>CM040120.1:144804442-145343368 GCA_022559845.1 Amorphophallus konjac
TCGTAATCTTTGGCTCTGAGGAAGACCTGCATACGGTTCTTCCAATATGGGAAGTTGGATCCGTCGAAGAATGGTGGCTTCGTAGTAGACAGTCCCTCTGCTGTTAACCCTCTAGCTTCCATGGCCGTTCCTCTTTAGGATGTTAGTCCTGCACAAAGAGTTAGGCTCTGATACCAATTGTTGGGACGCTAAAGAGTGATCTAGAGGGGGGTGAATAGATCAATCACCCGTTAACAAATTACTGTAGCAGAATCAAATGCGGAATGAAAACTTCTACTGAACAGATAGTGGGCACAATGTGAATGCCACCCAGAACAGATGAAGAACCGTCCTAAGCATGCATCTACTGTGCGAAGATAGAAATATAGAAGCTAGGCAAACCACAAAACAATCACACAGTAGACAAAGGCTTTTAGGTGGTTCGGTCCTCCAGACCTACATCCACCCCACACTCAACCCGAGTGTGGATTACTGCTGACTCACAGCTTGAACCGCTGGGCCTCATAGCTTACCTACAACCCGCTGAGCCTCACAGCTTGCTGTCTGAGGTACCCACCTCGCCTGCTGAGCCTCACAGCTTACTCTCTAGAGGAATCATCCTCTGCAAAATCGCTGGGCAATACAGCTTAGCCGTCCAGTGGAATCCTCCACTGCAAGTGCTGCCACACAGCTTGAACACAATAGTTTAGAAAAGTAAAACAAAAGACAAACGAAATATAAAAAAATTCCCTGCAGGGAATATAGCTCAAACAAGTGAGCAACCTCAGATCTGGTTTTGAACCAAAGATCTGAGGAACGAACTCCTTCTCTCTCTCTCTCTCTCTGCTTCTTCTCTTCACACTTTGCTCGAGCTCTCTATCTCTCACCTTTTCTCTTCTGCTTCTTCCCTCTTTCATTTCTTCTACTTCTCTTTTCTCTGGATCGAACAGCTCTCTATTCTTTCTCTCTACTTCTGCTCTTCTGCTTCTCTCCTTCTGCTTCGATCAATCTTCATCTGTGGATGAAGGTTTCCTTTTATAAGCAGTCACAGCAGGAGCAGCACTGGGCACGTGTCTTCCACATTTCCCGCCCAAGTGTTTTGGCCACATGTCATCCTGTCAGCCCTTCCAACCTCGGATCACGTGCCCCTTCATTAAGCTTCATGAACAGAGCCTGTCAGACAGAGAATTATCAGTTTAATGTCGACACATTGTATAGACTTCGTTCGATGCATCAAGCAATGTGTAGACTTGATAATGCGAAGACAATGTATAGACTTTGCAGTGTGTGCAGTGATGCACAAGATGAATTATGCACAATGGCTGTATGGACTTGGCGTTCTGAACAATGTACATACTTGTTGTGAAGAACAATGCCCAAATGCAGTGTATGGACTTAGCGTGAATGCAATGTAGACCCAAGAGTGTATAGACTTGATGAATGCGATGCAGACACACAGAGTGTGTAGACTTGATGACCAATGCATTCCAAGCAGACCTTGTACAGACTTGAATGATGAAGCACACGATGCAATGTGAAGACTTTGAGGAACATATGCTGTACAGACTTCGAATCAATAGTTGCACGATGTACAGACATACTCGATGTACATACTTCCTATATGCTCAAGACTATGCACAATGAATGTATATACTTGCTGTAAGGGATGTGTAGACTTGATAAATGAACCAATGTATAGACTTAGACAGTCTTTCTAACATGCATGAACAAATGGCATTGTATGTACTTGGCCAATGCAATGATGTACAGACTTGCACAGCTCCAGCTATAGTGCAATGTATGGGCATGAAGAATGATGCATGTAACGGATGTATAGACTTTGCAATGTTCAACTGAGACGGACGGCTGTACAGACTTTCCACCAAGACGATGCATGAGACGCTAAACAGCCAAGACTGTATAGTCTTCTAAATGCAGACGAACGATGTATAGACTTGCCAAGGGAAAGACTGTACAGACTTGAGCAAAGCAAAGCAATTGAATGTATAGACTTCACGATGTGTAGACTTGCAAGTGCAACGTAGGTAAAATCACCAGTGTACAGACTTGCTAGTTGCAACGTAGGTAAAATATACCAATGTATAGACTTGCATGAGACGGTGAATGAGATTATGAAGTCTGTACAGACTTTAACAGTGAGACACTGGACGCTGTACATACTTGAAGACAATGCATGCTTCAATGTGTAGACTTCACCTATGCATAAGACGCTAATTGAGACGGTCCAGTGTATATACTTATGCTGTGCTGCAAGATGGCAGTGTACACACTTGGTGTCCACTTTAGACGCTCAGTGAGACGGTGAGCAATGTACAGACTTGCTGAAGTGAAAGCATGAACAATGTGCAAACAGTGCAATGTATAGACTTTACATATGCACTGGCTGTACAGACTTGCCAATGTATAGACTTTAAGTCCAATGCAAAAGGCTGTACAGACTTCATGAACAATGCATGATTGTACTGGACGATGTATAAACTTAGCCTATGCAGACCAGTCTGATGTATAGACTTCATGAACAATGCATTAATGTATAGACTTGTTCGATGAATGCATGAACAGTCCAATGTATAGACTTTATGAACAATGCATCAATGTATAGAGACCTGTGTGTGTGTGTGCATTGTGTAGACTTGATGCACTGACTGTACACACTTCAGAAAGCGGGATGTATAGACATGCGAATCTGGGGGGTCGACCCATCTAAGTGCACTGATGCAGCTAACTGACAGAATGCAATGCATCTATACTGACTCACTGTTATGAATGCACCTGTGATACTCTCACTGTGTTTCTATCATCAAAACAACATAGCATATGCTTGTGCCTAAGAGGCACAACATTGTCCCCCTCCTACTCCCGAGCTTTAGTAAGCTCGAAGAGTAGCTGTTGCGGTTTTAGACCAGCGTGGCTCAGGTGGGTGGAGATCTGGCGGTGTTAGGAAGCCACGTGTCGTGGTCACCTGGGCCCATAATAATGATGATCCTGACGGATTTGAACTGAAGGGGCCCCCTTCTCTCGGAGGTCGGAACGATGCGCCGCCTTCCGCGTGGGGATATAGGCGTTAGGCGCTTGTTGTCATTCCAGACTCCATCCGTCTTTAGGGTTTTGGCTCTCCTCCGTTCTTACTTTTGGGCTCTTCGATGCGTCGTGAGGACACGATAGAAGAGCATAGGCTTGCAGCGGCGTTCGTGGAGTTGGCGGAGATAATCACGGAGGTAGTCCGGCGGCTTCCTCTTCCCCCGGAATCTTCGGGGTCCCGAGATCACCTTTCCTCAAACTCTTCTCTGGATTCCATGGCGGACCAGCGTTCGGATGCTGAGGAGTGGGAGGATGAGCCAGTGGTGAAGGCGTCGGTTCCAAATTACAGTGAACTGGGGGAGGCGGATGTGAGGAGGCTGGAGCACCAGTATTGCCTGCCCCACAAGTTCCGCTTTGTTGCGGCCTCTCCACACGAGACGAGCTTGGACTCTCGTACAGGCCACATCTGTACTTTCCTTCTATCATGGAAGGGTGGGTTCCGCCTTTCCTTCGAACCTTTCGTTCTTCAGCTTCTCAATTTTTTCCTGTTGGCTCCCATTCAGTTGGTAGCCAATTCTTATCTTCTTCTTTCCGCCTTCCACATTCTCTGCCGCCAATGTGGAGTTCCTCTTTCCTTTGACCTCTTTCACTATTTCTTTGAGTTGAAAGCACATCCTTCGGCTGGGAAGGGTTTCTATTTCTTCCAGGTGAGGCGGAATAGGAGCTGTATCTCCTTGGCTGCGAAGGATTCTTCGCATAAGGGGTGGAAGACTCAATTCTTCTGGGTGGGGATTTATTCGGTGGAGGAAGCCTGGAGGTGTCCAGTAATCCCCAATTTCCACCCGAATATCCCTCCCAGGCAGAATGAGTTCCCTCCACATGTGGAGAAATATGCGGATATCTTGCTAAAGCACCGCCAATCCATAGAAGAGCTGGTCACTCCAGAGAATATCGAGCGGTGTCTTCTTACGCGGCTGCATCCGTCGGGTTCAGGTGCCACAAGCTAGGTTCTCCTTTGGATGTTGAGATCATTTTTCTTTTTCTGAATATGTCTTCCTTTTCGTGTAGACAGCAGGCGGCAGGCTTTGGAGGAGGCCGCAGAGGTGATTGAGCTTGGCGATAACTCGGCTACTGATGAGTCGGCTGCTCCCACGGGTCGCTCCCGAGCCAGAGATAAGGGCAAGGGGGCGGCCCAGGGCGAATCCTCCAGGCCACGGGGGTCCAAGCGCAAGGATCCCGTGGAAGGCATGATCCGGGCTGCCGCGAAGGCCAGGAAGCGGGCCAAGAAGGCCGGGGTCGTACCGGCAGTCGAAGGCGACCTTGCCGCGGCTCGCCCCTCCGCCGAGCATGATGGGGCCGACCCTACCGGGTGAGCTCTCCCACCCGTCGAGCAAGAGGGGGCCGAGGAGGTTGGGGCTGCTCCTGTGGGTGGTGAAGATGCGGGCTCGGCTCTACCTTCGACCGGAGCCGAGGGGGCCGGGGCTGCTCCTGTGACTGGCAACGGTGCTGGCCCGGCTCTCCCCTTGGTAGGAGCCGAGGGGGCCGTGGACGAGGCGGGGGATGCTGGGGCCATTGCCGAGGCTGGCGCTTCAGGTGGTGGTGCAAGTGCCGAGCCAGTCCAGGTTGGGGGCCGCAAGAAAATCCGACCGAGGCATGAGAGGCGACCGAGGCCGGGGCTTGGTCTGAGCCATTCGGTGGGGCACCGGGAGATGGGGGGTTCTCTGTTCCGGTGGCCTTGGAGAGGCTTGGTGTCTCGGGCCCTCTGCACCAGGTATGCCGCGGTATAGCCGCAAAGGTGAGGGGGGGAGGTAGGCAGTACTCCCCATCCGTGGCCCTCGCGGGGCTTATGGAGGGTGGCATGGTCCTGGCCTGGATGGGGGCCACTCTGGCAGAAGCGTACGCTCGGTCGGAGTCGGAGCAAGCGAACCTGGCCTGGACCCTTGGTGGGTCTGACAGGAGGTTGGCTCGGCTTGTCGAGGAGCGTGATGGGCTTCGACGGGAGCTTTCCTCTGTCAGGGAGCTGGTGCGGTCGAGCCAGATGGAGATCCGGGCGCTAACCGAGCAGCTAGTTAAGGCCCACGAATCGCTCGAGAGGAAGAACATGCTTCTTGAAGAGGAGCGCCTTGCACGTGTTGAGCTGGATGGCCGGGGGGAGATCGAACGTGCAGAGCTGGTGGGCCGAGCGGAGGAAGCCGAGCGCCTTTGGCGGGAGGCCAAGGCTGATCGGTCCGAGGCGGAGAAGCAGGCGACAGAGGCCAAAAAGTGGACGGCTGAGGCCGAGCGGAAGTTAGCCAAGGCGGAGCGGGAGAAGGCCGAGCTCGCTGGTAAGGTGGGATCGGCAGGGGCGGAGGCTCTCGAGCAGTACAAAAGCTCAAAGGCCTACCGGGTCAACCTTAAGGAGGCTGCCCTTCCCTACTACGAGTCAGCACTTCGCCAGGGCATCCGCAAGGGGTTCAAGCAAGAATACGACCGGGCCATCTCTTATGCCGAGGAGCAGGCGTCCGGGGTAGTTGACTTCCCGTCCGGGAAATGCTATGACTCAGACTTGTCATCCTCTAGTTCCTCTGCTTCGGCGCCAGATGAAGAGGATCACGAGGGCTCTTCATCCGAGGGGTCGCGAACTCCAGATGCCTCAGGAGGGCACGCAACCGAGGCAGTTCCCACGCCGGTGGGGTCAGTGCCAGGGTCGGCCATCGCCGAGGGTGCCGGGGGCAGACCGTCTGAGCCCTCCACTTCCGAGCTTCAAGGTGGGCCGAGGGCCTGATGTATCTGCTTTGCTTCCTCTTTTTGTATGTCTTTTTCCTTTTTGAAGAAAAAACCTCCTCCTTTGTGTAGAAAAATAGCTAAGGCAATAGTGTTATGATGAAGACTTAACTGTTCCGTATCGCCATTGCCGTATTTTGTTCAGCGTATCTACAATGGTTTGAAAGAGCCGATACTTTCTGTGTGGATGTTGCCTGATGGTTGGGTGAGCGTCTGACAGGGTGTCTTTCCGTTTTCTCATGCTTTGAATGCTTGGCCGCTTCGTGTGTCCCACTGGGGCGGAAATGAGAAGTTTGAGGTGACCGTTCGTAGGGAGAGATCCCTTTGGCGTGTTTTCAAGGAGAGAATCATTTAAGGCAAATAGCCTCCCTTCGCCTATAAAAGGTCTGAAGGGCGTCCCTTCCTCTCCACCGCCCAGGGTTTTCCCTGACAGTCTTTCCCTATTCTTTCTTCACGTAGCGTTGTGCCGCTATATTTGGAGCATGGAAGACGCCCCGGAAGATGAAGTTGCCGATGACGGAGGGCAGAGAGTCCCTGCTGTTTCGGGTTTTAAGGAGGTCCGACGGTCGGCGGACGGGTTTGAAGAAGGTCCGACGTGTGGAGGCACGTCGTCTTCTTTTTATCAGTTCCGGCGGCACTTGCAGGGGGGCGAGATGGTGGACGGATGGGGGCATTAGGCATCCTTGCCGCCCATCTTTTCGTGCTCACTCCACGGAGGGGAGGAGGAAGCCAATTAAGCTCCCTCCTTCCCGGGCTTTCCCCTGCCTCCTCGTCCAGCTCTGCTGGTTTCTTTTTCCCCCCCGCAGCCTCTTTTTCCCTCTTCTGTTCTTCTTATCATTTCTTTCACTCTTCGGAGGGTGCATGCACTCTCTTCCTTCCAAAAAGTTGGCAGGTTGGCGGGGAGGATGCTTTCATATGTGTTCCCTCTCCCCTTTCTCTTCCAAGTTCAACTTGGAAGGTAGCCTTCTCCTTCCTAATCCCTCTGTCACCTTTGTCCCGAGCTGCCCGAGTCAACGGAGTTGACTACCCTTATCCGAGCCAGTTTCTACACGAGGCAGAGTCAGTGGCTGGACGCAGGAAGGTCAACTGAGTCAGCCGAGCGATGGGCTCATACGGCGGCGCAAGATGGATTTTTTGCTTTTTTGACATGTATTTTCTTGGCTTCGGCCTTCTTGATGTACAAGCGAGTTGTTTGAATAAAAGAAATGAGCTTTTTGTCTTATCTCATGTCGTTGACACAATGCTCAGTATTCAGAAGTAGAACTTGCGTAGTGTAGTCGTGTTCCAGGTCCGAGGGATGAGCTCTCCTTCCATCGTGGATAGACGGTATGCTCCTTTTCTGAGCGTCTCGACCACTCGGTAGGGGCCTTCCCAATTAGGGGATAACTTGCCTGCCGCCTCAAGTGGTCGAGAGGCTTCGGCTTTCTTGAGGACGAAGTCTCCCGGCTGAAAGTGTCTATCTCGGACTTTGGCGTTGTAGTATCGAGTGAGGCGGCAGTGGTATTCCGTTGCTCGGATGCTGGCAATCTCTCGGATGTCATCTGCTAGGTCGAGGTTTTTGAGCAGTTTCTGGTCGTTTGCCTCGGACGAGAAGCAGATGACTCGGAGGGAGGGGTTGTCAATCTCCAACGGGATCATGGCCTCGGTACCGTATACCAGTTTAAAGGGGCTTTCACCGGTTGCCGTTCTGGGAGTCGTTCTATGTGACCAAAGTACGTTAGGTAATTCTTCAAGCCAGCTGCCCTTGGGTTTGCCGATCCTAGTCTTGATGCCTTTTAAGATAGTCTTATTAGCATTTTTGACCAGCCCGTTAGCCTGAGGGTGGGCGACCGAGGTGAAGTGATTGCGAATGCCCAGGTCGGCACATCTGTCTCGGAAATAACGAGAATCAAATTGCCGACCATTATCGCTTACTATCACCCGGGGGATGCCGTAACGACAGATGATCGACTTCCAGATGAAAATCCAGACGACTGTCTCGGTGATCCTTGCTATGGCTTCGGCCTCGCTTACCTCATATGCATATTTGAGTCAAAGTCTGTACAGCCCAAGTCTGTACAGCCCAAGTCTGTACATCCACTGTCTCACTTGGACTTGAAGTCTATACAGTGGACCGTCTCTGTCAGCGTCTCAAGCTGCAAGTCTGTACAGAGTCTGGCAGCCTATAGTGCATCGTCTCTTCAAGTATGTACAACCTTGGCATATGCATCATAAAGTCTGAACATCGTGTGCTTCGAAGCTTTCAAGTCTGTACATGGTCTTGGCATTTGCATTGAAGTTTATACATTGGTCTTCGTTTAAAGTCTATACATAGGACTGTGCTTCGCAAAGTCTATACATTGGACTGTGCTTCGCAAAGTCTATTCATTGGACTGTACTCGTAAAGTCTATACATCCATCGGTTCTTAGTTGGGCCAAGTCTGTACATTGGTGGCTAAAGTCTATACATCGCTAAGTCTGCACATCGCAGTGTTCACACTTTTCAAGTCTATACAACGCTGCTTGTGTTTCCTCAGAGTCTGTACAGCCAACTCTGTCACTTAGCACCTCATCAAGTCTGTACATACTTAGGCTGCATAACACAAGTCTATACATCCGCACGATAGCTAGGCATTCAGCAAGTCTAAACACTACGTTCATGCATTGTTCTCATCGAAGTCTATACATTGAAGTCTATACATTTCGAGAAGACTCAGAACCCTAGCGGAGACCCCACCATGGCTACCTACATCATGGCGGCGTGTTGACCTCTTCTCCATGGAGGTCTCGGGGGGGCCCGGCGTGGCCCCCGCTGCCGTCGTGGTTTCTCCTCAGCCTTTTCCCGCTTTGCCTTCATCCTCCCTCAACGTCCCTGCTGTCGCTAACCACCCGGGATGTCGTCGCTCGTTTGCCGAAGTTCTTGCCTCTTCCATGCCGCCGCCGGTTGTCCCTGGTTTCGTCCACGAGCTTGCTGTGACAGATGGAGGAGAACTGTTCGTTTTCTTCAATGCTGAGGAATTAGCCGCTTCCCTCAAGCCCTTTGCCTTTACGCTTGTAGCGCGAACGCCTCTCGGCAGGTCGGCCTTCCCTGAGATCAGAGCTCACCTCTCCAACAGATGCAGATTTAATGAAGACTTCGTCATTAGTGCCTTGGATTCCAAGCACCTCCTTCTATGATTTCGTAACCAGGAGGACTATCTGCAGCTGCTTCTAAGAGAACACCTGTATGTCCACGGCAAATTATTTCATTTTTTCAAATGGTCGATGCACTTCTCTCCCAATGAGGACTCTTCTATATTGCCAGTATGGATATCCTTCCCTGGGCTCCCTGTGAACTTATTCGTGGAACCAATGCTACGGTCTATTGCTGGAAACATAGGGAAGGTGTTGAAAATTGACAATTCTACTCTCAACCTTTCAAACACTGTGGTAGCTCGTGTATGTGTTGAATTAGATATATTAAAGCCTCGTCCACATAGACTGTGGATTGGTTTTCCTAGAGGAGGGGCTTGGCAAGACATCTTATACCCGGAGCTTCCATCTTTCTGTTCGCTCTGCTCCAGGCTTGGCCACTGTTCTGTTGACTGTAAAGGTAAAACATCAAAATTTTTAGCTATTCCAGAGGGTCCTCAGGGTACCTCTCGTCTAGTTCCCAACAAGAAAACTGTCTGGAAACCAGTGGCCAATCCTGATACTGCCATACAAAAGAGTGCCACATCTGATGAGCATCTTCCAAATAAGATATCCGACTCTCTTGACAACACGGATGTGATTCTGGTGGGGAATTCTTCTGTTATTGAAGATGAGGTGGTGCCTCCTTCAAAGGTTGCGGTAGATGCTGTCTTAAATGCTACTTCCACTGTTGATCATGAAATTTCAAATCCTGATTGCATGGATATCACTGCTGAGAGGACTAATGCCTTACCAAGCTTAATACCCATTTTTGATTCGACTGGATCCTCAACTGTCTTGCAGCATGTGGAACCATT
The DNA here is from genome assembly GCA_022559845.1 of Amorphophallus konjac. Classification (NCBI taxonomy): domain Eukaryota; kingdom Viridiplantae; phylum Streptophyta; class Magnoliopsida; order Alismatales; family Araceae; genus Amorphophallus; species Amorphophallus konjac. The sequence goes on from CM040120.1 coordinate 144,814,195, forward strand.
ATGTCAGAATACAGTGATGCTTCCAGATAATTGCAAGGCTCCTCCCAACATGGAGCTCTCTTCAGGACAAAGCTTTGATACTAATGCCACCATTGTTCCGGTACCTGAGCTAGCTATTGTTGATTCTCGAGGTGCGGACTCATACCAGGTCTCATTGGGTCTGCAGCCAGCTTCATCTTTTTCTTCTCAGACACAGCAGCATATTGTCGATTTGGTTACTAAAAGACAGGACATTGCTTCTACAGCTACCATTGACAATGTCAGGGTTCTTCTAAATGAACATACTAGAGTTAAAAGTAGATCCATGATTAGGTCCGGATCATCAGGAAATCTTCCTTTACCTAAATCCTTATGAATTTCATTATCTGGAATATAAGGGGTATAGGAATTGATCCATCAGTTGGGAGAGTGAAATTACTCATCAAGACACATCATATTGACTGTATTGCTATACTAGAACCCAAGCTTCATGTTAGTAAAATGCAAGGCATTTGCAGAAGGTTGGGCATGGAAAATTGCATTGCAAATGGTGTTGATATGGCTCATATTTGGTTCTGCTGGAGGGATACACTGGATTTCTCATATGTTAGCTCAGATGAGCAGCAGCTCACCCTTACTCAGTCGGGTCCTGTGTGGCCAAGATTTCACATCTCTGTTGTCTATGCAAAATGTTCTGCTTGGGAAAGACAGAGTTTATGGTCTTCTCTTCAGTTGATGCACTCACAACTTTCGGGACCTTGGCTAGTCGCTGGTGATTTTAATTGTATCCTGACTATTGATGAAAAACTAAGTGGAAATATACCAATTTTGGGTGCTCTCTCTGATTTTCATGAATGTATTTCAGATTGTGCACTCATGGATGCAGGCTACAAGGGGTCTAAGTTTACCTGGCATAATAATCAAGTTGGGTGCAAGGGTATTTGGGCCAGGCTAGACAGGGTTCTCTTCAATTCTAAATGGCTTAATTTGTTTCCCATTTCTGTTGAACATCTGTCCAGAGAAGCCTCTGATCATGCTCCCTTACTGGTGAAATTGCTTCAAAGGAACAAATTCAAGAGAAGATTTAGTTTCCAAAAAATGTGGACTCTCCATGATAAATTTCTCATGGATGTAAACACCTGCTGGCACTCCAGTCCTCTGGCTACTTCTGCCATGACTACTTTATATCTGAAACTCAAATACTTGAAGAATATGCTTCATAACTGGAACAAGCATACCTTTGGCCATGTCTAGCAAAACTTGATGGAAGCTGAGGATTCGGTTCTTAAAGCAGAGTATTCCTATGATTTACACCCCACCATGGAAAATCACAACAAGCTGGAGAAAGCCAAAACTCATCTATCTGAAAGACTTTTGCAGGAGGAAGTATTCTGGAGACAGAAGTCTGGGATCAGATGGTTAAAGGAGGGGGATAGAAACACCAGTTTTTTTCATATCTCAACCAAGGCCAAAAGAAATAAGCAGTGTATAACTCAGCTTCGAAACTCCTCTGGTATCTTAACCTCAAACCATGAAGAAATGAAGGATATTGCTATTTCCCACTTCCAGAATGCCTTCTCTTCCCAACACCATTATATTGAGGACTCCTCTTTAAATTGTATTCCGAATCTCATCACCCCTCAGGAGAACTTAATGCTTTGTGCCATTCCCACTGAACAGGAAATTAAAGATACAGTATTTCAACTTTCAACTGATAGTGCACCAGGTCCGGATGGATTCACAGGGGCTTTCTTCCACATAGCCTGGGCCATTATTGATGGAGTGGTTGTCAGTGCTGTTCAAGAGGCTTTTGCTAGTCCACAGCCTCTCCCTAGATCTGCAACTTCCACCTTAATAGCCCTCATTCCTAAAAAATCAAATGCTGAGGATATTGCTGACTACAGGCCAATCAGCTTATGCAATTTCTTCTACAAAATCATTTCTGCTATTGTTAATAAAAGGTTGGCTGCTATCCTTCCTAACATTATATCACCGGAGCAGTCTGCTTTTGTAAAAGGGAGGCACATAACTGAAAACATTGCCCTTGCCCAAGAATTGACACAGGAATTGGGCAGAAAAACAAGAGGAAAAAATATCATGTTTAAACTGGATATGGCCAAGGCTTATGATCGGCTAGAGTGGGACTTCCTGTTTGCTGTTCTGCACAAGTTTGGTTTTAGTTTGAATTTCATTCATATGATCGATAAACTGATCACTAACTGCTGGTTTTCTGTCCTTCTGAATGGGGATGTAGCAGGTTTCTTTAAATCAACAAGAGGAGTTCGGCAAGGTGACCCACTTGCCCCATCTCTATTTATCATTGCTGAGGAAAGTTTGAGTAGGGCTATTAAGACAGCTCATTTCAATAGACAAATTGATTGCTTTCAAGGGCCACTGAGGTGTCCTACCATTTCCCATCTCTTATTTGCAGATGACACCATGATCTTTACTAAGGCAAGCATGTCCTCTGTCAAAAGCTTACTAAAAATTCTGAGGAATTATGAAAGGGATCAGGTCAGCTTATTAATACCAGTAAAAGTGGATTTTTTCTGCATTCAAAGATCAATGCTTCCACTGCTACTCGGATTGCCAATCTCACAGGCTTCACTAGACAAAGCTTCCCTCACAAATATCTTGGTTTCCCTCTGATTTTAGGCCGAAGTAAAAAAGTCCATTTTGCTGGTATTATTCAATCCATACAAAAGAAAATTTCGGGCTGGAAATCCAATTTACTCTCTCAAGGGGCCAAGCTCATATTGATTAAGCATGTGCTTACCTCAATCCCTATTTATTCTTTATCCACCTCTCCCCTATACTTAGGAACTTACACTTTACTGGAGAGAGCTTTTGCAAACTTCTTTTGGGGCTCTTCCACAATTGGGAACAAAAGACATTGGAGATCATGGGCTACTATTTGCAGACCTACTTCACAGGGAGGACTCGAAATTATGTCACTTAGGCAAATGGAAGTAGCCTTAAGAGTCAAGATGCTTTGGCAGGCTTTGCATACAAACTCCTTGTGGGCTTCTTTCTTCAGAGCAAAGTACATTGGGCAGAAACATTTGAGAGATGTGCACTTTAATAGTATGAATGGACTTGCTAGACGAAGCTGGACAAAGGCTAAATCTTTGGTCCTCAAATTTCAAAAGGTCATCATTGGGGATGGAATGCTCACTAATTTCTGGTATGATCATTGGATTGGAACCAAATGCTTGGCTGACTTTGTTCCTGCAGACAACATTCCTAATCCTCATATCACTGTCAAACACTTCTTGCGGCATCCATCAAATGAGGAAAAGGATCTTCTTGACAGGTTTCTACCTGTATCTGTCAAAACAGCTGTCCTAAACACAAACCTTTCTCTAGATGCTGATTTTTATGCTTGGAGTCTATCAGCCTCAGGAGCCTGTTGAGTAGCTTCTACCTATCAGATTCTTTCTGAAACTGTTTCAAGACAGCCAGCTGTGTATTGGGAAAGGCTGTGGTCTCAATGGTTACCAATGAAAATCTCTGTCCATTTGTGGAAAATCCTTCACAACAGCCTGCCTGTGGACTCCAACATTCAGTGACTAGGTGTGCATCTTTGCTCTGCTTGCTCTTGCTGTCAGGTCCCCCATGGTGAAACCATGAATCATCTATTTTTAAACAGTGACTTAGCCTCGCACATATGGTCTTTCTTCACTTCTGCTGGTCTGCTTTTGGAAGGGACTTCCATTACTGCTCTCATCTCCAATGCTGCTAACACTATCCAGCCGAAATCAGCTTATGGTCAATTAATCCTAGCAGTCATAGGATATAGCTGCTGGAATATTTGGAGGGCTCGGAATTCAGTGAGGTATGAAGACAGAACACTGCATAAAATAAGGATTCTTCACCAAATCCTCAGTCAAGTGAAAACCACCTGTGTAAATGCTAATCTCAAGGAAGCTGATCTTTGCAAACGGAAAATCCTCGATACCTTGGGTATCCCTGCTCACCCTTACAATGGTGCACAGCTGAAAATGGTAAAATGGATTTGCCCCCCTTGGCCTTTTCTCAAACTAAACACGAATGGTGCCTGCAAACCAAATGGCATTTCAGGAGGTGGAGGTGTTATTAGAGACTACAGTGGAAATGTTCTGCTAGCCTACTCCCATTACTATGGTCAGACAAACAGTCTTGTAGCAGAAACAAGAGCTTTGCTTGATGGAATTCATTATCTCCGTACTATCTCTTGCCAGCCAGCGCTCTTTGAGTGTGACTCACAAGTTCTTGTTCGGGTTATTAAAAAGGAATACCAATGCCCTTGGTCTATTCTATCCTATGTCAGAGTGATTTGGAAAACTACCTCACAGCATGACAAGTTTGATCATATCTACAGAGAAGGAAACAAAGTAGCGGATTTATTGGCCTCTTTAGCTTGCTCATCAAAATGTAATGTCTTCTTTCACAACAGTGAGTTACCCTCAGTTATAAAGGGTGAGGCTCGTTTGGATAAGCTGGGTCTTCCCAGCATCAGATTGATGTAACCCCAATTTTTTTCCACTAGTAATAAAATTCACCTCCTAGGAGTCTGTTCCCCACCAGACCCTAGGCAGGGCTTTTTTGGATTAAAAAAAAATATACATTTCGATGAACTTGGAATTTGACGACCACCAGAAGTGGCGTCACTTTTGAATCAAACGCCTAGGAAGAAGGCGTCTTTTACGTTGTGCATACTTTGATGCCAGAACCTAGTCTATACATTGTGTGCATCTGCTATCAAGTCTGTACATTTTAACTGCATGCCTGAGCATCCTTTGTCGTTGTGCGTACTTAGTCAAATGCTAAGTCTGAACATTACTTCAGCGTTGCCTTCAGCCAAAGTCCATACATGGTCAGGCAGCCTGCACAGCTAGTATATACATCCTCTGCCAGCCTGCACGCAGCCAAGTCTATACATCGACTTGCAGTCTTCAGCAAAGTCTGAACATTGCATCATTGTGTATGCATTGCTTTCTTCAAGTCTATACACTGCATCATATGCATACTGCAACATGTGTCAGCAACTCTATACACTGCATCATATATGCATATTACAGCATGTGGTAAGAAGTCTGTACACTTGTCTTGCCTCACACGATCTACTCTGTATAGCCATCCATGCTTGCCTTGCTTGCTGAATGAAGTCTGAACATTGCCTTCAGCTGATACTATCTTCGACTGATTAACTGACAGGATTGTTGGATGAGGTTAATGTGTCTGGGCACGTGACCCGAGGTGGGCACCTGGCACGTGATCCAAGAAGCTGAGATGCTGACACGTGGTAGCATCAATTGGGCGTGAGAAGTGGAAAGCACACGCCCTAGCACCTGTTGCTGCTGCTATAGATATGAAGTTTCTTCATCTGTAGAAAGTAATCAACAGAAGAGGGCTGATCGAGACTGTGAGTGAAGAAAGAAGAGTGCAGCAGAAGAAAAAGAGAAAGAGAGAGAGGTCGTGAGGATTGAGAGAAGAAGAGAAGACAGTGAGAGAAAGAAGCAGAGAAGTAAAAGAAGAGTAAGAAGAAGAGAGATCGAGAGATAAGAAGCTTCATCAGCAGATCAGTTCATACTGGACCGTGGATCATATCCAGGCCAGTCAGCTCCTACGAGAGCCAAATTATGATTTCTCTTTACAGCTTTCTGTTTGCTGTGATTATTTTCATTTCTTGTTTTTGTTTTTCTTTTGTCACTCTGGTTATCTTTGTTCTTCCGATTCTCTGGATAGAGGTTGGGTCCCTCCTGGTCTGGAGGAAGAGAGGTCTGTGACCTCTGGTTTGCTGGTGATGGGGAGTCACTGGTGTGTCCCCTCCTGGTCTGGAGGAAGAGAGACTCCGGTCTCTGGTTTCCAAGTGGCTGGGAGTCACTTGGGGTGTCCCTCCGGTGTGGAGAAAGAGGGGAGGCTGTTCCCCTGGTCAAGCTATGTGGCAGCATTCTGTTCGCAGACTGAGTCTGCAGTTTCTAGCTTGTGCTAGTGGAAGCCTCACTCCGGTTAGGAGTGAGGGGTGGATGTAGGTCTGGAGGACCGAACCACCTAAAAAATTATATGTGCAGTGGTTTGCCTTGTGAGTTAGCTACATGTCTTCTACCACCTTTCACAAATTGTCTGAGCGTTCATATTGCTATCTTGCAGTAGGTTGATTACCTTCTTCCGCTTCCACTACTTGATTGTTTAGGCGCGAGATAGATGTTTGTTCTTCGGTTCAAAAGAGATTCTGATTAGTTATCCAGTTTGTCTATCTTGTTCTAGTTAGTGTTCTAGTTTTCATTGAGCATAACAATACTGCCAAGGGGCCTAGTAGATTCATATTTCAGGAGATGTGGACGCTGCATCAAGATTTCCTTGAGGTGGTCAAGGAGGCTTGGGAGGGTGGTATTGTAAATCATCCGAATGGTCTCGTTCGATTACAAGTAAAGCTAAAGGAAACTAAGGCCAAGTTAATTGACTGGAACAAAAACAGTTTTGGGGATATAGACCAGAACGTCAAGAAGGCAGAACTGGAAGTAGATTTGTGCCAAGATAAATTTGACTGTGACCCAACTGAGTCCAGCAGGGAAGCCTTAAATGCAGCTAATGCTAAGCTCCAACAGATTCTGCGATGTGAGGAGATATTTTGGAGCCAGAAGGCTAGAATTAACTGGTTGAATAATGGGGACAGAAACACAAGCTTCTACCATGCAGCAGTGCAATCTCACCGAAGGAAGAATTATATTCATAGACTAAAAGTGGGAGATAACAATTCATGGTGCTCAGATCAGAAAATTCTTCAAGACAACATTGTAGAGTTTTTCCAACAACTGCTATCCTCTGAAATGCATAGCCTTGATGAGGATCTTCTTCAGTCAATCCCTGCCATCATCACAGAAGCACAAAACCAACAACTCTGCGAAGGTCCATCTGCAGAGGAGATCAAGGAGGCTATTTTCTCTTTGCGAGGCTCAAGCGCCCCTAGGCCCGATGGCTTTACTGGTATCTTCTTTACCCATTGCTGGTCCATTGTCTTTACTGATGTCATGAAGGCGGTTCAAGATTTCTTTACAGGCTTTCCGATGCCAAAAGGCATCACCTCCTCCATCATTGCTTTGATTCCCAAGGTGCTGGAGCCTACAACCTGCGGACATTTCCGCCCAATTAGCCTCTGTAATTTTGCTTACAAAATAGTGTCAAAGATTCTCTGCGCCCGACTGACTCCAATGCTTCCTTGCATTATATCTGAAGAACAAGGAGCATTTGTTAAAGGCCGATATATACTAGATAATGTCTCTCTCTCTCTCGCCATCTCATGCTTGACCTTAACAGGAAGGTCAGAGGCCATAATGTACTATTTAAATTAGACATGGCTAAAGCCTATGACAGGTCAACAATAGATTTCTCTCATATGTGGGAATGCTACTTTCAAATTGTTGGTTCTCCATCTCTTTTAATGGCAGGCTGGCAGGTTATTTTAAATCAACAAGAGGACTCCGGCAGGGTGATCCGATAGCTCCTCTTCTCTTCATAATAGCCTCTGAGGTTTTGAACAGGGGTCTTAAAGATCTTTATCTGAAAGGTAAAATTCAATATTACCAGGCAAAGCGCGGAAGTGAGCCTACATCCCATCTCCTTTATGCGGATGATACCTTAATTTTCACCAATGCGGCCAGTAGGAATATCCGCAACATGCTCCAATTCCTGAAGAAATACGAGGCCTCTTCAGGACAGAAGATTAATGCTAGCAAAAGTTGCTTTATGATATCTTCCAAGGTGCCAAGAAGTACTGTGCAGCGGGTTCAGGATAATACAGGCTATAGGCATCACGTAGGCTCACTCCGTTATCTTGGTATACCTCTCAACCTGGGCAGACTGAATGCTACAGATTTCATCCCTCTTCTTGACACCTTCAACAATCGATTGGCTGGCTGGAGCTCTGGTCTCCTATCGCAGGCAGGGTGAGTGGTTTTAATCAAAACTATCCTCAGAAGTCTGCCAATTTATCTGGCCTCCTCTATCAACATCCCTGCTGGTGTCTGCAAACACCTGGACCGACTGTGTGCCAACTTCTTCCGGAGTGGTACTGAGAATACTAGCAAAAGACATTGGATTGCATGGTCGGAACTTCAGAAATCTTTTGAGGAAGGGGGCTTGGGGATTCGGAGCCTTCAGGATATACAACTTTCTCTTACTGTCAAGCAGCTGTGGAATATATTACATGGTGATTCCTTGTGGTCCCATTTTGCTCGGAACCAGTTTCTTAAGCAACACCTCCAGGGGGAACAGAGGCAATTCCCTGTTGGTATAAAAAAGAGTATATTCATCCGAGCTAAGGAATTAGTTCTTAGCCATTCGAGGTGGATCGTGGGGGATGGGGCAGATATAGACTTTCTCCGAGACACTTGGATAGGAGACGGACCTCTTATCCATCTCTTGAAGCCTGGAACTAATGCTGGCAATTACTCTGGCATCAGTGTCCGTGACATGCTTATGGACCAGCAACACCCTTTATGGCAAAACATGAGCATCCTGGTTGAAGTGCTCAAAGTTGATACTAACAGCGAGAAAGATATATGCGTTTGGACAGGTCACAGCTCTGGTAGTTTCACCTCCTCCTCAGCTTATCGGATGATTGCACCCCATGGTGTCCGACGAAATGCCTGGAGGAAATTGTGGCACAATGCTTTCTCCCCGCGTGCATGTCTCTTCACTTGGAAAGTTTTCCATCGAGCTGTTGCAGTGGATAGCCATGTGGCGGACTGTGGCATCCCCCTGGCTTCCAAGTGTGTATGTTGTTTTCACCCACAAACAGAAGACCTCAATCACCTGTTTGTTCACAGCGATCTTGCCGTGGCTTTATGGTCTTGGCTTGCTCCCCTCATCAGCCCCAAAATTAATCTCAGTAACCATATTACTATCCGATGTTGGAACCTTATCTCCAGGTCCTCCCCTCAGTCTGCTGTCTAATTCGCTAGTCTGTATGCTTACATCCCGATGGTTTGGGAAATCTGGAAATCCCGCTGTGCTACAAGATATGAAGGAGCCACCCACTCCTTGAGGAGAATTCAGAATTCGATTATGAGTAATCTGGCAGAGGCTACTAAGGCTGTCAAGTTTACTAAAGCTATATCATATAGTGAGGCCCAGCTTCTTCTTTCCTTCAACCTCCGGCCTGAAGTCAAAGTAAAGCTCCCTAAAATCGTCAAGTGGTGGCCACCGAGCTCGAACCTCTGCCTCAATCTTGACGGAGCTTCTAGAGGTAACCCAGGTCCCTGTGGAGGAGGTGGATGCATTAGAGACACAACTAGCAAGCTTATAGTGGGGTTCTCCTTTTTCTATGGTGTTGGAACAAGCTTGATAGCTGAGGCAAGAGCACTTCATGATGGCCTCCAACTCGCCCATGAGATGGGGAGTAATCTAGCTATCATATACTCTAACTGTGCGGTGCTGGTTACTACAATTCTCAATCAGTCCGCCCCTCACTGGTCTATTTTCCCCTGGTGGCGAGGAATCCTAAAGCTGTTGCAGTTTTTCAAGTGCCCAATCAAACATGTGTACAGGGAAGGCAGCTTCGCGGCTGATAGCTTGGCTGTAGATGCTTGCTGTTCAGGTGGTAATCGTATCTTTCAGACAGAGAGAGATCTTCCTCGCCCAGCTAGAGAGAGCTATACTGCTTGACAAAACAGGGCTTCCTAACCTTCGTTTCTGTTAATGGGTCATTGTGGGCTGGTGTTTCTTATTTTTGAATTGATTATGGCCAGTTATGAGGCCTCCCGATTGTACTTAAACTTTATTCTACCATAAATAAAAGGTGAAATTCTTGGATTAAAAAAAAAGTTTTCATTGAGCGAAAAGTTTTTTAAGGGTGGGATCCATTCACCCCCCCCTCTGAATCCAACGCACCGATCGTATCAATTGGTATCAGAGCGGTTTCTGACTTACAAATCCAACGATCTGCAGAGGATCCTGCTAGCGTTTTGGTGCATCATTGTCTTCTACATATTGTTTTTTAAAAAAATTTTCCTGTTGATTTGTCTTCATGGCTCAACCACCGATTTTCAGTGGTACGGACTTTAATATCTGGTTTAAAAACTTGCATATGTTTGTTACGACTACTGATCCAGATCTGTGGAAACTAATTTCACATGGTCCACATAGACTACCAAAAGATCAGTCCAAATGGACTAATAAGCATCGATCTATGTGTGCAGAAAATCAGAAGGCTTGGACTCTGATGAAGGCGGCTACTGACAAAGCCTTTCATTCATGTTTCCTTGATTGCAGATCCGTAAGTGATATATTGGAGATGATGAAGAGAGCTGGGAAAAGAAATCAAACAAGCTGCATGATGGCTCGAGGAAGTGGACAAAGCAGCAATCAAGAAGAAGAACAGGATGATGAGGAGGTAAATCTCTTCGAGAATTTTTGTCTAGATGATTGGGAGAATACATATGCTGAACTATTAGAGTCACATGAGAGGTTAAGAAAATAGTATAAAAACTTGAAGAAGGGTACTGGGTTAGATAGTTCAAGTTCTCCATGTAAAAATTGTACTGAATTGAAAAATGTTCATGATGTTTGTATGTCTGATTTTCAAATGCTGAAAAAAAAATTTCGTTGCTGAAAATTGAGAATCAAGATCATGTAAATGAGATATCTTAACTCAAAGAGAAACTCAGTTCAAATAATGATAATTAGACTCTTGTTAACTATCATGACCAGTATAAAAAATTGCTAAAAAATTTCGAAAGTGTGAACTCAGATTTAAACAAGCTAAAATCTGAAAATGACTCTCTTAGAAAATTCGTTAAAGAAAATGAAGAAAAATTAGAGAAACTTAAAAAGGAGAACACATTGCTGATTGAAAAATCTGATTCCATAAAATCTGTAAACATGGAGTTACAGAAAAACATTGAAAACTTGCAAAGGGAGTATGAAACTCCAAATAATCCAAAAGTATCTCAAGATGACCAGATTCTTCTTGATGAGTTAATTCAAAATGATACTTTGGTTAAAGAAAATGAGAAGTTAAAAGTGCTGAACTCCACTATGTCTGAGAGACTTCTAGCCTTAGAAAGAGGAAAAACGGTTTGCATTGAAGATTCTGATAAACTGAGCAATCTAGAACAGGAAGTTGAGAAATATAAAAATGCTAACAAAGTTTTGAATGAAGCTATGAATTGCAGTGAGCAAGAGATTGCCAGTTACGAGTTACTCATTGCCTCTTTAGAAGATGAAATCCAAGACTTGAGGAACTCTCTGTCAAAGTTTGTTGATGGGCAGAAAAACCTAGACAAGCTACTAGGTATAAAAATCAACCTTAGGAAGGAAGGGCTGGGCTACAATAAGATCAACAAGAAAGAGCTTCAGAGCAAGTTGATAACATCATTTGTAAATGCTTCAAATGTAGCCACAACCTCTAAAGATAAACAGCCCATTGTTCAGAAAATGCTGGGAACGAAGGTTAATTTTAAGAAAGAGGGACTGGGTTACAATCCAGTTATGAGGAAGGTTGATGGAACCAACTTGAAAACTATTTTCGTTAAATCTTCTGAACATGAAAAGCCTTCTACCCCATCTCCAACTCAGTACAAGGCTAAAAAAATAGAAAAACAGGATAAAAATCAGAAAAGGACTGGAAAACAAAAAATAAATAAAAAGGATACATCAGTGCATGTTGATCACAGTCCTCACACACACTCACATGCATCTAAAAAGAAACTGATCTGTCATTACTGTCATAGATTTGGTCATTTGATGCATGATTGTAAATTGATGGAGAAGGATGATATGAATGCTAGGAGATTTCATGATAAAAATCCTTCACCTCAGAAAAGGAAAACTGAATGTCTACACTGTGGCAAACTAGGACACAGCATTGCACAATGCTGGTTTGCAAATAGTAAGAAAATGTCTTTTTCACATCATGCTAAATTACCTGCAAACCATAATGATGTTGATAGGAATAAATTTGCTGTAAATAGAAAATATTCTGCATGTTTCAACTGTGGAAAGACAGGCCATAGGGCCATTGAATGTTGGTTGAATGCTGGTAGAAGAAACTCTATTTCATGCTTTGAATGTGGAAAGACAAGCCACAGGGCCATTGAATGTTGGCATGCTCAGTGAAGGAAGTCTAACTATAAATCTGGTAGATTACCTGCAAATAGAAAATTTTTTGATAAACCTGAATTTGCCTTTAACAGAAAGTCTATTGCATACTCTAACTGTTGGAAGCCAGGCCATCTGGCTAGAGAGTGCTGGTCACCTTTTAAGAGAAGAAATCACTCTTCTCATTTTGAATATGAAAAGTCTGGCTACAAAGCTATAAATTGCTGGCCGAATGATAACAAAGGACAGAACCTTCATACAAACAACAGAAACTTTAATTCTCATACACATAGATTTCATGATCATGTTAATGTGTACAATGAGAACAAAAATTCAGTTTCATGTCGTTATTGTGGTGGCTTTGGTCATTCAATGAGTAATTGCTATTTAATGAAATCTGATGACCTTCATGCACAAAACTTGTTGAGAAAACCTGCTAGAAATGTCACTGTCAATTCAGGACCCAAGACCTCTTGGGTACCTGTTTGTGCAAAATAAGCTTTGTGTTACAGGTATCCTTGGAAGCTGAAGAATAAAGAGGGGCAATAAACCAAGGCATTCAAGAATGAAACCCCTAAGATTGCACTATTCAGGTCAGTTCTGAAAACTTGTTTTTAAACCTTGCCATCTGAAATATCTGGTTTAGATGTTTGCATAATATGTTAAGCATACATAGCTACATGTGTCATCTGCACAACTCTGTTTGAATCTTCTCTTGCATAATAAAATTCATTGCATATCTGGTTTGATGTGCTCTTGCATATTTGTCATCTTTTGAACACTATGAATATTCAAGTCTCTCAATGCTCATACTGAATTGTCGGTTTAGACATTGAAATGAGAATAAACTTGCAATATCTGAAAACCTGAACTGCATATGAATGTTGTTTGAAATCTGTCTGTTGCATAGCTCACTGAAAATCTGGATTGCCTATAGGACTGCATGTTGAATTATCATGATTGACCACTATGGTATATAAATAGTAAGCTACCAAAAGGCAGGGAAATCTTTCTGAAGGTTCTTACTATGTGTGAGGTGGTCTTTTAGACCAAGTGATCCGCCTAGTACCATGGGTCATTTTGCTTTGATAGGGCAGTCTGTATGTGCATGAGTCACAAAGACATATGTTCAGTTTTCATGGCAAACATTACATGTTTTCAGGGGTAGTTAATTGCATGTCTTTGCATAGCAAACAATGTTGAGTCTTTGCATGTCTTTGCATACATGTAGTTAATTGCATTGTATTTCATGGAAAAATGCCAAAAAGAATGACTGAATGCATATTGTCAGGAGGAGTGAATGCATGGCATGTAGGTTGTCAAATGCATACACTTGTCAGAATTCATTGCATATCCTTCCTTATTAATTTTGTTGACAAACCTTAATCATATTCTGAAAACATTGAGCTTCAAAATCTCTTCTATCATTTGGTATCAGAATTCTATAAGTCTTTCATGAAGATTTCAATGGGACTATTTCGATCATAAATCTGAAAACACTTGAACTAGGAATCTTCTATTATACGACTTTATGAATGTCTGAAATAACTCATGTGGTTTAAGTTTAATGTATTCATGGAGTTTGTCTGTAATTCTCTTAAAAATATCTGAATCATGTTTAATAAACCTTAACCAACTATTTCATGATATGCCTTGTAAAACCTTCTGAAATCTGCACTATTGAATACATGGCTTTAATTGGTTAAGTACATGAAATTATTATTGACTTGAAGCAAATGAATTTGTCTGAATTGTCTAAAGGGTTAATTTCAGTCAGAGCAATGACTTTGGTCACTGAGAAACACATGTCCAAAGGACTGTGTCATGAGGTGCCATAGTTAACTCTGCTTAAGAATGATTGTTAATCAGGCATAGCAATGGCATGCACACTGAGAAATACAACTCACTCATCAAAGAAATGATTTGTAGTGTGTCATGATGTGTAAATGCTACCTCTGTTCATTTAAAGCATGACTGTTAGTCACACTAAGTGCTTAGGGATATTGGCCTCTGATCAAGGTATATCCTCTAGTTACAAAGTGTACACTGAACTAGAGTGCTCGTAAAATTTGTAGCATGAAAATTTGTTGAACAAATTGCAATATTTGAATATTGATGCAAAAATCAAATTGTTATAACCCTAGACAAAATCTCATGACTTCATAATTGCTTGATCTCAATAGTAGTGCATGTAGTTCTGAAAGATGTCAATAAATTTGATTGTGTAAGAGAAAGGGAGGATAATCAAGATAGAATTATGAGGGCTTGGTTCATTTTTATTAAACCTTGGTTTTAGATATCAATACAGAATTTTATTGATAAACCTTGCATACATCATGTTTAAACCATGCTGATCAATAAAATTCATTCATAAGCCCTTATAATGGTAGACTTTAAAAAATTATGTTTTGGGTTTATGAGATTGATATCTCCTTAAAAATCTTGTTTTGAACTTCTTGTGTTTGAAACTCTTCTCCTCACTGTCCTTGGTTCATTGACCTGAACTTACCCTTGAATGCCACTGTGGTCTCCCTCTCAACCACATCAATTTGGAGAAATGCAACAGATGCATATCAATTGGTATCTATTCAGGGGGAGCTTCCTTGTCATATTGAATCATGTTCATATCAATTGTGACCCTGCATTCATATTCTTAGGGGGAGGTATTGCATTTCTTCCTGCATCTGCATCTCTGCATTCATACCTCTGCATGATTTTTTTAAAAAAAAAATAAAAGGGGAGAAATTGATTTGAGTCATATTGCTCTTTGGGGAAGAATGTGCTTTCATGTAGTTAAAGGGAGAAATGTTATTTCAATTATTTCATATCTGCTTATTTTTCCTCTCTCAAACTAATGTCTTTTTGCTGAAGTCAAAGGGGGAGAATGTTTTGACTTGAGTGACTTGAGTCAGTGTGACTCATAGTGTTGCCATCATCAAAAAGGGGGAGATTGTTGTGCCCCTGTGGTCTTGATGATTGGTTTTGATGATAGCAAACACTATAAGTCACCATATGCATGTGTGCATGAAAGACCTTGTTGATTCATTTAAGTGCATTCATATGTGTTCATGGATTTGTGAATGTGTGCTTGTGAATGACATTCCACTATATTTATCTGACATCTGGTCGATGCATTCATATAACAGAGTCAGCACAATTGCATTGAGCATACAGTCAGTACACTGCATGCAAAAGTGGGTCGACCCCCTTCTTAGATGGGTCGACCCCTCCTAGACTTCCAAGTCTATACACTACCAGCACACACGTTCAAAGTCTCTACATTTGAAGTCTACACAGCTATAAGCACTTCAAAGTTCACACACTGCATTGCATGCGTGACCTTAAGTCTGTACATTGGTCCGTTGTCGTAGACTAAGTCTATACACTGCTTGCATCCTCTTCAAGCCTATACATTGGTCTTGGCATATGCATTCATAAAGTCTATACACTCTTCGGTTGGCTTCAACTGAAGTCTGTACATCGGCATGCATTACTTCAAGTGTGTACAAAGCCGTTTGCGTCGTTCATAAAGTCCATACATTCACTGTAGCTTGCTTAGCTGAAGTGTGTACATCCATCGGTCCTTAGTTGGGCCAAGTCTATACATTGGCAGCACTGTGCAAGTCTATACATTGGCAGTGTGTCTGTGTTTCAAGCCATTCGTCAAGTCTATACATTCCCAATCTTTACCTACGTTCAGAAGTCCAAGTCAATACACTGGTAAAGTCTGCACATTGTGCCTTGAAGGTGTTCAAGTCTATACATTGGTTTTCACTTCAAAGTCTGTACATTGGCATATGCATTCACTGTAAAGTCTATACATAGCTACGTCTTATTCAGCGTCTCATATGCATATTTGAGTCAAAGTCTGTACAGCCCAAGTCTGTACATCCACTGTCTCACTTGGACTTGAAGTCTATACAGTGGACCATCTCTGTCAGCGTCTCAAGCTGCAAGTCTATACAGAGTCTGGCAGCCTACAGTGCATCGTCTCTTCAAGTATGTACAGCCTTGGCGTATGCATCATAAAGTCTAAACATCGTGTGCTTAGAAGCTTTCAAGTCTGTACATGGTCATGGCATTTGCATTGAAGTTTATACATTGGTCTTCGTTTAAAGTCTATACATAGGACTGTGCTTCGCAAAGTCTATACATTGGACTGTGCTTCGCAAAGTCTATTCATTGGACTGTACTCGTAAAGTCTATACATCCATCGGTTCTTAGTTAGGCCAAGTCTGTACATTGGTGGCTAAAGTCTATACATCGCTAAGTCTTCACATCGCAGTGTTCACGCTTTTCAAGTCTATACAATGCTGCTTGTGTTTCCTCAGAGTCTGTACAGCCAGCTCTGTCACTTAGCACCTCATCAAGTCTGTACATACTTAGGCTGCATAACACAAGTCTATACATACGCACGATAGCTAGGCATTCAGCAAGTCTAAACACTACGTTCATGCATTATTCTCATCGAAGTCTATACATTGAAGTCTATACATTTCGATGAACTTGGAATTTGACGACCACCAGAAGTGGCGTCACTTTTGAATCAAACGCCTAGGAAGAAGGCGTCTTTTACGTTGTGCATACTTTGATGCCAGAACCTAGTCTATACATTGTGTGCATCTGCTATCAAGTCTGTACATTTTAACTGCATGCCTGAGCATCCTTTATCATTGTGCGTACTTAGTCAAATGCCAAGTCTGAACATTGCTTCAGCGTTGCCTTCAGCCAAAGTCCATACATGGTCAGGCAGCCTGCACAGCTAGTATATACATCCTCTGCCAGCCTGCACTCAGCCAAGTCTATACATCAACTTGTAGTCTTCAGCAAAGTCTGAACATTGCATCATTGTGTATGCATTGCTTTCTTCAAGTCTATACACTGCATCATATGCATACTGTAGCATGTGTCAGCAACTCTATACACTGCATCATATATGCATATTACTGCATGTGGTAAGAAGTCTGTACACTTGTCTTGCCTCACACGATCAACTCTGTACAGCCATCCATGCTTGCCTTGCTTGCTGAATGAAGTCTGAACATTGCCTTCAGCTGATACTGTCTTCGATTGATTAACTGATAGGATTGTTGGACGAGGTTAATGTGTCTGGGCACGTGACCCGAGGTGGGCACCTGGCACGTGGAGAAGTTGAGATGCTGACACGTGGTAGCATCAATTGGACGGGAGAAGTGGAAAGCACATGCCCTAGCACCTGTTGCTGCTGCTATATATATGAAGTTTCTTCATCTGTAGAAAGTAATCAACAGAAGAGGGCTTATCGAGACTGTGAGTGAAGAAAGAAGAGTGCAGCAGAAGAAAAAGAGAAAGAGAGAGAGGTCGTGAGGATTGAGAGAAGAAGAGAAGGCAGTGAGAGAAAGAAGCAGAGAAGTAAAAGAAGAGTAAGAAGAAGAGAGATCGAGAGATAAGAAGCTTCATCAGCAGATCAGTTCATACTGCACCGTGGATCATATCCAGGCCACTCAGCTCTTGCGAGAGCCAAATTGTGATTTTGCTTTACAGCTTTCTGTTTGCTGTGATTATTTTCATTTCTTGTTTTTGTTTTTCTTTTGTCACTCTGGTTATCTTTGTTCTTCCGATTCTCTGGATAGAGGTTGGGTCCCTCCTGGTCTGGAGGAAGAGAGGTCTGTGACCTCTGGTTTGCTGGTGATGGGGAGTCACTGGTGTGTCCCCTCCTGGTCTGGAGGAAGAGAGACTCCGGTCTCTGGTTTCCAAGTGGCTGGGAGTCACTTGGGGTGTCCCTCCGGTGTGGAGAAAGAGGGGAGGCTGTTCCCCTGGTCAAGCTATGTGGCAGCATTCTGTTCGCAGACTGAGTCTGCAGTTTCTAGCTTGTGCTAGTGGAAGCCTCACTCCGGTTAGGAGTGAGGGGTGGATGTAGGTCTGGAGGACCGAACCACCTAAAAAATTATATGTGCAGTGGTTTGCCTTGTGCGTTAGCTACATGTCTTCTACCACCTTTCGTAGATTGTCTGAGCGTTCGTATTGCTATCTTGCAGTAGGTTGATTACCTTCTTCCGCTTCCACTAGTTGATTGTTTAGGCGCGAGATAGATGTTTGTTCTTCGGTTCAAAAGAGATTCTGATTAGTTATCCAGTTTGTCTATCTTGTTCTAGTTAGTGTTCTAGTTTTCATTGAGCGAAAAGTTTATTAAGGGTGGGATTCATTCACCCCCCCTCTAAATCCAGCGCACCGATCCTATCACGGGGTTTGCATCTTCAGCTGTTGAGGAAGAAGGCTGAGGGGTAGGTGCGGGTGCACGAGAAGAAGGGTAAACTTTGTGGAATGGATTCCCGCTCCGAAGGGCGCAATGTGGTGCCGGCACTGCATGAGATGGACCCCCGCTTGGCCCGGTGGGGTAGGTGGAAGGGGTAGAAATGGGGGTGAGGATGGCGGAAGTTGGCCTGATGGGCCCTGGTGAAGGGGAAATGGGCGAGGGGTTAAGTGGAGGGGTGATGATGGAGGGTATGGTGGGTGATGGCAAAAGGACTGGCGGTATGGAGGGGAATGCGGTGGGCCTGATGGGTGATGCGGAGGGAATAACGGGTGGAGTGGTGGTCAGAACGGCGGGCCTGAGAACGGAGGGGATAGCAAGTGCGGGGAAATGGTTGTGGTGAAAGGCCAAGAGGTGTGCGGGGGTTTCATCATCAAAAGTCCACCCAGCGTTGGGGGCTGGGTGCTGAACAATGTTCACCTGGGCCGGTGCCGGCGCTGGCGACTATTGTTGTTGTTGAGGAGCGGGTGGGTGGACTGGCATGGGATTCTGATGGATCCCAAGGTCTTATTACTACTGTTGCTGTTGTTGGGGTTGATGTTGCTGTTGGGGTTGCTGTTGTTGCTGTTGCTGGGGCGCCACCTGCTACGGCCTGGCTTGTCTCTACCTCTGCTTGATGTCCTCGATTAACTGGTGCATCTGGGCCTAATCAATCCTCTGGCCCTCGTGTAAATCAAACACCAGATCTCTAAACCGATAGCATCACTCTATTGTGTGCCCGTGCTGCCGATGATATATGCAATATCGGGACTGATCGGCGGCCGGATTCTAATTCTGACGCTCCGGAGGCAGTTGAATATCACCAGTATACATCAAAGCAGAGAAAATATCCGGTAATGTTTCAGGAAGAGGAGGGTAGTGGGCCCTTTTCGGGCTTGGTCGGGCAGGTCCGTAAGCGGCGGGTAGAGGAACATTATGATATTGCGACGACCGCTGAGGCTGTTGGGGTGGTGGTGGTGGTTGTTGCGGGTGTTGAGGAGCTGGGAAAGTGGGTTGGGGAACTTGTGGAGCGGTGAACTGGGGGTTGCGTGGAGGCTGCGGGAAGCGAGGTGGAGCGGCTTGGTGGGGAAACTGAACAGCCTGGACCTACTCGTTGATTTGCACTCCCTCAGTGACGGGGCCCTGGGACTTTCTGGCGGTTTTGGGTTTCTGGGCCTCAAACAGTGAATGAATAGGGGAGTCTTTAAACTGTGTCTGTATGAACCGAGCCTTGCTGTATAACTGGTGCATATTCGAAATGTCATTCATTGCCAAAATATTTCTGAATGTCGGGGTGTCATTGGAGATTAACAACTTAACTTTCTCTTCTTCCGGGATTTGCCCGGGCACACGTGAGGCCATCTGCCTCCATCGATCCGCATAGGTCGCAAAATCCTCCTACGACTTCATCTTTTCCGCTACCAAGTCGGTGAAGGAATACTCGGGACCGACCCGATCTTGGAACCTCTGAATGAACTTCTCCTTGACTGTCTTGAAATTTTCTGCCTCCTCCAGAGGCAAGGTATAGAACCACTCCAGGGTGACCCCCTCTAATGATCGGCAGAATAAGTAAGCCATCAGGCGATCATCATGCTGGAACTGTGCTGACTCGTAAAGAAACTCCCGAACATGAATGAACGGGTTGCCGTTCCCGTCATATTTTTGGTACACGGGGAGCTCGGACTGAGGAGGAAAATGAATGTCCCTGAAGTTAGGAATAGGGACATCAGCCAAAGACTGCGGGCCAACCAGCTTGTGGAGGAGGTCAATTTGTTGCTGCATAGTAGCCCATTTTTCAAGAATTTCCCGTTCCCGGATGGAGGAGAAGGAGTAGGAGAAGTAGTACCTGGATACGGAGCCAAAGGAAAAGCCGACTGAGGGGGCAGCCCGTAAGATGGATAATGGGCCAGGGAAGGGTCCACATCCACATGAGCCAGCTGGGCGGCCCTTAGTTGCAACCGAGTAAAGTCTGCCGGGGCTACAAGGGCCTGCGGCGATGGAAAAATAGTGACATAGGGATCAAGGTAAGGAACAGAGGGGATTTGAGATTTCCCCTTATCGAGCGGCTGATGGGCCAAGGTAGAAGCCTGGCCCGTTTCCATGCTGGAGTACCGAAGGATCTGAGGACGGATGGGAGTAAGGTCAACGGGGGCCACAGAGGTGGTCCCGGCAATAGAAGCTGTAGTCGCAACAGCAGTCATGCCACGAGAAGGAGCTGAAGTCGGGGCATCGGCCCCCTGCAAGGCTTGCCGGATGAGATGGAGCTGGGTAGGGTCCAGCTGGGCCATCATGTTGAGAATTTGATTGGCCGGATTCCGAATGGATGGATCGGAAAGAGAGGGTTGGGAACCCTCGCCAAGAATGGTCGGGAGTGGAGGGGCAGTACCCTCTCCTCCCTGCATATGGGTGACCCTAGATGGGTCCTCAAGAAGTCCGCGAGGAAGAGAGTCCTCGTGGGACTGGGAGAAGTCGTACGATGACATGGGAGATGATGAATCAAACAAAGGATTAAAGTAAGAATGGAAATGAGAACTGACCCTAGGAGATGATCCTGAGGGAAAAAAACAATCCTAACCAAAGCAAAACCTCAAACAACCAATCATCCAATGAAGAGGAGAGATAAGAGAAGAATCAAGCACTTAAGCAGTCAAGTTGTCAAATGATGCATGACAATTTTTAAATTCCTCTTGTAGGACCTTAGTGGATTAATTAATATATGAATTCGCTCAACCACAAGGTACCTAACCAGAGTGGGAAATGAGGAACTGGGTGACTCTACGGGGCTCTCTCGCTTGCGGATGCAAACCCTAGACTGGGGGTGGATACGGTACAACCTGCACGGCGTCCGTGTGGGAATCCACGGCTCACGGGGGCTTACAGAGGTCCTCAGCAAGGTCCCCTAGTTGGCTCCAAGGAGTATGGAGACGAGAGGAAACCCTACCTCGATAGGAATGCAACTACTATGAAAGAGATGGATGCTCCTATGTGCACCGGAGTGCATGCAAAATCTAGCCTAGCAACTATCAACCAATGACCAATCAAATATATAAGCAATGAAAATAATCATGCAACAATGATATGGGAGCAGAGGGAGATCAATAACCAGCACCAAAGATCATGAATATCACGGAACATGGCAATCAAAATGAATTACGGGAGCACTGTAGCACCACAAGGACGGTCTATATAAGACCGCTCAAAGGGACAGACGGTCTTTACAGAACCGTATAATCCAAGGAGTAACAGGGAGTAACAGCAGAATAACTGCAATAATCAGAGAATGCTGGAAATGAAGGATGGTAGAGATGATAAACGTACCCGGAGGAGCGGTCTGTGGACAGCCGCGTAAGCTCTGGAACGAATCTCCAGCAACCGTGTACCTACAACCAGACCAACCAGAAGCGTACCTGTGCCAGAAAGATGGACGACCAAGGACAGGCCCTTCGGCAGTGTGAACTGTCGATAGGAGGCCTTCTATGACAGGACGCTTGCAAAAGAACTGGCATTGTTCGCAGAGAGGGACGGTGGACGTGCAGCCGAACAGGGGATGAACGGCTCTGGGAGAACCGTTCACGTTCCAGAAGGCAGAGAACGTGACCCAACCTGCAATCACTTCAAGAAGAGGACTACCACAACAAAAGAAGGGGTCAGCAAATCACTAACACGATGGGCACTAGGTGTCCCACCGTGATTACCACAAAATAAGGGTGTAGATATATTTCTCCTCCCGTCCGTTCTTTTAATGCCTTCCCAGTGTCTATCGTACGACATCCAACATGGGAAATGAATGAAGACAGAGGGAAAGGAAGGAATAAAAAAACTTGTGATCGCCACCAAGGCGCCGAACATGATGAACACACTGTACCTTGGAAAGAGGGAGAAGTACTCGCCTGACCTGCAGCGCTGTAAAGATATACGGCTCAGGAAGAACCGCTTATAAGATGCACGGTCTCACGACAGACCATTTAAGAACGCTGCAGAGGATGCGGGATGAAGCACTCCTGGCAGTTGAACGGCTCTATCACGACCACAGGAAGAAGAAGGACGGTCCAGGAAGCACCGCACGTCTCCTTGAACGGATGGTATAGAACCACGCAAGACCATCACGCCAGAAGTTACAAAGGGTCCAACCTCCACCCTCTCCGACCGGCCAGAGGGGATGGGCCTCGTGCTAGGGATTGCTGACCTGCAAAAATGATGTGAAGAAGATAGAAGAAACCCAAGATTAGAACTTAAAACTGTAGTAAATGCCAAAATAAGAAGAAATGAACATGAATAAGTGGAAAGGGGGATGCCTGGGGGATTTTAAACCCCTAGGGTGTCACAAACATGGGTGGGTGTGTGCATGGCAATGAAGGTGAAGGAAAACGTGGGGAGAAAGTGAGAAGGGTGATGCATGCAATTAAAAAAAATGGACAAAACCTATCAAACACACAAAACTTAAAAACTAGACTACTCCCTGAACCGGAGGCTTATATGGACGTAAAAAGCCTCCCTCCTTGGTGCTAGGTCGCTCAAGAATGCGGCAGGGCTTCGCCGTTGACCAAAAATCTCCCCCCTTTCAAACCCGGCCTTTAGGGTCTATTTATAGAGCACCTAAAGTCCTAGCTCGAAATTAGGGTTTAGAAGCATTTTCAGGCTGAGATTATCAAACAAAAGATGAAGATAATCCAATTATCTTTCATCTGGAAGAAACGTCACTCAAAATGGTTGAGGATTCGTAGAGAAATGGCTGGATAAATTTGGGGATAAATCTACGAGGAGAGAGAGAAAATCCATTGAATCTTCAGCAATCGACCAGATGAACGGTCTAACGATAGACCACACATCCATATGGGCGGTCCATTCTGGGCCGTCCAACCCTGTCGGTGGAAATTCAACAATTTACAAAATAATCCAAATTATCCATTAAACCGATCGAATAGTTTGCCATTGGACTCTCATACATGAACGGCTCAGATGAGACCGTTCAAAGGTAGAGCGGTCAAAGACAAACAGTTCTATCCTTGTCGGTGATAAATATATTAATTGGATAATTATCTGAGATAGTCGCCAAGCACAGAACTCTAAGAGATGAGCGGCTACCATCCGTCCGTCCATCATATTGAACGGCTAGGGGAGGACCGCATAAATGCTTGTCGGTGGAAATTCAGAAAATTAACCAAAATATATGGATGGCCCACAGACAACCGCACATTGATTGAGCGGCCAGGGATGAACCGTACATGTGTATGGGCGCTTGAAACTCATAGAAAAGCTCAATCAACAAAACCAAGGCCCATTAAGCCCAGAATTGAAACAAACCTAGCAAGGGAGGGAAGCTACCTATAAAATTGGCCCAAAACATGCCTGAAAATAGGCCCAACGAGTGATGGACAACTCGAGGCATCAACAAATGGGAGTAAGAGGAATGACTCAACTTATCGGCAAAAAATGGGTGTCAACATCTATCCCTTCTCATTGTTGCATTACTATAGTAATCTACATTATTATAGCCTCTCAAGAACCTGCTAGTTGTCCATGTGTTCAGGGATCTGATGTTCCCCTTTAATAAAAACAACGATGATCTAGGAGTATATGGTTAATCATTGGATAAGCCGTTAGTTTGAGTCGAGTGGGAGACGATGGACTCTGTCTCGTACGCCGTGGTTGCAAGAAGACACTTGACCCCATCTTGGCTCAGTCTAGCACTAGTATCCTTGAGTACTTTCTATTTTATCTTTCTTTACATTCGTTTTGATGATTTCTTTATTTTAGCCCAGCATGCATCAAGTCATTTTAAGCATTCACGCCTCATGATTCTCTCAAAGTTTCTCCTCAGTAATGGTTAATTACCCTTCAATTCTGTTGGATAAGAGATCTTCATTCCACTCCGAATTTGAACATCTTCTTTGATCTGCCTGCTCGGTCTGGTTGGCCAGCATGATTCCTATCTGGATTTTATCTCAGTTTTACTTTCTCCCTTTCTAGCTTTTCAGCTATGTTCTTCTGATCCCCTCATTGGTCGTGGATTGTGCCCCCTGATGAGGTTGGTCATGTTTTTCTTCACTCTTCCTTGTGGTTAGTTTGGCATTTTCGGGAGAATTTCTGTCGCTTGTTGGTTATGACGGGTGTCTTTTACCTTGATACCCGCTTTTCAGTTCTCTCTGCTTCATCTCTATTTCACATCGCTTTCGCTTTCACTCAATCTCCTTTTCATTTTGCCTCCACGCCACTTTCGCTCGTTCCCTTGTAAAGCTGACATCAAGGAGGGGCATCTGTTGACACCCGTTTTTAGCCCGTAAGTTGCATTATTTCTCTTATTCATCATTTGTGATGACCCCGATTAACCATTGTTTTGGAGCCTTCCTTGGATGGATTTCGATCTTATTTCATTTTTTCATAGCCTTTGGACTTCGGAGATCATGATTTCTTAGATCCCTGGGGCTTATTTTATCAAATTCCAGCCTTCCAAGTCGACTTGCGGCCCATTTAGGTTGACTTCCATCATGCATTCAGCCCCTTTTTCCAACCCAATCCTGAACGCGGCCCTTTTTCATCCCATTATGTTCCTCTATTCATTAGGTACCTTTCACAAAAGTTGTTCACTTTTTAAAGCCCTAGAGTTTCTTCTTCTACGCCATTAGCCAATTCTCCATCGATTTCAAGTTATTTGTATTTTTACGGCGCGTTATGTTGTTCACCCACGAACCTAGTGTTTTTCTCTGTTCTTGCCCTATTTTCTCCCTCTTCTGCTCATCTTCTCATATTTCTCCCTTTATGAAAGTTGTTCAATTTTTTATTATATACAATTTCTTCTTCTACACCTTTCTCTAGTTCTGCACCGTTTTCGAGCTATTCTCCAATTTCCAAAGTCGACAATGAGCTGCCTAATTATTTAAATGTTTTTCCATCAGCCTAGCGGCCTTGGGAAGACTGCTACCTGATGGTGGTGGTCTTCCCAAGACCGCTACCCCCAAATAGTGCCCATTTTTCACCGTTTCACCCTTTGAAGCCTTTCGGTCACCCCTAGACCGTTTGTGGTACCCTTGCGGTCCTCCCATGACCGTTTGGCTCCCTAATGGCCCTGTGATAGATCGTTTGATGAACAGAGAGTCCAAAACTTCCTGAACTCTGATTTCTTCGCCCGAGGACTCTTTGGAGACCTTGTTTGATCCTTTTTCCCCAAGAATATCCCTCCAGATCCAGGCTAATCTACTTTGGGGATATATTCCCACTATTATCTATGAGTTTCATTAATCTAAATCCATATGTTTGGTTGTTTATCTCAGATTTGAACCTTCTGGATTCCTGCAACTCTATTTAAAGAACCCAGTTCACAGGTCGTAAAGGGGGGCTCTTTCTTTGTTCAGGGCGAAGCCATGCTGCACTGCCATCTCGTCTCTTCGACGCTGTCTTGAAGAGGGAAGTATTAACTTCATTTTTCACGCTCAAGGGATTGATTTCATTCTTCCTATCTTTAGTTCTACCCTTCTACTTTTTACAAATCATCACACAAGTTTTGTTTTTCTGCACTCCTTCTGCACTTTTCTCCGTTTTACATAGCATATTCCCGCAGTTGTGCTGCGTGATTTCTCTATATCTTTGTTTCTATATCATCACAATACACACACCTATCTTTTGCACCCTTCCACAGGGGTTAAAAATCTCCCCCAGTGCATTCTTTCTCAATTTCTACCCTTATTTTACCACTAAGGGATATGATACTACACTTCGATTTTCTCATGGGTTTTTTCTCTTGTTGGTTGTCTTGGTTTTGCAGGAGCATGAATAGAACATGAGGCCCTCTTCCTCTAGCCGGCTGGAAGGAGAGGAGGTTGAATCCACAAAGTTCCCCGCACCTTGTTCCTTAAGTGCGATCAAGTCTTCATCCTTTTCCAAAGTACATGGTGCCGTTCCTTTCCTTTCTGACATCCTTTGGTATTGTTAACCCTTGGTGGCGATCACGGTCAGTTCTTCTATCTATTATCATCCCTTTGTTCATGCGTTCATGCCTTTCATGATTCACATATGTTATTTAGCATAGTTTGGGGGTAGGGTAAGATAGTTTATCTACAACTTGCTACCGAGATCTTGTACTTCTTCTATTATTGCTTTAATCGTTAAGTTGGACAACCCCACTACCTGCGGTGATTATCGTCCTATTAGCCTATGCAACTTCATGTATAAGATTATTTCTCGAATTGTCACATATAGACTGTCTATGCTATTGGCCTCTCTCATTTCCGAGGAACAGGGTGCTTTTGTTAAAGGGCGCTATATTATTGAGAATGTGGCCCTAGCACAGAAGTTGATCCAGGATCTGGGTCAAAAATGTCAAGGCAGGAATGTCATTTTCAAACTTGACATGGCCAAGGCATATGATCGGATGGAATGGGACTTCATCTATGCTGTCCTCCTTAAGTTTGGATTTTCCAGGGCCTTCATTTACCTTATTGATCCGCTACTATCTAACTGCTGGTTCTCTATTTTGGTGAATGGGTCTCTCTGTGATTTCTTCAAATCCTCCAGGGGCATTCGGCAAGGGGACCCCATTGCTCTAGCGCTTTCATCCTGGCTGAAGAAGCTCTTAGCAGAGGCCTTAGGAGAATGTTCATCTTTGGCCGGATAGGCTTCTTTCATACCTTTAGGAGGTACAATCCTATCTCACACCTACTTTTTGCTGACAATACGTTGATTTTCTCCAATGGATCCATTAGAGCGGTCCGCAATCTGATGGCTTTCATTAGATGTTATGAAGCTTCATCGGGTCAGCTTGTGAATGTTGCAAAAAGTTCTTTCATTGTGCATAGGAGGGTGCCTGCTAGCTTCTGCAATGCTATCTCGGCTCCTACGGGTTTCACCAGAAAAACATTCCATTTGCCTATCTTGGCATTCCGGTTTTTTATGGGTGTTCAAAGGCTATTTACTTCTCCCATTTGATTGCCAAATTATTGCCAAGGTCTAGGTGTGGAAAGCAAATTTGTTGTCTGCTGGGGGTCGAGTCATCCTTATTAAGCATGTTCTCCCATCCATTCCCATTTATACCTTATCGGCATTGGTTGTTCCGCAGGTTGTTATCCGTTCTATGCATAGGTTGTTCTCAAACTTTTTTGGGGGCTCTTTTGAGGGTGATCCAAAGAGACACTGGAAATCCTAGAACACTATTTGCCAACCCAAGCAGTGTGGAGGTTTGGGTCTCACAACCATTTGTGATCTGCAGGCGGCCATCCGTGTGAAGTTGCTTTGAAATGTTGTCACCTCCTCAACGTTGTGGTCCAGATTCTTTAAGGAAAAGCACTTGTATCGTTGTCACTATTCCAATGCTGAATTCTCACTTATAAGAGCTCTTGATAGGTCCCTTTGGATCAAGGCGGCCTCTATTATTGCAGAGTATCACAGAATCATTCCATCACCTATGAACTCCTTGACTTCCTTTTGGTTCGATATTTGGGTGGGAAACTGTCCTCTCAAGTCATTTATTCCTGTGCAGTTGTGGAATGGGATTCATGACAAACTGATCACGGTTAGCCAGGCTGTGTCTGATCCTAACTCAAGCCATCTCACCCTGGCCTACCAGCACTGCCCTCTGGGTTTACTTCACTATATTCTCTCTTCATCAGAGCTGAAGGACTCTTGGATTTGGTGTCCCACTACGTCTGGTCGCTTCACTAGTAAATCTGTTCAGGAACTACTTCGAGAATCGGCCCCTCAGGATGAATGGGCAGCTATTTGGTTTGCCCATATTCCTGTCAAATGGTCTATTTTTGTTTGGAAAGTTATGCAGGGTTGCCTCCCCATTGATGACTTTATCATGCGCTTTGGTATTCGACTATGTTCCAAATGCCATTGTTGCTCCCAGAGGAGTTAGGAATCTGCGAAGCACCTTCTCTTCCATAGCGACATTGATGGGGACATCCCCTCCCATGCCCACGTTCACAGCTCGTCTCCTCGCCCCGGTTGCATCCGGCATGGTATAGTTATTTAATTTTGAGTCCTATGTAATTTTTATTTTAGTTATTTGATGTATTTTCCCTTTTATTTGAGTCATGTCCCTAGGTCTTTTGTTTATTCTCCTAAGTTTGAGTGTCATTAGGTTGATTAGATTAGCTATTGGGCCCAATTCATTGGGCTAGGCCCAAGGGCGCCTCCTACCCCCTTGGTTATTTGTCTTTGTAGCAAGAGTCAGGGACTTTTTGTAAAATGTGGGTTGCCTATATATAGGACCCCATTTCCCCCCATTTGAAGTTAATGAATGAATGAAGGAAAATTTACCATTTTGTGAGTTCTAACTTCAGATTTATTGTGGAGTGAATCCATTAGTGAGGTGAGAAGCCTTAGGAAGAGAATCCCACCCATCCGTCTCTTAATCTCTCTCTTCCACTCCCCTTTCTCTCTCCTCCACACCCAATTTCAAATTTTTTCTCTCTCCTCCACCTCACCCTCCACATCAACCCTAGCCCATCCACCTAAGCCACCCCCCAAACCACCTCTCCACTTCCCTAAGTGCATTCACTACCACCTCCCCAGCTACCACCTACCCCCCTCCTTCCCTAGGAGCAACTTGTCCTTCCCAACACAATCTCCCTCTCCCCAACACAATCTCCACCCTTCCCCACACAATCTCCCAACTCCCTAGAGAAGTTTGAATATTTTCCCTCCACTCTCTCCTCCCCCATGCCCTAGACTCCCCAAGAGAGAGAGATCTCCCTCACCCTCCAACACCAAATTCGCAGCTCCCCCTCCCACCACCTGCTATAGCCCCTTCCAGTCCCCATTCTCCCCCTCCCTCACCTTGGTTTGCCCACTCCCAGACCCCCTAATAGCCTGGGGTCGCCCCCACAGCCTACCATCACCATCTCATGTTCATCCGAAGCTGCACCGGCAAACCTGTCCACATCTGAGAGTCCCACAGAGAAGTAGCATCTTGCAGAGCCGGCCACGTCTTCATCCCAGCGCCCCTGGAAGCACAAGAGGCATTTCCGGAAGCGTCCTCCAGTCTTCTTCGCAACGGCGGTGGTTTCATCGTCGTCCGAGCACCGTCCTGCCCGGGAGAGTAGTTCTCCCTTGACTGCGCAAAGCATCTCTAGCAGGAAACCAGAACCTGAGTGGAAACTTGACTGCGGTGATCCTACTGGGAATCTGAACGAGAGTTCTTCTGAAAAAATCTTCTACTCCGAGTTTTCTTTCATCCCCAAAAAGCAGAACTCAGTTTGGCATCCGGATCTGAAAGTTATCAATTCTTTTCCCCGGGTGTGCGGTTCTGCCTCCACTCAGTCTGCACCAACCCCCCGTCAGTGTTCAGAGTCTACCGGTCTGCTCCGACAACATTTGGCATCTCCGTCAAGATCGTTTCGAAGAGGACTCACAGGAGGTTCCAACGACTTTAGCGGCACCTCATTCTGAGCTCAGGAGCGCTGGTGGAAACCACTTCTTCCTGCTGTAGTGATCCAGAAGCAGTCAGAACTGAAGATCTGCCTCCCGGTTCGAGACTCTGCCCCGGCCAATAGTGACTTCCCAAAATTCCAGAAAAAACTGGACGACTTCCAGGTCCTCCTACGAAGATTTTCCAGGTGGTTTTGTCCCCAACAAAATTCGGGAGCAGTCACAGCAGCCACTTCTTCGACCATCTGTCAGCACACGCAGAAAGCAGGCAGAACTGATCTCGGTCTCCATTCGGCGTTCTTTTCCCCTTTTCTCCCCTCCCCGCTTGGCCGGCTGAAGGCCCCTCCCTGTGTGGAGGTAGTTTTGGATGTAATAACAAGTTGTCCCCACCCCAAGATCCCCCTCCTATGAGAGGTGTAGTTTTGTAATTGTTTAAACAGGTCAAGCTGCCCCGACGCGGCGTGTGGGGATCCCCACGCCTCCCCGCTCGCCCACGTCTCCGAGCGGGACCGGTTTCTTCAAACCGGTCGAGTAGGTGCTCCAAAATTTGCTCTACTTAGTAATTTTTCAGTCAATATTAGTTCATAACTCCGCTGGCCGTGAATGAGAGCCCGATCCTTAAGCTCCCTTGCTATAAGAGATCACCGTGGGAAAAGTGTGGAACCCGTGCCCTCGGCACGACGTCGGCTCCCTTGAATTGGGCTGCCATTACCCTTGGGAGTCAACGTTGGCCTTGCTGGCCATCTACCAGCAAGGGCCCAACCCTCTCAACCTCACCTTAGCATTGCCAAGTTACTCCGGGACTTGGGTGAGCATCGGGTGAGCGGTCGCCATTATCGGTCCGTTTGAATGCTAAATTGTGCTTTCTTGGTAAGTCCTAGGTGGTGTCACATCAATTGGTATCAGAGCAAGTTCTAGACTTTACTCTACTAAGTCTTGTCCTAGGGCCATTGCATTTATCCCCCCGTTCATCCTGGCCATTTCCTACTTAGCCTACTCGCCACCCATGGACTTCATTCTAGACAAGGATATTACCTTTGACGGATCTCGTTCTAGTGATTACCTTAGGTGGGAGGCTACCATAGAAAGGTACTTTGAAAAGACTTGGGTATATGGACCCGCGAGAGTCCGCAAGGTTAAGGGACGACTTCGGGGTCAAGCCAAGAGTAAGTGGGAACACATAGAGGGATTAAGAAGGGTTAGGAGGCAAGAGCCCATTTCCTCATGGGATGATATGAAGAAGGAACTTAGAAAGATCTTCGCTCCCCGACATTCTCCTTCCTATCCGAGGAGCACTACCACTCCTCCATCCCCACCCAGTCAACTTGAGACCACCCTTAGGTCTCCACCACCACTCCCAACAAATCACCTCTCAACCATCATCACTACACTTCGCCACCAAGCCCTCTCCCTTAAGACCCAAACAAGACTAGCCTCTACCTCTCCACCTAACCCCATGAGGGTCCCCAAACCCCAACCAAAACCCCCTTCCACAACCCTCAAAATCCAAACCAAATTGGCCCCCACTCCCACCCCTCCACAATCGGCCGATCCCAAGGAGAAGAGACCCCTAACCGACCTGATTTCCCTAATGACGGCCACCACCCCCCAACCTACAATCCCTCACCAAACCCATACCCTACAAGCCCCCTTGGTCCCCACCACTACCCCTCCATCGTCCCCTAAAAGGGATGCCCCCCCCAAAATCAATCAACCCAAGTGTCATCACCCAACCCACCTTCCACTCCCAACTCCAATCCTACCCCAACCTAGGCCTCCGCTACTTCCAGTCCCAAACCCAACCCAAGTTCGACCTCACTCACCACCCCGGGTGCACCATGCCCCAACCATCATCACCCCATCCCCAAAAGACCTTCCCATTCCCTTGAGAAAGGAGGTCACGCCCACTCACATAGAAGTAGTTGCTAGTCCGGACCCTCTCCCCACCCATGAGGAAACCCAAGTTCACACCAATGGTGAGGAAGAGCTTCAACCCTTTACCACTTCAAATTGTCCGAGTCTTCAAGAGCCACAAACCTTCACAAATGGCACCATAATCATAGATGGGCCCCTAGCTAGATGGCTAAAGGAGAAACCAATTCACCCCATCACGTCCTATGTCTACCCTCTCATGGAGCTAAACCTCCCCATAGTACCCTTCTCCACCTATCACACCACCATCCAATCATCCTACCAAGTGGAATCTTTAGGGGATCTTCTTAAGGGCCTAGCATGGCAAATCGAGTTCACTAACATGCTGACCCCTATGGCCGAACAACCTAGGAGCCTTGACCTCCTACACCTTTGTGTCGGGTCTATCACCTCAATGTGCACCATTGGTTGCTACACTAGCGATTCCTTTTATTCCTCCCCACACCCGATGAGCCCGACCTTATCCTCAAATTGGAGTCCCTCATATCGGGCAGAAAGTCAAACCCTCCTCTCATGGCCAACCCACCCACTAAGAACTTCGACCCAATCATTTCATTAGAGGAGGATGATCCAATACCATATTGTGAGGACCTTGAGGATGTTGAGATGAACTTAGAGCTTTTTTCCCCTGGATACACTTATGTTGATCTTTTTGACCCCTCCCAATGGGAACCCGGGAACCCATGTGATCTACCCACATCACTTATCACCCACTCCTCCCTACCCTCACCTACCATGTTGGGCCAAGCCCACCTCTCCCAAGTCCCTGGCGACACAAGGGTAGCTATGACCAAGGAAGATCTACACCTAAGGAACAAGGAGGTGCCTCTCCCCATGATGTCCACCTTCCTTGACCCTTTCGACCCTTTTGAATGGAAACTCCGATGCCAAATCATACCCCAATACATCAAAGTCATTTTTGGGTTAGGAAAACATGTGAGTTGGCACCTCAAACCACTTGGCATGATTCATAAGTCGGGTCCACTCGTTCATATCACCCACATGTCAAGTAGGATGCATGATTGGTCCATATTCGGGTGTAATGGTCCTCCTTCACTCATCATGGGTCGTAGGCATGATAGGAGTATTCATGAATGTCCGGGTCCCCCGGCATTTGTCACCCCCATACATGACGGGATCACCTATGGATGCCCCGGTCCTTCCCATTCCATCAAAGTCTTCTTGGCGTCAAAGCATGATTTGTCAACTTTTGGTTGCCCAGGTCCACCCATCACCCCTAGAGTGTCTACATTCACAAAATTGCATGAAGGCCTTCGCAAGCACATCAGCAAGGAAAATGAGATTTATAAAAGACAGGCTGACTCCCATCGATGTCACCAAGAATTCCACGTGGGTAACTTTGTGATGATGAGGATGGAGAGGCTCTCCCCGAGAGTCATCTCCAAATTGAGGCATCGTAGGGCTGGCCCCTTCCAGGTTTTGAGGTGCATTGGGACTAGTGTCTATGAGTTAGATCTTCCCGAGGAGTATGGAGTGAGTCCCACATTCAATGTAGCCGACCTAGTGCCATATAAGGGGCCCACGGTGGTACCCAGTGAGAATATTGATCATATTCCTCCTATTGAGAGAGAACCCACCTGTGAGGAGAGACCACCAGCCAAGAAAGCCCAGCGTGAGTGCATTGAACGAATATTGGATGAACAGGTCACTACGACCAGGAGCAAGGTATATGAGCGCTATCTCGGCAGGTGCATGGATCGGTCTCGTTCGGAAGACTTGTGGGTAGTACCACTTCTACACCCTCCGGGGAGGGAAGAACACTTAATCGACAGAGTCAAGTTCTCCGCACCCCGAGAGTATGATGGGGACATCACCTCCCATGCCCACGTTCACAGCTCGTCTCCTCGCCCCGGTTGCATCCGACATGGTCTAGTTATTTAATTTTGAGTCCTATGTAATTTTTATTTGAGTCATTTGATGTATTTTCCCTTTTATTTGAGTCATGTCCCAAGGTCTTTTGTTTATTCCCCTAAGTTTGAGTGTCATTAGGTTGATTAGATTAGCTATTGGGCCCAATTCATTGGGCTAGGCCCAAGGGCGCCCCCTACCCCCTTGGTTATTTATCTTTGTAGCAAGAGTCAGAGACTTTTTGTAAAATGTGGGTTGCCTATATATAGGATCGCATTCCCCCCCATTTGAAGTTAATGAATGAATGAAGGAAAATTTGCCATTTTGTGAGTTCTAACTTCAGATTTATTGTGGAGTGAATCCATTAGTGAGGTGAGAAGCCTTAGGGAGAGAATCCCACCCATCACTCTCTTAATCTCTCTCTTCCACTCCCCTTTCTCTCTCCTCCACACCCAATTTCAAATTTTCTCTCTCTCCTCTACCTCACCCTCCACATCAACCCTAGCCCATCCACCTAAGCCACCCCCCCAACCACCTCTCCACTTCCCTAAGTGCATTCACTACCCCCTCCCCAACTACCACCTACCCCCCTCCTTCCCTAGGAGCATCTTGTCCTTCCCAACACAATCTCTCTCTCCCCAACACAATCTCCTCCCTTCCCCACACAATCTCCCAACTCCCTAGAGAAGTTTGAATATTTTCCATCCACTCTCTCCTCCCCCATGCCCTAGACTCCCCAAGAGAGAGAGATCTCCCTCTCCCTCACCCTCCAACACCAAATTCGCAGCTCCC
This sequence comes from Amorphophallus konjac, assembly GCA_022559845.1. NCBI lineage: Eukaryota > Viridiplantae > Streptophyta > Magnoliopsida > Alismatales > Araceae > Amorphophallus > Amorphophallus konjac. The sequence goes on from CM040120.1 coordinate 144,848,483, forward strand.
CCTCCCACTACCTGCTAGACCCCCTTCCATTCCCCATTCTCCCCCTCCCTCACCTTGGTTTACCCCCTCCCAGACCCCCTAATAGCTTGGGGTCGCCCCCACAGCCTACCATCACCATCTCATATTCATCGGAAGCTGCACCGACGAACCTGTCCACATCTGAGAGTCCTGCAGAGAAGCAGCATCTTGCAGAGCCGGCCACGTCTTCATCCCGGCGTCCTTGGAAGCACAAGAGGCATTTCCGGAAGCGTCCTCCAGTCTTCTTCGCAACGGCGGTGGTTTCGTCGTCGTCCAAGCACCGTGCTGCCCGGGAGAGCAGTTCTCCCTCAACTGCGCAAAGCATCACTAGCAGGAAACCAGAACCCGAGTGGAAGCTCGACTGCGGCAACCCTACTGGGAATCTGAACGAGAGTTCTTCTGGAAAAATCTTCTACTCCGAGTTTTCTTTCATCCCCAAAAAACAGAACTCAGTTTGGCGTCCAGATCTGAAAGTTATCAATTCTCTTCCCTGGGTGCGTGGTTCTGCCTCCACTCAGTCTGCACCGACCCCCCCTCAGTGTTCAGAGTCTACCGGTCTACTCCGACAACATTTGGCATCTCCGTCAGAATCGTTTCGAAGAGGACTCATAGGCGGTTCCAACGACTTTAGCTGCGCCTCATTCTGAGCTCAGAGCACTGGTGGCAACCTCTTCTTCCTACTGTGGTGATCCAGAAGTAGTCAGAACTGAAGATCTGCCTCCCGGTTTGAGACTCTGCCCCGGACAATAGTGACTTCCCAAAATTCCAAAAAAATTTGGAAAACTTTCCGGTCCTCCTACGAAGATTTTCTAGGTGGTTTCGTCCCCAACAAAATTCGGGAGCAGTCACAATAGCCACTTCTTCGACCGTCTATCAGCACTCGCAGAGAGCAGGCAGAACTGATGTCGGTCTCCATTCGGCGTTCTTTTCCCCGTTTCTCCCCTCCCCGCTTGGCCGGCTGAAGGCCCCTCCCTGTGTGGAAGTAGTTTTGGATGTAATAACAAGTTGTCCCCACCCCAAGATCCCCCTCCTACGAGAGGTGTAGTTTTGTAATTGTTTAAACAGGTCAAGCTGCCCTGACGCGGCCTGTGGGGATCCCCACGCCTCCTTGCTCGCCCACGTCTCCGAGCGGGACCGGTTTCTTCAAACCGGTTGAGTAAGTGCTCCAAACTTTACTCTAATTTGTATTTGTTCAGTCAATATTAGTTCATAACTCCGTTGGCCGTGAATGAGAGCCCGATCCTTAAGCTCCCTTGCTATAAGAGATCGCCGTGGGAAAAGTGTGGAACCCGTGCCCTCGGCACGACGTCGGCTCCCTTGAATTGGGCTGCCATTACTCTTGGGAGTCAACCTTGGCCTTGCTGGCCCTCTACCAGTAAGGGCCCAACCCTCTCAACCTCACCTTGGCATTTCCAAGTTACTCCGGGACTTGGGTGAGCATCGGGTGAGCGGTCGCCATTATCGGTCCGTTTGAATGCTAAATTGTGCTTGCTTGGTAAGTCCTAGGTGGTGTCACATCAGACATTGAAGTGGATGTTTGGGCTTCTTTCTTTGAGCTTCTTGGAAGCATGCCACATGCCGCGTCTTGTGCGCAGACTATCATAGAGTTCTTTGCTAATATTCATGTCTCCTCTGCGGGCGGATGCATTGCTCGGGTGTTATTCTTTGCGGCTATGTGGGACATCTGGTGTAGCAAAAATAAATGCAGATTCGAGGGCATTGTGATGTCCTCTCGATACATTGTCCAATGATGAATTTTCTATTTATGAGAGATTCTTCCAGGTATCTCTGCAGCGGGTGCCTGGCTATCGCCAATCCATCTCCAGCTTTTACGCTTCTTGGGTGTGTGTCTTCTGATGAGCTCCCTTGTCCTGTCACGGGTGGTGCGATGGCAAGCTCCCCCCACCAACCTTTGCAAGCTCAATGTGGATAGTGCTTTTAAGCGTGATGCTGGCCTTGCTGGAGGCGGTGGAGTTATTAGGGACCACCATGGGAATGTTCTCTTTGCATTTGATGTGCCCTACCAAGAAGCTCGTTCTAGCCTTCTCGTTGAAGCCTTGGCTTTTCGTGACGAGCTGCGTCTTTGCAAGATTAATAATTTCAACAGAGTGTTAATTAAGTCTGATTCTAGCATGTTGGTGGGTATTGTGCAGAGGAACTATGGTTGCCCTTGGCACCTTCTATACATCATTCAAGACATTCTTCGCTTGATGTCCTCCTTGTCCTTCTCTAGTGCCTCTATCCAACATTGTCTCAGGGAGGCGAACCAGCCGGCTGACTGTTTGGCCAACTTGGGCTGCTCACTCTCCGGGTTGTTTTCTTGGGTCTCATGGGCTGATCTTCCAATCTCTGTAAGGGGGCCTCTCCATTTGGATATGGTCGGGTGCCCCTCCCTAAGGCTATAAGCCTCTGTATTCTTTATTCTTCAATCATTAACAAAATTTCCCTGGTGGTGTGTGGTGGTGGAGTGAACACCTCATCCCTTCTTTGAAGGGGTGAGCACTCTCTTGCCATCCCCATCAGGTATTGCTTAAAAAAATAAAAATAATAAAAATAATAAAAAATAAACCTTTGACTCGGACCTTCCGTCTAAGTCAACGAATAAAAAGACCTCTTTCCTTCGGCCTAGACCTTCCGTCTGGAGTCGATGAATAAAAATAACCCTTTGCTTTGAAACTTACCCATGTCAATGAATTAACCACGTCAGCTCCCGACTCCCTGTCGGCACTAACGAACAAACTTTTGGCCCAGACCTTCCATCTGGAGCCATGAACAAAAAGACCCTTGCTTTGACACTAACTCCGTGTTGATGAACAAACAACGTCAGTATTCGACACCCCGTCGGTACCGACGAATATACTTTTGGCCCAGACCTTCCGTTTGGGGCCAAGAACAAAAAGACCCTTGCTTTGACACTAACCCTGTGTGATGGGAATCAACTCCGAGCACGTACATTTTATTTTTATATTTACGTCCTTCTGTTTGTATTTATACCATTGGCTAATTCGGTTTACAAATTGTAAGGCATTATAAGCCAAAGGGTTAGTCTTTAAAGTCGTTGGGTTTCTATGTAATATGCCAGTGGGTCCAGCAGGGTCCCCCACCTTCTTTCCCATTGGTCCACCTAGGTCCTAGGGCCCATGTGGGGCTGGTTCAAAGTCCAAGATTGGACTTGGACCATGGGGGGACAAAAAATGGAAAATTCAAAAATGATGTCCCCTTAGTCAAGGGGGCGCCCCCCTTTATAGTATTTTAATCCATGTTGTAATATTTTTATTAATGGTCATTTGACCACATAGGAGATTAATATATTATCCCCCATTTGTCCCTCCCTAATCCTAGATCTAGGGCTAGTTAGGGTCTTTTATCAATTACTATATAAGCTTGTATTTCCACATTTCATGAATTAATGAATGCAAAATTGAAGGACATTATGCCAAGGGCGCCCCCCTCTCTCTCTAGCTCTCCTTGTTCTTCGTGTTCTTCACCTTCTTCCCTCTTGACCCATGGTGTGAAGCCCTCAATATTGGAGTGAATCCAATTTCTATCTTCTCTCTGGAGTGTGAAGCTCCACCATCGCCGTTCGTGCCGCCATCGGAGCCTCCAACAAGCCGCCACAAGCCGACATCCCCCTTGCTGTCTTGAACTCCGAGTTCCAGAACGGCAAGCTAAAGAAGAGGTCGGTTCTCCCAGCTCCCAGCTCTGATAGACCTGATATTTTGAGAGGTTGTTCCTCTTTGAGTTAGCTTTCCAGCAATATAGATTTTGTCCCGTTCAGATCCCATTTGGTATTTTTCCAGTAATTTTTGTTGCACCCCTTTCAGTCTTTCAATCAGTAGGTCTACGAGATAGTGTCTGGTTTTCGTATTTTTCCCCCACCCTTAGCCTTCTCTAAAAATCCCCAAAAAAATCATACATGTTCCACACATCCCCCTCGTCCACCCATAATTTTCTCAAAGTCTAGATCTATCATTTTTGAGTTGGTCAAAAATCAATTTCAGGTAGATCTTGTTCTGTCCTGATTGTTTGTCATCCAAGTCAGAAAAAAAACCTTGGGAACAGTCATTTGTATTTCTAATCCGTCTAGTGGATGGATCTGAAATAATTATATGTTGTAGCCCTTTGAGTCCTCTATCCATCGGTACAAATGTTGCCTCGATCCAACACTGGAGGCACGCGTTTCAGATCGGAGAACAGGCCAGCAGCTCAGTCCACCTGTTAATTCTGATAAAATATGCCGGCTCACCTCCGGCAACCGTCACTCTCGGAGATCGATCGGTAACCCATCAGAAGTGTCCCAGCCAGTCGCCGCAGCAAGGATTCGACCGGAAGTTGCCGTCCCAGTTGCTAAGTTCCCTTGCTGTACCGCGTTGGAACAGTACTGAGTCAGAATCGAGTCGGACCAGCAGCCCATCTTCGGCCTTAAAGTCCTTCCGGCTTGCTGCCCGTCAACCCGAGTTCACTACTCTTGGGTCCCATTGTAGCCCTTTACCTCCCTGCGTGGAGTGGGCAATTAAATTCACTATTGTAATTATTTATTTACTATGTATCGGGAGTACGGGCTTCGACCGGGGTCGTCTTCCCCACGCCCGGAGCGTGGAGGTAAACTCGCCTCCCTCTTTATCGCATTTGCTCAATTCGTATATGTACTCTTATGCCGCTACTAGAGTGATAGGTAATTAGCTCGATATTTAATTTTTATCACCACTGCGAGAGCGAGTGAGTGAACCCATTCCGTGACTCAATCCGAGCACACGCGAAAAAGCTGATACCCGAGACTCATTGCCGGTTTCTCAAGTGCACACGGTCCCATGTTTCCCTTGCTTAGGGACGTATGCGAGCTAGAGTCCCAGGTTCGCGTCCCGTCCCGCATCAAATTGGTATCAGAGCGGAAGGTTGAGTGTAGGGTAGTCTTTGATTAAAAATAACAAAAAGTGTCTAAGTCTAGGTGTTGCATTTGCATTCCTATAACCGGTATATCAAAAGGTGTTCCCGGAATGATAGGTTACACCTATTGAGAAGGTAGCACACTTGCGTGAGTGCGATCTTCGGATCAAACCTCCGCCACGTATCGGTTATGGGTTGAGTCTAGGTTTGTATTCGAGTCCGTATTTTACCCTTTTCACCATTTAGAGTTATTTCTAGGTGCTTGCATTAGTTTGCATAAGCTTTTGCATATAAAAACAAAAAAACAGAAAGAAAAGAAAAAAATGCCATTGCATGCCCATTCCTAGGGGATCCAACCCCATCTTTTGCCACTATGGCCAACCCATGTCGACCCGTCCAATGCCACAAGTCCGTGTTGGAGTACATTCGGGACTATGATAAGTTCTGATTGGAATATAGAGTTGGAGAGGAGAGCACCACGATCGCATTTCATTTCCGGAGACGTTTGCGGCTTCACTTCCAATTTGAATTTCTTTGCCGCGACGCGATCACTCTGGCTAAGTCTTATCTGGTCGCTCTAGAGGTTGAGCCTTTCGAGGCAAGGTTTGATGCCGCCCTTCGACGAGCAACTACCTCTCAGCCGAGTCGCGAGCCGGTCAGACAGCCTACCCCTCGGCCTCTACCACCCCAGTCGGGGAATCCCTCCTTTAGAGCTCCACTGCCATCTACGTCCGATCTTTATTCAGAGTCACCTCATTTGGAGCCACCTCAGCCCGAGCCACCCGTGTTTCTAACGGGAAAGCTATTCATCGCCGAGTCACTACTTAGTTGGCTCAAGATCGGCTTCGTCCCTAATCCGCCTTACTACCCATCCATGGACCCCACCCTATCATTAGTGCCCGTCAACTCATTCCATACCACATTTCGGTCTAGTCACCATGTTGATACATTGAATGCCTTATGATGGGCTTAGACTCGTAAATGATGTTGATGTATATGTTGGCCTGAGGCTTCGACCAACCCCGTAGTCCTAGCTTCGCACATCCGGCCTTAGGGTCCATTACCTCTGTGTGCACAGTGGGTCATGTCACCACGGAGGTTCTCTTATTTCTCCTCTTGTCGGTCGAGTCTGACTTCATTCCCTTCATCTCGAGGGAGGAACCATACTTTCTACTTGAGACCACCGTCCCATTTACTCTAGTGCAAGAAGGTGACCATTTACACCTTCAAGAATTCCATACATGGGACCGTGACTTGTGGGAACCCACCTCAAGGGGTCACAGTTTCTTTGATCCCTTTGACCCTTTCCCCACGGAGCCTCTTGGCCCACCATATCTACTTTCCTTCTTCAAGGAAGTCCACTATCACTCCCCTACCCCACAGGCTAGTCCACCTACACTCCGCCAGGAGTCCGTTCATTGGGGAAAGGAAGAAGGTGAATTCGGCACTTCTAGCCCACCTAAGCCTCCCAAATCCAAAGGGCCATCAGTGCATGAGTGGTGCATTTTGGGAAGTCTAGGATCCCATGATTCTACTGACACTTGGTTGAGTCTAGCGTATGCACGTCACACATTTGGATGTCCTGGTCCACCATTGCACATGTATGGGTTGGACTAATATTAGATTTGTCTAGGATCTTGTGTGTCTGTACATGCATGTGTCGAGCATATTAGGAGTCGCATAGTCGGTCTCATGTCAGCTCGCGATCCCTTTCGAGTGCAAGGCAAGTCAGATCCATTGCATACATTGTAGACTTGCCGGAGTATGGGATCAGCTCTACATCCATGTTCCGGATCTAGTCACCTACAGGGACCCAGCTGTAGCAACCCTGATAAATGAATATTGAAATAAAATTAAAAACATACATATTACAGAAGGAATACAGACAAAATAAAACAAATTAAAGATAACGCCTCTGAGTAAGGCGTTAATTTAAAAAGAAACGCCTCTACATACGGCGTGACTAAAGAAAGGACGCCCACGAATGTGGTCATCAACTCTCACGCGACCAAATAGGTAAGTGAAAGAAACGCCCATATATTAGGCGTGTTTTAAAAACAAGGAACGCCCTTATACATGGCGTTTCTTAAGAAACGACCTGAACTAGGTCGTTAATTAAAGAATCGACGCCCTGACCTAAGGCGTTAATCAAGTTCTTGACCCGTTCGAACCCAGAGCTTATCCAGGGAAAGATTAACCTAATCTAGTAAGTGTCTATTAGAGTAAGGACTCTATTAGGGATATATTACCCTCAATCAAACACTACCTTTGTTAGGACTCTAAAATCCTATAAATATACCCGATCGATCCAACCCTAAACCATTTGATCGGTCTACTGCTACACGGTAAGTGAAGAACATACGTTCTTCTTGTTTTCTTTTGCCCGTCTGTTTACAGTCGCATGAAGAATATTGATTATTCTTCCTCTCCTTTAATGCAGGTTAAGGATCAGGTGCTTGCGTAAAGAACGAGGTTATGATTCCTCGTTATTTGTCCTAGCTTCCGGTATGTCTGTGAAGATTGTTAATCTTCCTTCGTTTCCTCTCCAGGTTGACGGAAGAACGATTGTTCTTCTTCTATTAAGTTGCAGTTGAAGCTTCAAAGCCCTTTCATCTCCTTCATCCAGATCATAAGGTAGGATTTTCTCAAGTCTCGTAGCCCAAACTAAAAATAAATATAAGAAGCACCATGCATGATATATTTATACAGTTTGCATGTAGTTTTAATACGTTTTCTGTAAATTTTTCAAGAAACGCCCTTGAATAGGGCGCTACTTTAAAAGAAACGACCATCACAGTGGTCGTGAATTAAAAGTATACGCCTTGTATACAGGCGTTAATTTCATGAACAATCGCATGTAATCAATAATTGATCCTGTTTAAAATTCAATAAATATGAAATATCGATTCTAATATCTTGCATGACTCTACCTGTAAATTCCTGCTAATTTTCTTGTCATGATCATGTCTCCTGTCTTGGAAATTTATTTGTTGAAATATTGTAAATTCCTTGAATTCACGACCTTGACAACGTCGTTTTACACCTGTTAACGCCCCATCACAGGGCGTAAATTGAAAAGAAACGCCCCTTTCTAGGGCGCGTTTTCTGTAAATTCCTGAACTATGTATATCCTGTAAAATAAAATTAAACAGTAACGCCCCTTTCCAGGGCGTGTTTTAAATAAATCCTGAAAATTATTTATATTCTGTCAAATATTTAAATAATGAGACGCCTGCTTATATAGTCGTCAACTCTGAAGAAACGCCCCTGTCCAGGGCGCGTTTTATATAAATTATTGAAATAATGAAATTCTGCAAAACGGAACATATGTAACGCCCTTATGTTAGGCGTTACTTACCTGACTAACGCCCCTGACTAGGGCGTGTTTTTCATGAATTAATAAAATTATTGAAAATTCTGTAAAATAGAAATATGTAAACGCCCTTCTCTTAGGCGTTAATTACTTGAGAAACGACTTGACCTAAGTCGTTATTTTACTGTAAAACTGATTTTTCCCTGTTTTTTTGTTAACCGATGATTTCATATGTTATATAATATATATATCGGCACTATTCTCCACTCCGTGAGTATAGTCCCACGTTTCACGTTGTTTCATCGATCACACTCAACTCTCATTGACATACAAGCTCTCCATTGGACATTCCGTTCCTTTGGACTAGCGAGTTAGTCATAGAGACCTCCGTAAGACTCCTCGTAGCCTTGGATTCCCTCAAGGCCGACTGAGCTGGTTGTACCCTAAAAACCCATTACACGATCCTTGCCATGTCAATCTAAAGAAACATGGTATACCGGCCCTTATGATTATACAAATAGTATATCATAAGAAATTCTTAATGGGATGATGATATCATGCCATATCATGTCGTTCTTGTAAACCTCAATTCTATGATAAGAATGAGGGTATCTTGCTTGATCTAATGTTTATGTGGACCTCAATTCTATATAAAGAATGTCCATATTGATTTGTCATGGGACCTAAGTTAAGGGAACCATATTCTACCTAGTTTTATTGATATCGTGATTTTACCGTTATTATCGCCAATCTATGTCCTTTGTCATATTTTTGGACTCTATTCTGTCAAAGTTGTCATACATGTCTACAAGCTTGAATATTGAAACTCTATATTGGCTATATAAACAAGAGTGGATGTCAAAAATACATGATAAATGCCTGTGCATATAGGGCCCGATCTGGTCTTGGGAGGAGCACCTGAAAGTACTTGTGCCCATGGGAGTTAAAATGATAAGGTATCTGGCATTATACCGAGTACTTGACTTGCTTGATTGGACATTCCACACACATCTTGTACTTGAATCGTACTTGACTTTACATGAAATGCGTGGCCCGAAAAAGGGTAATTTACTTGCTTGATACATGATAGCCAAAGTTCTTGACATGACTTGTTAAACGTGCTTGCTTGAATACCTTGAATACACTTGTCATCTTGTTGGAAGTTCATGATTAAGTTCATCTTATTTCTTGATATTACATTCTCTCTATCTTGTCGTTTTATGCAAGCATGCATAGCTTTATTGCATTCATGAAAGATGTAATTACTTAAACCCCTTGCTAGTACTTGAGATATAATTTCCTACTGAGCGTTCGCTCATTCCGTTTGTCCCTTTGTACTTTTCAGGTAAGTCCGACGACGATGGAAGTCAATCGGATGGGAATGTTCAAGAGTGAAAGTGATAGAGCTGCTCAAGTGTCGTCTAGTCTTTCCTATAGTTTCTTGAGTCAAATATGTATTCTTTTCCTTTTTATTAAACAGAGTATTGGATTTGTAATAGTCTATCCATTATGAAATAAAGGATTGGGTTATCTTGCTATTTTGCGCATCTCTGTCTTTGCGTCGAATACACGACCACTCTGATTGATATGATTGATATAGACACGTCGCGCATCTCCGGGTATCTTCCGCGCTCGGGGCATGACAGTCTTTGTGGTATCAGAGCCTAAGGTATTCAATTCCTAGGAAAAACCCAAGTCCAAGGATAAGTTGAACCTTTAAACCAGTGAGATTGGGTAGAACCAAGGGTTAGATTTAACATAGTATACGAGTCTTTAAATACGATCACGTACTAATATAGTTATTGAAATTGTAGGATAATGGCTGCCGAACGTGCTCAATGGCGCAACATGCAGCGTACCCTTCAAGGGATGACCCAAGTGCTACAACAGGTAGCACAAGGTGGTGCTCCACGAGCTGGAAGCTTACACCAAGCCTTTAAGAATATGAATCCCCCGAAGTTTATGGGATCGACCGATCCGGACGATGCCGAGCATTGGGTTCGGGAAACCGAACGCATATTCCGTGTCATGCAATGCACGGACCAGGACAAAGTGCTATTAGCTACATTCCAGTTAGAGAAAGATGCTAGATGCTGGTGGGAGTCTATTGAAGCAACCATCGATCCTACTCAAGTAACATGGGAAGAATTCGTGGAATACTTCAATGCTAAATATTTCTCGGACCGAGTCCAAGAAAAGAAGGCTGCCGAATTCGCTGTATTAAAGCAACGATCCTTATCATTAGCAGATTATGAAGCTCAGTTCTCCAGGTTATCTAGATATGCTAAGCATCTTATTAGCACGGAGAAGATGAAAGCCCGTAGATTTCTTAATGGGCTTAGGCCCCACTATATTACTCAATTGGCGCCTATGGACATCCAAATTTATTCTGAAATAGTGCGCCGAGCTCAATTACTTGAAGATGCCACGGAACTATCTGATAGGATCCGTGGAAAAGATAAGAAGGAACAAGTCACGGGTTCGGGTTCTTTCAAACCCAGCTTTAAGAAGAGGCCCAATAATGGAGGTTCTTCCTCTCAAGATCAGAAATTCAAGAAGACCAAGCCTTTCTCTATCACCACTACCCCTTCGAATACAGTCTGCAAGCATTGTGACAAGGCTGGTCACAAGACGGAAGAATGCTGGAGGAAATTAGGAGCTTGTCTCCGTTGTGGAAGCCGTGAGCATCGGATTCCCGAGTGTCCATTAATGAACGACCAAGCCGGCGATGGTAAACGCCCGGTGACAAAGAATGCTCGTCTTCATGCAATACAGGAGACCGAACCTGAAGAAGAAGGCGGATTAGTGGAAGGTACATTGAAAATTTGTTCCAAATATGCACATGTCTTATTTGATACGGGTACATCACATTCTATTGTTTCTAAGAAGTTTGCTGACCCGTTACCTCTAGAACCGGAATGGATGAAAATAGTGTTGTCTACTCCTCTCGGAAACGAGACGGATATCACGCATCATTACCAAAACTGTGAGGTATTGGTTCGAGGAAAGAATTTTCCTATTGATCTTATCTGTTTAGATCTAAAAGAATATGATGTTATACTAGGAGCAGATTGGTTATCTAAGTACCAGGCAACGGTTGATTGCCGTAATAGTAAGATCGTTTTCAAAGAATTTCCAGAACTGACTTATACTAGTCCTAAGAGCCGAAGCAAATCCCCTCTTATTTCGGCTCTTCGAGCAAGCAAGCTCGTCAGGAAGGGATGTGTATCCTTCCTTGCTTTTGTCACTGTTAAAGAAGCTAAGAAAACCAAGATAGAAGACGTTCAGGTAGTGCGAGAATTCCCAGACGTATTTCCAGAAGATTTGCCGGGATTACCCCCTCAAAGGGAAGTGGCCTTCACCATTGACTTAGTCCCTGGTGCTGGTCCTGTTTCAAAGGCACCATATAGAATGTCCCCTGCTGAACTCAAGGAGTTGAAGGAGCAGTTGATTGAACTAATCCAAAAAGGGTTTATTAGACCAAGTACTTCCCCGTGGGGAGCACCAGTCTTATTTGTAAAGAAGAAGGATGGATCCATGAGATTGTGTATCGACTATCGACAGTTGAATCATCTTACTATCAAGAACAAGTATCCACTGCCGAGAATCGATGAATTATTTGATCAGATTTCAGGATCCAAATATTTTTCCAAGATTGATCTCAGGTCGGGATATCATCAGTTAAGAATCAAGGATGATGACATTCACAAGACCGCATTCAGAAGCAGGTATGGCCATTACGAATTTGTTGTTATGCCTTTTGGACTAACAAATGCCCCTGCTGCCTTTATGCAGTTAATGAATAGCATATTCAGGCCTTACTTGGATCAATTCATAGTAGTCTTCATTGATGATATATTGATATATTCTAAGACTAAGGAAGAACATGAAGAGCATTTGAGGATTGCATTGCAAGTCTTGAGGACAAATCAATTATATGCTAAACTCAGCAAATGCGAGTTCTGGCTTGAAGAAGTGGCTTTTCTCGGACATGTCATATCCAAGGACGGTTTATCTGTAGATCCGTCAAAGGCTGAAGCTGTAAGAAACTGGGAAAGACCCACTAATGCAAGCGAGATCAGAAGTTTCTTAGGTCTTGCAGGCTATTATCGGCGATTCATCAAAGATTTCTCTAAGATCGTCGTGCCCCTTACAAGGTTAACTCGTAAGGAGATCCGATATGAATGGAGTGAGGAATGTGAAAGAAGTTTCCAAACTCTTAAGGATCATCTCACTACAGCTCCGGTGTTAGCTCTACCAATAGGAGGAGAGAAATTCGAGGACTACACTGATGCTTCTGGCATTGGCCTCGGATGTGTCCTAATGCAACAAGGAAAGGTCATAGCATACTCTTCACGTCAACTGAAGAAGCATGAGGAGAATTACCCCGTCCATGACTTAGAACTGGCCGCGGTAGTATTTGCCCTAAAGATATGGAGACACTATCTCTATGGAGTACAATTCACTGTCTACTCCGATCACAAGAGTCTCAAATATCTATTCTCACAAAAGGAGCTAAACATGAGACAAAGACGCTGGCTAGAATATCTCAAGGACTTCGACTTCAATATACAATACCATCCCAGAAAGGGTAATTATGTTGCTGATGCCCTTAGTCGAAAGCCGAGAGCAATGATAGCCAATTGTATGATACAAGAATGGAGGTTACTTGAACAATTCTCCGAGCTCAATATAAGCTTGGACACGGAATCCAAATTTGTTACATTATCTCATGTAAGTATACAGTCAGATTTATTATCTGAGATACAAGCACTTCAGGGTGATGATCCTATATTAGTGGAAATCAAGGGCAGATTAGAAGGACAATCTGATTTTCAACTAACTTCTGATGGAAGATTATTATTCAAAGGTAGAACTTGTATACCTGATTGTCCGGAATTAAAGAAGAAGATCTTAGATGAAGCTCACCGATCAAGGTACACTATTCATCCTGGATCAACTAAAATGTACCAAGATGTAAAGAGGAACTTTTGGTGGCCCAATATGAAAAGAGAAATAGCGGACTATGTATCACGCTGTCTTACATGCCAACAGGTCAAGGCGGAACACCAAAAGCCTACTGGAAAACTACACCCTCTAGATATTCCTAAGTGGCAGTGGGAGGATATTGGTATGGACTTCATCATGGGTTTGTCTAAATCTAAAGGAGGACATGATGGAATCTGGGTTATCATTGACCGATTAACTAAATCGGCGCATTTCTTACCAATAAAAAGCCGATGGTCAATTGATGTGCTAGCTGCACTGTACATCAAGGAAATAGTCAGGATACATGGAATTCCTGTCTCAATCGTGTCTGACAGAGATCCCCGTTTTACTTCTCATTTTTGGAAGGGATTACAACATTCGTTAGAAACAAGGCTCAACTTTAGTACTGCTTTCCACCCACAAACAGATGGTCAGACCGAGAGAACTAACCAGGTTGTTGAGGATAGGCTTAGAGCATGCATCATTGACTTTGGAGGATGCTGGCACGATCATTTACCAATAGTGGAATTTGCATATAATAATAGCTACCAAGCTAGTATCCAAATGGCACCTTTCGAAGCCTTATACGGAAGGAGTTGCAGATCACCCATATGCTGGAACGAAGTTGGAGAAAAACAACTGCTAGGTCCAGACATGGTAAGGGATACAACTGAGAAGATACAAGTAATCAGAGAAAGATTGCAAGTTGCTCAGACGAGACAAAAAGCTTATGCTGATACAAGAAGGAGAGATCTTGAATTCCAAATCGGAGATCATGTATTTCTCAAGATATCGCCTAGACGTGGCATACGAAGATTTGGTGTTAAGGGCAAGCTTACGCCAAGATTCATCGGACCATTTGAGGTACTTGAAAGAGTTGGCGAGGTTGCTTATCGCATCGCATTGCCTCCTCAATTGTCCGAGGTACATAATGTATTTCACATATCCATGTTGAAGAAGTATGTGCACGATCCATCTCATATTATTGAACATAGAGATCTGGTGATCCAGAAAGATCTCACCTATGAACAGAAGCCTATGAAGATCTTAGATCGAGAAATACGAGCTCTAAGGAATAAGGTTATTCCCATGCTCAAGGTGCAATGGAATAAGAATCCCGAACGCGAAGCGACATGGGAGACCGAGAAATCTATGAAGAAACGATTTCCCGAGTTATTCTAAGAGGTATATACACTCTCCACGTGTATAATTATATATATTGAATTTGGGGACCAAATTCTTTTTAAGTGGGGGAGGGTGTAGCAACCCTGATAAATGAATATTGAAATAAAATTAAAAACATACATATTACAGAAGGAATACAGACAAAATAAAATAAATTAAAGATAACGCCTCTGAGTAAGGCGTTAATTTAAAAAGAAACGCCTCTACATACGGCGTGACTAAAGAAAGGACGCCCACGAATGTGGTCGTCAACTCTCACGCGACCAAATAGGTAAGTGAAAGAAACGCCCATATATTAGGCGTGTTTTAAAAACAAGGAACGCCCTTATACATGGCGTTTCTTAAGAAACGACCTGAACTAGGTCGTTAATTAAAGAATCGACGCCCTGACCTAAGGCGTTAATTCAGTTCGTGACCCGTTCGAACCCAGAGCTTATCCAGGGAAAGATTAACCTAATCTAGTAAGTGTCTATTAGAGTAAGGACTCTATTAGGGATATATTACCCTCAATCAAACACTACCTTTGTTAGGACTCTAAAATCCAATAAATATACCGGATCGATGCAACCCTAAACCATTTGATCGGTCTACTGCTACACGGTAAGTGAAGAACATACATTCTTCTTGTTTTCTTTTGCCCGTCTGTTTACAGTCGCATGAAGAATATTGATTATTCTTCCTCTCCTTTAATGCAGGTTAAGGATCAGATGCTTGCGTAAAGAACGAGGTTATGATTCCTCGTTATTTGTCCTAGCTTCCGGTATGTCTGTGAAGATTGTTAATCTTCCTTCGTTTCCTCTCCAGGTTGACGGAAGAACGATTGTTCTTCTTCTATTAAGTTGCAGTTGAAGCTTCAAAGCCCTTTCATCTCCTTCATCCAGATCATAAGGTAGGATTTTCTCAAGTCTCGTAGCCCAAACTAAAAATAAATATAAGAAGCACCATGCATGATATATTTATACAGTTTGCATGTAGTTTTAATACATTTTCTGTAAATTTTTCAAGAAACGCCCTTGAATAGGGCGCTACTTTAAAAGAAACGACCATCACAGTGGTCGTGAATTAAAAGTATACGCCTTGTATACAGGCGTTAATTTCATGAACAATCGCATGTAATCAATAATTGATCCTGTTTAAAATTCAATAAATATGAAATATCGATTCTAATATCTTGCATGACTCTACCTGTAAATTCCTACTAATTTTCTTGTCATGATCATGTCTCCTGTCTTGGAAATTTATTTGTTGAAATATTGTAAATTCCTTGAATTCACGACCTTGACAACGTCGTTTTACACCTGTTAACGCCCCATCACAGGGCGTAAATTGAAAAGAAACGCCCCTTTCTAGGGCGCGTTTTCTGTAAATTTCTGAACTATGTATATCCTGTAAAATAAAATTAAACAGTAACGCCCCTTTCCAGGGTGTGTTTTAAATAAATCCTGAAAATTATTTATATTCTGTCAAATATTTAAATAATGAGACGCCTGCTTATATAGTCGTCAACTCTGAAGAAACGCCCCTGTCCAGGGCGCGTTTTATATAAATTATTGAAATAATGAAATTCTGCAAAACGGAACATATGTAATGCCCTTATGTTAGGCGTTACTTACCTGACTAACGCCCCTGACTAGGGCGTGTTTTTCATGAATTAATAAAATTATTGAAAATTCTGTAAAATAGAAATATGTAAACGCCCTTCTCTTAGGCGTTAATTACTTGAGAAACGACTTGACCTAAGTCGTTATTTTACTGTAAAACTGATTTTTCCCTGTTTTTTTGTTAACCGATGATTTCATATGTTATATAATATATATATCGGCACTATTCTCCACTCCGTGAGTATAGTCCCACGTTTCACGTTGTTTCATCGATCACACTCAACTCTCATTGACATACAAGCTCTCCATTGGACATTCCGTTCCTTTGGACTAGCGAGTTAGTCATAGAGACCTCCGTAAGACTCCTCGTAGCCTTGGATTCCCTCAAGGCCGACTGAGCTGGTTGTACCCTAAAAACCCATTACACGATCCTTGCCATGTCAATCTAAAGAAACATGGTATACCGGCCCTTATGATTATACAAATAGTATATCATAAGAAATTCTTAATGGGATGATGATATCATGCCATATCATGTCGTTCTTGTAAACCTCAATTCTATGATAAGAATGAGGGTATCTTGCTTGATCTAATGTTTATGTGGACCTCAATTCTATATAAAGAATGTCCATATTGATTTGTCATGGGACCTAAGTTAAGGGAACCATATTCTACCTAGTTTTATTGATATCGTGATTTTACCGTTATTATCGCCAATCTATGTCCTTTGTCATATTTTTGGACTCTATTCTGTCAAAGTTGTCATACATGTCTACAAGCTTGAATATTGAAACTCTATATTGGCTATATAAACAAGAGTGGATGTCAAAAATACATGATAAATGCCTGTGCATATAGGGCCCGATCTGGTCTTGGGAGGAGCACCCGAAAGTACTTGTGCCCATGGGAGTTAAAATGATAAGGTATCTGGCATTATACCGAGTACTTGACTTGCTTGATTGGACATTCCACACACATCTTGTACTTGAATCGTACTTGACTTTACATGAAATGCGTGGCCCGAAAAAGGGTAATTTACTTGCTTGATACATGATAGCCAAAGTTCTTGACATGACTTGTTAAACGTGCTTGCTTGAATACCTTGAATACACTTGTCATCTTGTTGGAAGTTCATGATTAAGTTCATCTTATTTCTTGATATTACATTCTCTCTATCTTGTCGTTTTATGCGAGCATGCATAGCTTTATTGCATTCATGAAAGATGTAATTACTTAAACCCCTTGCTAGTACTTGAGATATAATTTCCTACTGAGCGTTCGTTCATTCCGTTGGTCCCTTTGTACTTTTCAGGTAAGTCCGACGACGATGGAAGTCAATCGGATGGGAATGTTCAAGAGTGAAAGTGATAGAGCTGCTCAAGTGTCGTCTAGTCTTTCCTATAGTTTCTTGAGTCAAATATGTATTCTTTTCCTTTTTATTAAACAGAGTATTGGATTTGTAATAGTCTATCCATTATGAAATAAAGGATTGGGTTATCTTGCTATTTTGCGCATCTCTGTCTTTGCGTCGAATACACGACCACTCTGATTGATATGATTGATATAGACACGTCGCGCATCTCCGGGTATCTTCCGCGCTCGGGGCGTGACACCAGCGGTGATTCTTAGTGAGTCTTCGAGCCGCCTCCTCCCCTTTGAGAGTGACCCCACCCCGGAGTGTCCACCACTAGCCTCTTTCCCACAGCAGCATGCGCATATCGAGTATATATGGAATGAACAGCTGACGATTATTTGGAGTGGAGCGTACCCAAGCTACTTCGTAGGGTGTCGGATCCGCCGAAGCTACTCGAGCAGTCGCACCCCTTACTCGACGGGGTCGAGTTCTTCCCACCCGGGGAGAATTGATGGGAATCAACTCCGAGCACGTACATTTTATTTCTTGTATTTATGTACTTTTGTTTGTATTTATACCCTTGGCTAATTGGGTTTGCAAATTGTAAGGCATTATAAGCCAAAGGGTGGGACTTTAAAGTCTTTGGTTCTGACTCGCTGGACAGCAACCCACAGATTCCAAAGGAACGACGCCCTCCTGAGGTCTTATGAAGGCGCCGCTTGGCTGGGACGGTGGCGGAATGTCCTTGATCGACTCCCTGAAGTGGCAGTTCCAGAAGTTTACTTTTGATAATTTTGCACGAATTATTCCCAAACTACAATTTCAGACCTGCACAGGGAACAGATCTGCACGCCTCGGCTACAAGAATTATGTGGCTCAGATCTGGAGGCTGATCGAGGCGTGGCTGGTACCGTTGGAAAGAGCACTCAAAGAACTACAACATATATCTTTCACAATTCCATCCAGTGGACGGAGTGAAAATGAGGATGACTGTAAGACTATTTTTTTTCTGACCCGGACTGACAGACACACATGGCATACTATGTTGTTCCTGAGACTGACCTTTGACCGAATAGGAAATGATTTTTCTAGACTCCACGAAAATTATGGTGGAAGGGGGTATATCTGAGGAACACTTAGGAATTTTTGTGATTGTTTCAGAAATGTATAAGTGGGTGGGAAAAATACAACAAGGTGACTCTGTCCCGTAGATCTGCAGAATGGCAGATTACAGGGGGGGAGAACAATAAATGAGGGAAAGATACCAAATGAAGTCCAAATGACACGAAATTTGAACTAGAGGTTAGGGGATATGGACAGAACAACCCTCAAAATTAGGGCTCGATCAGACAACAAGAAATCTGGAGATGAGCTTTTGTCCTGATGTAGACAGAATCCGGCGATGGTGGCGGCGACGCGACGGCGGTGCGATGACGGCGGCGGCGGTAGAAATGGAACTCAGAGGGGCTAAGGAGAATGGGCTTCACACCCTGGAGGGCTGGAGGAGGAAGAACAACCAGGGAGAGAGGGAGAGGGGCACACCCTACCTTGGAGCAAATGCCAATTTTTCACTTCATTAATTCTAATAAAATGTGAATTACATCTATTTGTGTGAAATGGAAAAAGAATCAAATTAACCCTAGATATAGAATTAAGAGGGGTAAAAGAGGGAGTTCAAATCTTTTTCTCCCATGTGGTTTGGAACCACATTAATTAACAATATATGGGGAGGGCGCCCCCTTGACCAAGGGAGCTTCCAAATTGGACTTTTTGGCCCATTTGTCCCCTTGAATGGTCCAACCTTGTAGATGCCACCTAGGATAGTTGACCAGCCCCACATGGACCCAAATGGCTTAGGTGGACCAATGGGGAAGGGGTGAGGGCCCCCTTGCTGGACCTACAGACATTTTGCACAAAAACCCAAACAATCTAAGGGAATGACACATTGGCTTATAAAGCCGTACAATTGTAAACATACTTTCCCAAGGATATAAAAGCAAACAGAAGGACACAAATGTAAAATAAAATTAGTGCTCGGCGTCGATTCCCATCAAACTGCGTCAACGCATGATCACTGCTGCGTCGACGCACCAGAAGGCTTCTCAAGCAATTTCTCTCTCATGCTTGCAACTCGTTCTCAAGATCATCCAGAGGATTAAAATAGAACTGTAAACCTCTAAAAACACCTCTTTTGAGGTCTGGAAGAGGATCCCAGGTCAGAGCTTCTACCATTCCATAATGAGTGCTCAAAACATCTTTTTGGACAAAGGATCTGTCAGTGTAACACCTTGGAAAAGTCTCCCTCTCTGCAAGTCCTATCCCCTGCAGCCAGCCAGCAAGGCTTGTGTCTGAAGGGAAAATATCCCTGGACAAAAGGACGTCCTCCTCTGCAAGCCAGCCCATGAACATTTAAGATGTTATTGGCACTATTGGTCAACCTCACTTATTTTACTCTAGTCATTCAAGTTGAATGATCTTGGAGGGAAACCCATGTGTCTCTGTTGGACCAATCAAATTTTAGCCTTGGGAAGTTTGACTTGCTCCTGCCATCAGATATGCTGGTCCAATCAAAAGAGGTTAGTGTTCAAACAAGCCTTCTATATTCCAGCCAATCAGATCGCAGGATTATGGAGGGAATTGGCTCTACCCAGCTCTCTATATATATCAAGCTCTCTACATGAAGATAGTTGTTGCTGCTGCTACCCTTGAAGAGAGCCAACGTCCTTTGCGTCTTAGTAGAATATCTGTGTGAAAGAAAAGAGAAGAGAAAAGTGCAGCCCAGTGCTAGGTCCAAGCAAGCCTAGTGTTGTGAGAAGGGAAGAAGAGTGAGCACCATTAGAGCAGCCTTAATGAGATTCTGAGAGGAAGAAAAAGAAAAGAGAAGCAGCCCTCCTCACAGTCACTCTTGAGCCTGAGAAGCTTCCAATCTGAGAGTAGCCCTCATTACAGTATCCAGATCTGTATCTGAAGCTATAGCTGGAAATGTTTTCATTTCAGTCTGTTTGTTTTATTTTGTCTTCTTGAAACTCTATCTGCATTCTCGTGTGTGCGTCCGATACTCTAGCAAGAGACCGAAAATGATTGTGCTGCTCTTGCAGCTTGTTTTCTTTGTTTGTGTGTGTGTGGGGGGGGGGGGGGGTCGTCCCCGTGTGTGTGTATGTTTGGGGTGTCGTCTCTGTGTGTGTTGAGGACCTCGTCCTCGTGTGGTAAAGTCTCACCGGTTTGTTGAGGGGTGAACATAGGTTGCGGGTTTACAATCGAACCACCTTAAAAATGTCTTGTGCAATGGGTTGTACCTTGTGTGACTGATCCCTAGCCTCTATCCCCATTAACAGGTTCCTATGTTAGCTACAACGCATGCTATCTTAAGTGCTTTCAATGTACACACACTAGCTTAATGTTCACACACTCACTAGGTCTGTTGAGCAGTCGTTCCGTTGAAGTGCAGAACTGTCTATGCGAGTGCGTCGACCCCACCTGTCTGCTACATCGACATAGCTTTGACTGGATCACTTTGTTGAACTTCTAGCCCTTGAGACTGTGTCGACCTGCTCTTGGGTGTGTCGACCTGAGCAGTCTGGGTTCTGTGTTTTGTTGGAGTCTTTGAACTACTCTTGATAAATCCGTTGTGCATTAAGGTTAAGTGTTTTATTTGCTTTATAGTGGTAGCTCTTGTTTTATTAACAAAGTTTTTATTTAGGAAAAATTTGTAGCAGACCTATTCTACCCCTCCCCCCTTCTAGATCCGGTTGCACCCAAGGGACCCAACACTTGGTATCAGAGCAAGGCTCTATTATACTCAGATCCAATGATCTGCAGAGAAAGATCCTGGTGCAATCATCATTGTTTTATTTTTTTGAACCATGTTTGTGGATTGTTTGCCGATGTTTGATGGCTCCAACTTCCATACCTGGATAGGTAGGATGTGCAAGTTTGTGATTACTGCTGATCCAAACCTATGGACCTTAATTTCTCATGGGCCACATAAATTGCCTAAGAAGAAATCCAAATTGACTGAGGATCATAAAATTGAAAATCAGAGATAATATCAAGGCTCTGAAAATAATGAATGTTACAGTGGATATTACTGTTTTTCCTTCTTTATCTTCATGCAGGTTTGCCAAAGAGATTTGGCATGGTCTAATTGCCATCTATCAAAAAGAAAATTAAAGATGCATGATGGCCCAAGGGAGTGATCAAGCAAGCCATAAAGAAAGTGAAGAGGTAAATTTTGAATCCCAATCTGATGAAGTTCCTTATGATACTTTGGTAGAGATGTATCATGAATTATTTCAGAAATACAAGAATGTGAAAACTGAGAATAAGAAATTCAAAAAGGGAGATAAACACATGTTTTAATAAATCTTCATGCAATGTCTGCACTTTTTTGAAAGAACTGAATGAGGATCTTCACTCTGATCTTGAATGGCAGAAAACTTTGATTGCTTCATTAAGAGAAGAAAATGAAAGCCTACTGGATAAGAAAAGAGAACTTGAACAAGTGGAGGAGAAACTGGAAGAGAAATTAAGTTCAACACCCACTGTTGAAAAATATGTTGAGGAAATTGAAAATTTGAAAGAACAAAACAAGAAGCTCAATGAATTGAACACGGCCATGTCTGATAGATTGCTTTCCATAGAAAAAGGAAATGCTATTCTGGATGAAGAAAAATCTGAAAAACTGCAAAGTCTGGAAAAAGAGATAGAAAGCTTTAAAATGGTCAATAAAATGTTGAATGAGAAGGCTACTTCCTATGAGAAAGAAATAGCCAGTTATGAGCTTCACATTTCAACCTTGAATCTGAAATCTCATTTTTGAATAACTCTGTAGCTAAATTTGTGAGTGGAAAGGATAACTTAAATAAACTTCTTGGAAGTAAGGTGAACTTCCAAAGAGAGGGACTGGCTTTCAACCTAGTGAACAAAAAGAGTTTTGGAAGTAAACTATACACATCCTTTATTTCCAGCACGGCTGAAGCCCATCCTTCTAAAGCATCCCCAAGGCAATCTAACGCTTAGAAAACCCAAAAGCAGCCTACAGTCCAAAAAATTCGAAATCAAAATAAGAACCAGAAAAAGAGAACATTCAAGCAAAAATAGAAAAATGATGTTGTATATGTTGACATGCATGATAGAAGATCCAATGCTAACCACCATGTTTTTCAGAAAAAGGGAATGTCATGCTTTTATTATGGTCAGTTTGGTCATATCATGCATAAGTGTAATATCATGAGAAATGGTGAATGGAGAGCTTACAAGAACCACTTGAACAATAGAAAAGACAAGGGCAAGGGGTAGGTTGACACTGGGAGGAAGTGTGCTCAGCACACTGATGTTCAAAAGCCCAGGGATGATCCAATGCATCGACGCATTGCCCAGGGAAGGTCGACGTACCCTAAGGCCGCCAGAAGAAAGTTTCCTCCTTGTTGCTCCCATTGTGAAAAAATTAGCCACACAATCAAGGACTGTTGGCATCTGAAAGGTAGGACTCATTCTCATGCCAAGAATACTATACTCCATGTTCACCCACAAAAGTTTAATGCATACGCACATAGAAAGAATACCAAATCTTTATTGTGCTATTTTTATTGTGGTAAATATGGACATGTTATTGATGATTGTCTCTACATGAAGAATGATGACTTATTGGCCGTACAATGAGCAGGTATGACATTTAGAAATACTGCTAATTCTCAAGGACCCAAGAAGACTTGGGTACCTAAAAATTCCAACTGAGAATTTTGGTGCAGGGTGCCTCGGAGCTGAACAAAGGATCAGCTGGTGATAAAAGCTCAAGGCACTGGTCTGTAAATAAAAACTTCAATTTTTGTTTATGTTGCATGTTAGGTTTTCCTTGCAGTTAGTGTAGTAAAGGTCTGGAGAGGGGAAAATCTACCGCCCAAGAGCACGGCCCAACTAGGTCTAATTTTACCCAACAAGGCCCAGCTCCCCAAAGTGACAGCCCCATGCTGGGCCCACTTACTCCAAGCCCAAAAATCCACTCCGACCAGCACTTCCTAGGTGACCCCCGAGTCTGGAAGTCCGAGTGACAGGTCGATCGGGAAAGCCCCTACAAGAGCCCAGCGCGCCCTGTCCAAGCTATGCCTCCATCACTCGGAGGGAATCTCAACGGGCGCCCCGAGCTTGAACCGACCGTATTAAGCATGTCTAAAGCATATGTTACGTACACCCCGGGAGCAGGGAACTCCAAGGGATAGGGGAGAGCAGGAGTCCCCGTGCTATTAAGAGCTCACGACAAGGACGTAACCTCCCCGGAATCCCCTCGGCTCCCTGGACTATCATGTTAAAACGGACAGCTATATAAACCCCAGGAGGAGGAAGAAGAAGGAGGATCCTGAGAAAAAACCACCACACCTCTTGGTGGAGAATAATCTCGCGCCCTTTCTTTCCAACCGTCTCCCTTCACATCCATCCTCTATCACATTTGCTGACTTAGGCATCGGAGGGTTTTCCCCGGGGTTCCATCCCTGGGCACCTCTGACCGGTTTCCCCTCTTGCAGATTATATACGCGTGGTAACCGTGACCAAAGACCCCTCTGGGATCTCACAACTCAGAAGTAGCATGAGATTACCCCTCTTCATCTGGTGCCGTCTGTGGGAAACGGGCAAAGAGCCATCATGGTGCGAACAAATTCCAGTAGGAGAACTACCGGCGACAAGGGAAAGACTGTGGTGGTGGAGGGAGGGCCTGTATCTCCCCACCCCGCGGAAAACCTCCACTCCAACGACAACGAGCAAGCCGATGAGCCGCCTCCACCACCCGCGGAGGTGCGACCCCCCAACGGCAACTCTGACGCTCTCCAAACCCTCAATGCCAAACTGGACATCCTCGTTGAATTAATGAGGACCTAGGCGGTGAGAGAAGAGAAGTCATGACTTCCCAAGGAAAGCCCCCCCCCCCCCCCCCCCCCCCGCGGTGGAACTTCCAACAAACCGCCGGAGGCCATTTCACCCTCTGAGGGCGACGGCTTATACGTAATCGGTCGAGAGGACCTTCGCACGCCCCTCCTCCAGAACAAGAAGCCTCCTCCACCCCGAGGAGGGAAGGAACCGAGACACGCCGATAGTTCCCGAAAACTGATCCCCCGAGGGACGGCACGACAGCCCACAGGGACGCCCCCACAACCCCTCGGTTCAGCGGCAATCGGAGTTATCCCTCCGGTTGCGGGACTTCGAGCGATGATTCGTGGATCAAGAGCGTGCCCTCCGCACCCTGCAGAAAACTTCCGCCAAAGAAGATGAGGAAAAATCCCCATTTTCTGACCATATCTTGAAGGCCGAGATCTCCCCCAGAATCTCATTACCAACCTTCAAGTCATACGACAAGCAGGGAGACCCATCCGACCACTACGACAGCTTCGACGCCCTGATGACTTTGCACGGGGTCTCCGACGCTGTCAAGTGCTGAGCGTTCAAGACCACCTGGTCCAAGGCGCTCAGGCCTAGTTCTGAGCACTCGCCCCTAACAGCATTCACGACTTAAGGCAAATCGTGCGAGTATTTGGGAAAGCTTTGCCTGCAGTGGCCCTCCGAGGTCAGTAGCGGGGTTGTTGGCAATAAAGTAGGAGGAAGGGGAAAAGCTTCGGGTTTATATTAATCGATTCAAATTGAAGGCCCTGCGCATCCCTCGCTTGGACGTTGCCGTAGCCGTCACCGCACTGACTGGAGGCACCCGCGATGAGAACCTCCGGCGAGAGCTGGTCCTCCATCCCCCCACCTCCCTTGCCAATCTAGTAACCCTAGCCCTACGCCACGCAGAGTGCGAGGAAGTCCTCAGTGCTTGCCGTCACCCGACGGGCTCGGGTCGGGAGGGGGACAAGAACCGACCATCCAACCAAGGCTCGGGCCAAGGAAAGCACCGGAACCAGGACGGTGAGTGGAGGGAGCCCCTCAAAAATACGAGTGCTACACCCCCCCTATCTGCCCCCGTCTATGAGATATATGAAGACATCAAGGGCTCAGGCCTTCTCCGCCAACCCGAGCCTATGAAGGCCAAACGCCGCAACCGCCGTAAGCATTGCTAGTTCCACAACGACCACGGGCACCATACCGAAGAATGTCACCAGCTCAAGGACGAGATCGAGCGTCTCGTCCGCCATGGAGACTTATCTCGGTACGTGTCCGAGCACCAAAAGGAGGACCGTGGCATCCCAGAAGAGATTGACAATTGCCCCTGTGGGGTCCACATCAATGTCATTTCTGGCGGCACGGCATCAATAGGAGACAGTAGTCGAGGAAGGAAGCGTCACGCTGAGCGGGCGAGCAGGGCCTCCTAGCCCCCCAAAGCCCCACCGACGAGCGAACAACAGGCCTTGGTGTTCTCCGACCGAGACTTGGAAGGATTATCCACCCCGCACGATGACGCTCTTGTAGTGTCGGCTACTATAAACCATTATAACGTAGACAAGATATTGGTCGACAATGGTAGCGCCCCTGATATACTCTCGTACAAGTGTTTTTTTAAGATTGGTGAGAACCCGTCCAAACTCCGCCCGATTCGAACCCCCCCTCTGCGGGTTCAATGGCCAGGCAACCTATCTCGAGGGAGCTCTCAGCCTGCCAGTTACCATCGGCACCCCTCCTAAGACCGTTAAGATTATGGTGGATTTCATAGTGATTAAGGGGATGTCGGCCTATAATGCCATCTTCGGTCGAGGTATCCTCAGCCGAACAAAGGCAGTGCCCTCCACCTACCACCAAAAAATGAAATTTCCCACCAAAAATGGCATCAGGGAAGTCTGGGGTAACCACGCAATAGCTAGGAGGTGATACATAATCTTAGTTGAAGCCATAAGGCCAGAAGGGAAAAAGAAAGGGGCTGAGGGAACCGAGGATGGACCGACAACATCCGAGCCTGGTGGTGAATTGCTAACAGTCTTCCTCAGGGACGACTCGGCCCTAAGAGTAATGATTGGGGCTGATTTACCACGCGATGTACGAGAGCAATATAAAAATTTCCTTTCGGAATACACTCAAGTCTTCGCCTGGTCCGATGAGCACCTTCCTGAGATTCCTGGGGAAATGGTAGTGCATAAGCTTAACCTCGACTCGTCGGTAAAACCCGTCCAACAACGCAGAAGAAAGCATGCCCCGGAGAAGCAGGCGATCATTAAAGAGCAGATTATGAAGGGGAAGAAAATCGGCCTATTTCGACCTATCCTTTACCCGACATGGCTCGCCAATATCATATTTTATGTGGGACAGGACGCGAACCTGGGACTCTAGCTCGCGGACGTCCCTAAGCGAGGGAAACGTGCGGACGTGCGCGGTTGAGAAACCGGTAATGAGTCGATGGTATCGGCTTTTTCGCATACTCGGATTGAGTCACGGGATGGGTTCCACTCACTCACTCTCGCAGCGGTGATTGAAATAATATAACGAGCTAATTAACCTATCACTCATGCAGCGGCATATAAAAGTATATACGAGTAAAGAAAATGCCAAAGACGGGAGCAAAAATGATACCTCCACGCTCCGGGCGTGGGGAAGACGACCCTGGCCGAAACTCATACTCCCGGTACATAATAAATAAACAATTACAGAAATGAATTTAATTGCCCACTCCACGCAGGGAGGTAAAGAGCTACAATGGGACTCGGGTGTAGCGAACTCGGGTTGACGGGCAGCAAGCCGGAAGGGCTTTCGGGCAGGAGACGGGCTACTGGTCCGGCTCGGTTCTGCAGGTCCCGCGGGACAGTAGGCAGGTTCAGCT
The DNA here is from genome assembly GCA_022559845.1 of Amorphophallus konjac. NCBI lineage: Eukaryota > Viridiplantae > Streptophyta > Magnoliopsida > Alismatales > Araceae > Amorphophallus > Amorphophallus konjac. Next base: position 144,875,563 of record CM040120.1, read on the forward strand.
GCGGGGATGGTAGTGCCCGGGCGTCTCCTTGCAGCGGCGGTTGGCTGGGACACTGCTGGGGTGTTGCCGATCGATCTTCGCGAGCGACGATCGCCGAAGGTGAGCCGGCGTATTTTAACGGGATTAACCGGCGGACTGATCTGCTGGCCTGTTCTCGGATCAAGAATGCGCGCCTCCACGAAAAGAATTCTTACATCTAGATCCGGTGTCGGATCGAGGCAAAATTGGTACCGTTGGATAGAGGATGCAAAGGGCTACAACATATAATTATTTTAGATCCATCCAGTAGACGGATTAGAAATGAAAATGACTATTCCCAAGGTTCTTTTTATTGACTCAGATTATAGACAGTCGGGATAGAATATATCCTGCCTGAAAATGAATTTTGACCGATAGGGAAATGTCCGATCTAGACTTTGGAAAAATTATGGGTGGAAGATAGGGATGTGAGGAACACGTATGATTTTTTGGGGAATTTTGGAGATGGATAAGGGGGCGGGAAAAATACAACAACAAGACTCTATCCCGCAGATCTGCTGATTGGCAGACTATCAGGGGGGGACTTAATTATGGGAAAAATACTAAAAGAAGGCGAAATGACACGAAATTTGAACTGGGGATGGGGGATGACTGGAATAACAAACCCTCAAATTTTGAGGTCGAACAGATCTCCTGATTGGGAGATAAAAATCCGGCTTCAAGCTTCTGTCCAGGGGTGGACAGAACTCCGACAAAGCGGTGGTGGTGGTGCGATAGTGGCTCGATGGCGGCGGCGGCGGCGGTGCTGAGCTTCTCACTCTGAGAGGGGGTGGTGGGGAGACTTCACACCTCTGAAAATTTGGAGCTATCACAACTCCAAGGGGGAGAGAGGGTGCCCTTGGGCAAATGGAGCAATAAATGAGATTTTTCTTCATTAATTGCTAAGGAATTCACAAAATACATGGGTTATATAGAAATGGAAAAAAGACATAAACTACCCTCAGATTTAGGGTTAGGGAGGGGTAAACAAGGGATGGGATAATTAATCCCCCATGTGGTAAAATGACCAAAATAAAAAAGAATACAAAAGGAATAAAATAAATTAAAGGGGGAGCACCGCTTTGACTAAGGGGTAAGCATTTTTGAATTTTCTTCCACCTTGTCCCCCCCTTGGTCCAAGTCCAGTCTTGGACTTTGAACTAGCCCCACATGGGCCCTAGATCCTAGGTGGACCAATGGGAAAGAGGGTGGGGGCCCTGCTGGACCTACTGACATTTTACATAGAAACCCAAAGGCCATTTTACAAAGAAACCCAAAGATTTCTAATGACTAACCCTTTGCCTTATAGTGCCTTACAATTGCAAACCCAATTAGCGAAGGATATAAATGTAAACAAAAGGACACAAATATAAAAATAAAATGTTAGTGCTCGGTGTTGATTCCCATCAATTCTCCCCGGGTGGGAAGAACTCGACCCCGTCGAGTAAGGTCACCGGCTGCTCGTGTGGCTCCTGCGGATCTGTCACCGACCAGGTAGCGCGGAGTACGCTCCACTCCAAGTAATCGTCACCTACTCATCCCGTATATATTCGATATGCACATACTACTGTGGGAATGAGGCTAGTGGTGGACACTCCAGGGTGGGGTCACTCTCAAAGGAAGGACACGGCTCAATGACTCACTAGGAATCTCCGCGGACTCCCTTTATGTGACTGGATCCGAGACATTGAAGTAGATCCGATCCCAAATTCCGGCAAGTCTACAACGTATGTATCAGACCCGACTTGCCTCACACTCGAAAGGGGCAGACATCGCGAGCTTTGCAATAGACCGACTCGACTTCGATGCATGCAGACTCACTATGCACTCGACAATCTTGACAAACTAGACAAATAACGAAAAACACGGACTCACACATGACCCTAGACAAACCTACTGTTAGACGGACCCATACATATGCAATGGTGGACCAGGACATCCGAATGTGTGCCATGCATACACAAGACGCAACCAAATGTCCGTAGAATCATGGACTCCTAGATATCCCAAAGTTCACCACTCATGCACTGACGGCCGTTTGGAATTGGGAGGTTTGGGTGGGCTAGGCGTGAAAGGTTTGGGTGGGCTAGGAGAGCCGAATTCTCCTACTTCCATACCCCAATGAAGGGGCTCCTTACGGAGTGTAGGTGGACTGGCCCGTGGGGTAGGGGTGTGATAGTGGACTCCCTCAAAGAAGTGGAGTAGATGTGGTGGGTCAAGGGGTTCACTAGGTAAGGGGTTGAAGGGATCAAAGAAATTATGACCCCTTGAATTGGGTTCCCACATGTCACGGTCCCATGTTTGGAATTCTTGAAGGTGTAGGTGGTCACCTTCATGCACTAGGGTATAGGGGACGGTGGTCTCATATAGAAGGTATGGTTCCTCCCTCGGGATAAAGGGAATGAAGTTTGGCTCGGCCGGTATGAGAAAGAATAAGAGAATCTCCGTGGTGACACGACCCACGGTGCACACGGAGGTAATGGACCCTAAGACGGGGTGGGTGAAGCTACGACTTGTGGGTTGGTCGAAGCCTCGGGCCAACATATACGTCAACTTCATTTGCGAGTATAATCCCATAATAAGGTCATCCAATGTATCAACATGGTGACTAGACCGGAATGTGGTATGGAATGAGTTGGCCGGCACTAATGGTAGTGTAGGGTCCATGGATGGGTAGCAAGGCGGTCTAGGGACCAAGCCTATCTTGAGCCAACTAAGTAGTGGCTCGGCGATGAATAGATTTCCCGTTAGAAACACAGGTGGCTCCAAATGAGGTGGCTCCGAATAAAGATCGGAAGGTGAGGGTGGTGGCATAGGAGCTCTCACAGGCGGACAAGGAATGTCCTCCCTGAGGGGGAGAGGTCCTTGGGATGGAATCGGGATGGGAGGCTCAGGCAGGAGTCCGTAAATTTGAGTACACATCCTATCCAACCGATCCGACATGATTTCGAAAAGTTCGGCCATGGTGGGGGTTGGAGTAGGGGCATCGTGGTGGACTCGCTCATGGTCTGTCGACCTAGTCTCAGGTTTAGGCTCATCGACATGCGGGGCTCTTTGCCTCCGACTATGACCCACTTGGTTGGAAGTGATTGGGTGGGGTCGGTTAGAGGTGACTGGGCCGGGTGGGTAGACCCTTCTAAGCTTGCCCTTCATCTCCCGCCAAGACTCTATAGGCCATTGCCTCCTAATTTCCCTCAAGTATTCTATGTCCCTCCATGTTTCGGTGACTTCGTAAAAAAGTCACCCTGTGGCAAAGTCGACTTGCATGGCATAGGACATAATGTAACACTCAAAGTATTTGTCCATAGCGGCTTCCCACTCTAGGTAGTCGCTCAGGACCGTGGATCCATAAAAGTCCGAGGCTTCGGGCCTACGGAGGTGGTGGGGTTGGCTTCCCCATCCTTGGGTGTGTCGCCACCATTCATACGACGTGGGCTTTTGGGGATCCATGGGACACGGGGAGCTATAGGATGGCCATGTCGACACTAGGTGCAAGACAAACCGACTCGGCACGACCCTAAAACGACATTGCAAAGTTAGAATGCAGACTTGACGATGAACTTAGACTCAACCAATATCCGGTACGTGGCGGAGGTATGATCTGAAGATCGAACTCATGCAAGTGTGCAACATTCCCAATAGGCGTAACCTATCGTTCCGGGAACACCTTTTGATATACTGGGTAAAGGAATGACAATGCAAACTTTAGACCGACTAACCGACTACCCTAGACTCGACTTAGCTCTGATACCAATTTGATGCGGGATGGGACGTGGCTCGAGACAACAAGGGACTCTAGCTCGCGGACGCCCCAAAGCGAGGGAAGCGTGCGGATGTGCGCGGTTGAGAAACCAGCAATGAGTACAGGGTATCGGCTTTTCGGCGTGCTCGGATCGAGTCACAGGACGGGTTCCACTCACTCACTCTCGCAGTGGTGATTGAAATAATATGACGAGCTAATTAACCTATCACTCATGCAGCGGCATATAAAAGTATATACGAGTAAAGTAAATGCCAAAGAGGGGAGCGGAAACGATACCTCCATGCTCTGGGCGTGGGGAAGACAACCCTGGCCGAAACTCGTACTCCCGATACACCGTAAATAAATAATTACAGCAGTGAATTTAATTATCCACTCCACGCATGGAGGTAAAGGGCTATAATGGGACCCGGGAGTAGCGAACTCGGGTTGACGGGCAGCAAGCCGGAAGGGCTTTTGGGCCGGAGACGGGTTACTGGTCCAGCTCGGTTCTGCGAGTCCCGCGAGACAGTAGGCGGGTCCAGCTACTGGGACGGCGGTGCCCGGGCGTCACCTTGCTGCGGTGGTTGGCTGAGACACTGTTGGGGTGTTGCCAATCGATCTCCGAAAGCGGCAGTCGCCGAAGGTGAGCCGTCGTATTTTACCTGGATTAATCGGCGGACTGATCTGCTGGCCTATTCTCGGATCAAGAATGCGCGCCTCCACGAAAAGAATTCTTGCGCCCAGATCCGATGTCGGATCGAGGCAAAATTGGTACCGATGCATAGAGGACTCAAAGGTCTACAACATATAATTATTTCAAATCCATCCAGTAGACGGATTAGAAATGAAAATGACTGTTCCCAAGATTTTCTTACTGACTCGAATTACAGACAGTCAGGACAAACAGATCCTGCCTGAAAATGAATTTTGACCGACAGGGAAATGACCGATCTAGACTCTGGGAAAATTACGGGTGGAAGAAGGGGACGTGAGAAACACGCATGATTTTTTTGGGAATTTTGGGAGATGGATAATGGGGCGAGAAAAATACAACAACAAGACTTTATCCCGCAGATCTGCTGATTGGCAGATTGTCAGGGGGGAAAACTTAATTACAGGAAAAATACTAAACGAAGGCGAAATGACACGAAATTTGAACTAGGGATGGGGGATGACTGGAAGAACAAACCCTCAAATTTGTAGGTCAAACAGATCTCCTGATTTAGAGATAAAAATCTGGCTTCAAGCTTCTATCCAGAGGTGGACAGAACTCCGACGAGGTGGTGGTGGTGGTGCGATGGTGGCTTGATGGCGGCGGAGGCGGCAGTGCTGAGCTTCTCACTCAGAGAGGGGGTGGTGGGGAGGCTTCACACCTCTGAAAATTCGGAGCTATCACAGCTCCAAGGGGGAGAGAGCGTGCCCTTCGACAAATGGAGCAACAAATGAGATTTTTCTTCATTAATTGCTAATGAATTCACAAAATACATGGGTTATATAGAAATGAAAAAAAGACATAAACTATCCTCAGATCTAGGGTTAGGGAGGGGTAAACAAGAGATGGGATAATTAATCCCCCATGTGGTCAAATGACCAAAATAAAAAAATTACAAAATGAATAAAATACCTTAAAGGGGGCACCCCCTTCCTTGACTAAGGCGTATGCATTTTTGAATTTTCTTCCACCTTGTCCCCTCCTTGGTCCAAGTCCAATCTTGGACTTTGGACTAGCCCCACATGGGCCCTAGATCCTAGGTGGAGTAATGGGAAAGAGGGTGGGGGCCCTGCTGGACCTACTGACATTTTACATAGAAACCCAAAGGTCTTTTTGCAAAAAAACCCAAAGATTTATAATGACTAACCATTTAGCTTATAATGCCTTACAATTGCAAACTCAATTAGCCAAGGATAAATATGTAAATAAAAGGACACAAATGCAAAAATAAAATGTTAGTGCTCGGTGTTGATTCCCATCAATCCAAGGGTTTCCACCTAGATTCTCTATTTAGATGGCGCCTAGATGAAGCTCTCAAAGGCTTACCCATGGGGAATCCAACGCTCAGAGAAATGAGGAACAAAGATCCTCCACCACAGCGGCCAACAGCACCTCCACGGGCTCGGCAAATCCTCCTACGGCCGATTATCGACCCCCGGTTGGTCGATTTTGATGAGATGAACGAAATGTTGCCAGATTTAAGTGTCGCTTTTGAAATACAAGATGGGTGAATTGATTTTGTGACCAGATACTCCAAGTATTATCCTAGCCTTGTCCAAGAATTTTATGGGCACCTGGATATGAGGAATGACCGTTTGTATACGGTTGTCAAAGGAGTGAAAATTACAATCGATCCAGAGTTATCTGAGCGTGCCCTAGGAGTGTCCGCTAGGGGCGCCCATATGATTTTTGGTCATGGTTCTATTGAAGACACATTTCTACTCATGACCTGCAGTGAATACATCCATGGAGTTAGTAACTTAATCAAGCTGAATGCCAACTATTTTCCACCACTACAGCGGATTCTACACCATATGTTTACCACCCTTATCTATCCTAAAGGGGGCAGCAGGGATGAGGTTAATAAAGTGCATAAAATTTCAGTTCTACCATGTTATGAATGGGAATCGGATCAACATGGGACGTCTGATGATGGATTTGATAGGGTCATGTCGAACACAAAGAAGGCGATCCTTGCCTTATGCCTCCCAGTTGACAGGGGTATTTTTTCATGCTGGAGTTCGTTTGGCAGGAGGGGTGTTTATTCCAGTAAGACAGGATGATGTATATAATAAACACAAGATGTTCTTCGACTTTGGGTACTATTAGGGTCCTGATGGAGAGTTACACCGAGATGTGAGAATGTATGGAAAAGAATCAGAAACTAAGGACGAGGAACAAGAACAAGAGCAATAGCAACGGCAGGAGGCTCAAGCCCCACTGCCGCCTCCAGTTCAGGCCGATGAGCAGCCACCTCCTCCTCACTATGCAGATCCGGATGTGCCGCCTCTATCACAATTCTTTCACGGGGAGTCCTCTTATTAGGGTGCTGGACATCCCTCTTGGGCAGACTTTGAGGGCGTTTTCGGGCGACTCACTAGCATAGAACAAAGGTCGATACCTTTGGGAAGCAACTGTCTACCTTTGGGAGCAACATTGATACATCTTTTGCCTCTATTGGTAATTTACTTGAATCAATGCATGGCCAGATGGCTACCTTCTCCCACTCCTTGGCTACCATCACTCAAAACATGGCCACTCTCTCTACTCACCATGAAGACACTCGCAAAGCCTTCCATACTACCTCCCGTTCTCTCATCAGCATCCAGCACCACATGATATCCCAGGATGACCTCCTTCACTCCATTATCCATCATCTCGACAATGCTGGCCACGGCCCTCAACCTGGCCAAGATCCACCACCTCTTGCAGACGACAACTAAGGAGCTTCTGTTTCATCTCTTTGGTGCTTGCTTTTGGGTCCTGCAGTTCATTTTTTGGTCCACTTTTCTTGTAACCCATCCCCTCTTTGATGATGACAAAGGGGGAGCAGTAGCTAGTATCAGGCTAATATATATCTTATGCCTGCGTGCCAAATGTTTGTCTGATTGTTTGCCATTTGGCATTTGTGAGTGTCATTTGACATATTTGCATTACTTGAGTCTTTTGCATTATGAGTCAGTGTACATGTCCTATGTAATGATAATCTTAATGAATGAAATGGACCACTTGGTTATGTCACGGCTATTGATTCCATTTCACTTCTTCATTCGGAGCTAGCAAATATAAAGGAATGAATGATTTGGTGTTTACAGAATGAATGGCTTGGCGTTGCTTGATACTGGCTTCTGATTGGATTTAAATTGCTTGCGAGTACTATAAACATATGGGAGTTGTCAAGTATGCAATGCGTTGATTTCAAGATCTAAGTTTGGTTATCAGCACGCAAATGCATCTTTTGGTCTAGAGTTTTGTCATCATCAAAAAGGGGGAGATTGTTGAGTCTCTCCAAGTGATTTTGATGATAACAAAACCCTAGACGTGTTTTCCCTCTCACGTTGTGCATACTAGCTTAAGGGCGAACACTAGAATGCAATTAAGGCTAAACTCCATCATATCAAATGCTTCAAATGCTCAAGTCATCAAAATGCCTAAATAGAGTTCAAACGGACTTCACATAGATGCAAACATATGTTCAACCCAAAGGTTGATTATATAGATATGTTTTCTTGGGCTAACAAATCTGTTTTGCAGGTTTTCCAGATTTCGGTCGACCAATCAAGCTTCGTCGGTCGACCAATTCTCCCAGGTTTCTGAACTCTGTAAATGTTACAGAGTTCGATCAACCGATGAGGGATTTCGGTCGATCAAACTTCCCAGCATTGAAAGTTACAGGAAGTCACAGAGTTCGGTCGACCGACAGAACATTTCGATCGACCGAACCCTTCGAGGCTGCCATTGTTGACTTCTTTTCATGAACGTGTTCAAAGCCCCTATCTTGGACTTTTTGATCTTAAAGTCTCCCAACTTGCCTAAAATTGTGGATCTGGTTCTTGACTTGTCCCTTGACCATCCTAGGTCTTATACAAACATCTCTTTGGGCTAAGAAACCCTAATCACCAAAGTGAGATCAAAGGAGGCTGCCAAGGAAGAAAGAGGGTTGCAGGAAGAACTCTATGAACAGTGTTTCGTCTAAAAATTCTCCATCCAAGATCAAGGTTTTCATGATCAAGCTGAGGCCATTCAAGTGGAAATCAAGTGGAGATTCAAGCTTCATCCAAAATCTGCATCACCTACTCAGGGGGAGCCTAAATCATAAGTTTTTCATTTGTGTTTCTTCTTCTAAATTTCTTGAGCTTCATATGTGTAATCTTCTAAATCTGTGAACATCAGTGTGCGTGTGTGGATTGTTTCAGATCTCCACTTGTGTGTGTGTGGATTTACCCAGATCCGTGTGTGTGTGTGTGTCTTGTTTCCTTCAGATTCGTGTCTTGTTTTGGTGCGTTTGCACCTTCGTGGGAGTTCCTATCTCCTTACGAGTGTGTGTGTGTTTTGATCTTGTAATTATTTACAAGATAGTGTGTGAATTCTCACAGTTTATGAGGGGTGGACGTAGGTTACCGTCGTTGCATCCAAACCACCTAAAAATCTCTGTGTCTTGTGTGGTTTGATCCTTCTCTTGTACCCCCATTCTGTGCCATTATGCATGCATATTACTTCTCGTGATTCCGTCATTCAGATCGAGCATATTTTATCACTTTCACACTAAATCCTTGGTATATCAAAAGGTCGATTCAGATTGACAAGGCAATCCTTGTCAGGAAGATAACACCTTGCGTGAGAAGAATCTTTGAATTTACATCTCCGCCTTAGTACCAAAGATCCGCTGTGTGTGATAGATTTTGTTAGATCTAATAGTTTCTATAATAGGTCTAAAGTTCCTTGTTGCTATTCATTACATTTGTTTAAATCGGCTAAGGTTTTATAAAAAATTGTAATCACCCAATTCACCCCCCCTCTTGGGTGTCATTGATCGCGGGACTTCACATAGATGACATCCTGATATATTCCGCCACTCCAGAGGAGCATCGGCAGCATCTGAGAGTGGTTCTGCAGACTCTCAGGGAGAACAAGTTCTACGCCAAATTTAGCAAGTGTGAATTTTGGCTAGATCAGATTATGTTTCTCGGACATGTTATGTCCGGGAACGGCATATCTGTGGACCCTAGCATGGTCGAAGCAGTGACAAAGTGGGAAGCACCGAAGACAGTCATGGAGATCAGAAGCTTCCTTGGTCTGGCAGGCTACTACCGTTGGTTCATCGAAGGCTTCTCCACCATTGCAGCCCCAATGACCAAGTTAACCAAGAAAAAAGTGAAATTTAGCTGGTTAGAAGAGTGTGAAGATAGTTTTCAGATGCTCAAGAAGAAGTTGACTTTGGCCCTAGTATTGGCACTCCGTCAAGGGAATGGTGGCTTCACTGTTTATACAAACACCTCCAGGATCGGCCTTGGTTGTGTACTAATGGAAGACGGCCGAGTAATCACCTATGCCTCGAGACAGTTGAAGGACCATGAGAATAACTACTCCACTCATGACCTTGAAATGGCAGCAGTGGTCCATGCTTTGCGCATCTGGAGAAGCTATTTATGTGGGGTTCGGTTTGAGGTCTTCACTAACCATCAGAGCCTCAAGTATATATTCACTCAAAAGGAACTCAATTTGAGGCAAAGGAGGTGGGTCGAACTGTTGAAGGACTATGACTTTTCCTTGCAGTACCATCCAGGCAAGGCGAATGTGGTGGCGGATGCTCTCAGCCGTAAATTGATGGCGTTGAGCTTGCATCGAGAATGGAATATGATGGAGGGTGTGATTGAATCACGACCCGAGAAAAGGAAGAAATTTGGCCTCTTGGTTGGGGTGTCAGCTAGACCTACATACTTAGATAGAATTTCTAAAGTGCAAAAGCAAGATATGGCATTGCAAAAGCTACTAAATAATGAGGACTTCCATGTGGGGATCGATGGGCTGATCATGTTCCAAGAAAGGATCTGTGTACTAGATGATGTGGAATTGATGCAGGAGGCTCACATATCAAAGTTCTCCATCCATCCTTGAAGCACTAAGATGTTCCAAGATATGAAGACGATGTATTGGTGGCCAAGAATGAAGCGGGACATAGCGGAGTTTGTGTCCAAATGTCTCACTTGTCAGTAGGTGAAGATTGAGCATTAAAGACCTAGCGGTCCTCTCCAGACCATCGAGATGGCACAATGGAAATGGGAACAAGTCACCATGGACTTTGTGTCCGGTCTACCCATGACCAGAAGAAAGCATGATACCATCTGGATAATTGTAAACAAATTCATAAAGACTGCACACTTCATGCCCATCAACAAGCAGACTCCAATCGAACCCCCTAGCAAAACTCTTCATCGTTGAGATCATTTGGTTGTATGGTGCACCTTTATCTTCCATCTCTGACCGAGACCCTTGATTCACAGCGAGATTCTGGAAGAGTCTACAGTAGGATATGGGGATAGAGTTACGGTTCAGCTCGGCATTTCATCCTCAGACTGATGGACAAACTGAACGCACTGTCCAGACTCTAGAAGATATGTTGAGGGCATGCAGTATTGAGTGGAAGGGTAATTCGGATGACCATTTACCCCTGATAGAATTTGCATACAACAATAGTTACCATTACACCATCGGAATGGCACCTTATGAAGCACTCTATGAACGGCCATGTAGATCGCTAGTGTGCTGGTATGAAGCTGGTGAGAAGTAGATGTTCGGACCACAGTTGGTACAGGACTACTCGGAGAATATTTCTATGATCAGGCAGTGACTCCTCACAGCCCAGAGCCGTCAGAAAAGTTATGTAGACCACCGGCGGAGAGAGTTAGCATTTGCAGAAGGAGACCATGTGTTCCTAAAGGTGTCTCCTACCAAGGGAATCATGCGATTCGAAAAGAAGGGCAAGCTCAGTCCTAGATATATCGAGTCTTTCGAGATTTTGCAAAAGGTTGGCGAGGTGGCTTATCGACTTGTACACCCGCCTGCTCTATCGCATGTACATCCGATCTTCCACGTCTCCATGCTCAGGAAGTATGTCCCAGATGCCTCACATGTTATAGAGTACGAGCCCTTGGAGCTTCGAGTTGATTTGTCATATATGGAGTAGCCCAGTGAGATCATAGACTGGAAGGAACAGGTGTTGAGGAATAAAACTATCCGACTGGTGAAGGTGTTATGGAGGAATTCTCGTTCCGAGGAAGCAACATGGGAACCGTAGGACAAGATGCGCCAAGAGTATCCTCAACTATTCGATAAGTAATCTTTAAGATTTCCAAGTTAATTTCGAGGATGAAATTATTTTTAAGGTGGAGAGGATGTTAGAATCACCCATTTGGACACTGGCCCAATTCGGTACAAGTCGGGCTCATATGTATAATGAACTGGAAATTTGAACAGATTATTGAAAGATTCTTAGGGGAATTCATAACTTAACTTAGGAGGGTTGGAATCAGGTGAAACCAAAGCCCATGCAACGACCCTTGGGTGAGGAACAACTTTGGTAAAGAGTATAACTTCTGGAAAATAGGGCTAATAGGGGGTAAGAGAGAGTTATGATAATGGGTCGAAATAGTTACAGAAAACATGGTTACCCGTTGAAATAAGGATATCTTGGTCCACAGTTAACCAAATGGGATGAAACCAGGCCCATTAGAAAGATTGGGCCCTTAACCTGAACACTTATGTTGAGATGGAAACCTAATTCGCACTAGAACCCAAGGTTCTGAGCCCTTTGTTACTAGCTGTCACAAAGAGGTGTGACTGTTGAGAGAATCCACACGTAAATAATTAGAAATTCATAACTCATTTTGTAGTTAATTAAATGACCTGAAACCAAGGCCATAATCTCGAGTGGGATGTTAGCTACATCTTTTTTGTTGAGGTCGAGCCCAAATTCCACCTGGATACTACAGTATTAACCGAATTACCTCGGGCTACCGAAAGGTTGCGACTGGAAAAAGGGAAAATAAATGTTAATCTTACGAAAATCATAACTCATGCTAGGGATACTGACATTCGATGAAACCATGACCCAAGGTAAAATCTGGAAGTCCTCTTCACTTTATCTGAAGATGTCCCAACCCTTATCCCAACAGAAGAGCGCGTCCAATAGCATTTATGACCGGTGGTCGAGGGGTCACGTTTGTTCAAACCCGAAGAGATGCATAGCATTAACTCCTCTTCAAACCAGCGACCTTGAAGTGGGTTTGAGCCTTGTGGTACGTGGGTAAACCCTTTGGAGGCTTGAAAACTATATAAGGAGGTGAGTTTCATAGGTGGTAAGCCTTTAGCAACCATTCTCTTCAACCATCTTCCATCCTTCTTGCGTGAGAAGAGAGTGTGGGACCTTGATCATGCGTGGGTGGACGTTCCGACGCATGGAGGACAATCCGGCGCGCGGAGGATGATCCTGCAGTGCTCGACGTCGAAAGGAGAGGCTTAGGAGGATCTGGGGTGTGGATCTTATCCCCGGATTGTCGGTTTAGCACTTCAAGGTAGGCACCTACTCTCATATCTTAGGGGTCAATGAAGCATTATAACGCTCCTCTAAATAATTTTTGTACCATAAAAAGAGACTAAGGGTTTTTGGGATCATCTCGTAGTCATCAAGCTCTTTCCGTCAAGTTCTATAGTTGCAGTCGTCCATCTCAATGCATCAAGATTTTGTAAATTCTAGTCGTCAAGCTTTTTTTTTCAAGCTCAGTAGCTCTGTTTTCAAGTTCGGTATTAGCATGTTAAAATATGCCAAATGCATGAAAGTTATCATAATTCGATTTGGTAATTCTGATAATTCTGTAACCAAGATCTTGTTAATGACCTGATCATGATTCATACTGAAACCGTAACCTTATAAGCATGATTAGCTCACTTAAAACCATGTGGAAGCATGTTTACATTGTGATACGATAAGATTAAGAATGATTCGGATTTTGTAATATGAATGTGAATGCATATATAATGTGAATGTTATGAATGGGAGACAACAGCATTCTGTGAGGTTTGACTTCGGTCCCTTCTGCGGGATGGTGATACGTAACACCGCGGAAGCAGAAGAACCCAGGGGACGGCGATACGTAACGCCCTGGTCAAAAATCCTATTGATTCGACCGGTTCGTTCTATGGGACGGCGATACGTAACACCACAGGACCTGGGGGATGGTAATATATAACGTCCCGTACGGCAGGAGTCTAGCTGGGAGTTCACTCTCGGGTCTGCGCAGTACTCTTTCGTTCGTTGTGTGTGTGGGCCTCCTATGTTTACGGCAGCTGTTTGTTCCCATGAATAACATAAGATGTGTAACTCATGAAAATATGGAAATGTGTAAATTAATTATTCTTCGTGGATTTAATGCATGCATGAGTATTCTACCTGTTAGATAGGGATTTCACTACACATTTTCTTCTGCTACGTCGACACACCGAGCTGGCTGCGGCTACCCAGCTATTCAATCTGGTCAAACGGGCTTTCTGGAATGAGCCACTGCGTCGACGCAATGTTTCGGCTGCGTCGACGCGGCACCCCATTTCTGTCCAATTTGGGTTCTGGAAGAACCACTGCGTCAACGCATTGATCAGGCTGCGTCGACGCAGTAGTTCATTATCTAGGGTTCGATCGACCGACCTAAGAATTTTGGTCGATCGAATCTCCCAGCGTTGGCCGGTCTGGAATTTGTTATAGTTTGGTCGATCGATGGCCCAGTTCGGTCAACCGACTTCTGTCAGGTAGTAGATCCAACTTCGAAATCCAACAAACTTGATCCGTTTGTGTTTCATCTTTCACCCATTTATTCCAGAGCTCTTGATAGACCTATTGGGTCCCTTGGAAGCTTTTAGAAAGGTTTGATAGGCCTCTTGCACTCTTTGGTTGTTAACATTTCGAATCAATTATTTTTAAGCAGGTGTGAATGAATGGATTATGATAATATTAACATCTGAATTATGTATATAATTTGGTTATATAAATGTGAGTTAACCCCGATTTGTTTAGGTTGCCTACTGAGCGTCACACTCACCCCCTTGTGACTCAAATTTTTAGGACATATAGTGAAGGAGGTCGAGGAAGAGGCTGCGGCCGAAGAGTAGTTTAGTCCTTCCTTTGTCAGGGTAGGCTATGGATGTTATCTCTCATATATGGTTAGTTATAGAATGGTAAATATGTATGGACTCGAGTGTATTTGGAACAATAGACATGTACTTCCTTTGGGATTATGAATAGTTGAGATGATATATACATTTCATGTAATTGTGGTTTCTTTCTCTCTCATGCGAATGTATGCATGTTTATATATTTGTGCTTCCGCGATATGTACGACGCAACGTCTCGACTTCTGATGGAAGAAAAGAAAAGAAAATACATGTTCATAAATTGGGAATCGGATCTCGGGACGTTACAATTTCTTTCAAGAAAAGTTCAATTATCTAGTTTATTTTATATAGTAATAATATAATTTCATCATTTCTTAAATATTATAATTATTTAACTCAATGTAAATATTTATTTATTTATCTATTTATTGGGTTACTACATCTGTGACGTCTTGATTCTCGAACTCAATGCCATGATCGCTTGTTAGGTTCATGATTTTGTATCTTCCATCTTTCTGAACTTGTCTGCTAAACATGACAAACTCGTTAAAAGTTTCATTCTTGTGGACCAAAAAGAACGTCCAAGTGAATGTGGAAATGTCATCAATGATGACATATCCATATACATTTCCACTCAAGCTTGGTTGTCATGACCCAGATTTTTGGATTGTATATCCGTGAGTGTCGGAGCAATTTTGCGAGTCCTGGATCGCATTTTGAAAATAAACTAGTATTTATGAATATTGGGTCTTCGGATCCGTAAATAAGGAATAATAAATTATTTCTGGGTGTCGTAGCATGATGGGCGAGTTACGTGTTTTTCAAGGATCGCAAGGTTAATTTCTAGTATTTTTATAATTTTTGAATTTTTTAAATCCTTAAATAAATCCCCATTTAAACCTTTTAAATAACCCCCTCCACCTTTCCTTTTCCCCCTCTCTCATTACACTCCCTCACCCTCTCTCCCGTTCTCACTCTCTCCCCCGCGTTCTCACTCTCTCCTCCTTCTTCACCCCCGGCGGCCAACGGTGGCATGGACGCGAGGTAGCAGTGCAGTGTGGGTGATGATCGGCGTGGATGAGAGCAATCGTTGGGCGGTGGAAAGCAGCAAGGCGTTTCGCGGGTTTCATGAATCGGTCGTGGGAATTGTGGTGTTTTGAGCATGGATCGGTGTCCATTCTCCGTGGTTTCTTTGTAAGAGGTAGGGGGATGGATTCCACCCCTCCTTGCATGATTCCCTCGCAATTTTAAGCCAATTTGGGTGAGGAAGAGTGGGTTTTGCTTTTCTTACGAGAAAAAGCATGTTTTGAGACGAGTGGCGATTTCCGCAAGATTGTGCAGCGTTTTCTTGTTTAAATTCATGCATTGGGTGGTTTAAGAGCCAGGGAAAGGTCCCTGATGTTTTTCCACTTCGACCGGGGTTGAATGGGGCACGGACGGGCACCCCACGGTGGGGTTCTATCAGTTCCCAACTAAAATCGGTCGGATCAGTTGACCGGTCCACCTAACCGCGGTGCAGACAACATGGTGCCTGCACTGGTCGACCAACGTGCCTGGTCAGTCGACCGACCAGTGCACTGGTCGATCAACTAGAGCAGGTCAGTCGATCGACCCTAGGTGTTGGTCGACCGACCTTGTGGGTTGGTCGACCAGTTTTCA
This sequence comes from Amorphophallus konjac, assembly GCA_022559845.1. Lineage (NCBI taxonomy): Eukaryota > Viridiplantae > Streptophyta > Magnoliopsida > Alismatales > Araceae > Amorphophallus > Amorphophallus konjac. Next base: position 144,891,639 of record CM040120.1, read on the forward strand.
GTCCGGGCCCCCCTTTTGGGCCGTATGACCTGCCGTTCACCCTGGGGTTGATAGTTAATGATTTTGGGGTTAAAATATACTTAGTAATGGGCTGTCCCAAGTCGACGGGATATCAAATTGACGTCACCAGGGTGCGGTGACTTGGGGTCCTATTTTTGGGTATATTAGGTATGAGGTTTCCCCGTTGAGTGTTCTTAGGTGAGTTATTTGGGGTCAGTGTTTCTAGGCTTTTATCCGACTTTGTGAGCCGACTCGAGGGACGTGTGGGCGTGAGTAGTTTGGGCTGATTTTGGGTGGTTTAGGTCTGATCTTATGCCACGGCATTGGGCCGTATTCTACTTAGTTTTGAGTGTGCGCGTGGGCACTCCGATGGTTTCCGTGAGACTACGGGTTTACTATTTTAAGTCGATTTGGGTGAGGAAGAGCAGGTTTTCTTTTTGTTATGGAAAAAGCATGTTTTGGAATGAGTGGTGATTTCTGCCGGATTGGGGGGTGTTTTCTTGTTTAAATTCATGCATTGGGTGGTTTGAGACCTGAGGAAAGGTCCCCGATGCTTTTCCTCTTCGACCGGAGTCGAATGTGGTGTGGACAGGCACTCCACAGTGGGGTTCCGTCAGTTCCCAACTAGAATCGGTCTACCGATTGGTCGACCGGTGCACCTAACCGCGGTGCAGGCAACATGGTGCATGCATCGGTCGACCAATGTGCCTGGTCGATTGATCGACCAATGCACTGGTCGACCAACTAGAGCAAGTCAGCCGACTAACCCTGGGTGTCGGTCGACTGGTTTTCAGTCTGGGCCCCCCTTTTGGGCCATATGATGCGTCGTTCACCTTGGGGTTCATAGTTAATGATTTTGGGGTTAAAATATACTTAGTAATGGGTCGTCCTGAGTTGATGGTATTTGAAATTGAGGTCACTAGGGTGCGGTGACTCGGGGTCCTATTTTTGGGTATATTTGAGTATGAGGTTTCCCCGTTGAGTGTTCTTAGGTGAGTTATTTTGGGTCAGTGTTTCTAGGCTTTTCGCCAACTTTGTGAGCTGACTCGAGGGACATGTGGGCGTGAGTAGGTTGGGCCGATTGTGGGTGGTTTAGGTCCGATCATGTACCATGACCTTGGGCCATATTTTACTCAATTTTGAGTGTGCACGTGGGCACTCCGATGGTTTCTGTGAGACTATGGGTTTAGTATTATACTGTAGTACTGCCCTGGGGGCATTTCGTGGACGTACCCGACGAGGACAGCCGGTGTTTGCAACGCTCGTACAATAGAGGTGAGGACAGCCTAAAGCGTAAAGCGCCTTGGTTAGGACAAGTGTACTTCGCTGACTGACGAAGGGGTGCGTACCCCGTGTCAGGTTGCAGGACATGGCAGTGCTGATGGGCGCAGGGGCATGAACCCTAGCTAGTCCTAGGAAGAGGTGTGCGTGTGTGTGTCTCCGCCCCACTCGAGGATACGGTGTGGGCCGTCTGCGTGAGACGTGAGAGACGGCTGGCCGAGGTAGAGATATCGACAGCGTTGTCGCGGCCCTCCTGGCAGTTGAGGCAGAGCTTACACGACGGCGAGATCGTGGCTCCCCTCAAGGTTCTTGACCAAGGTTTCTCCGTCTTTGAGGCCGTAGTCCTCCCAAGAGCGGAGGTTGCACCTTTGACTGTGTAATATGGGTTGCGGCTTCCGTCATCATGTATGGGCCTTCTTGACAGAGGTGTCATTGATCCTTCCTGGTAGCGTAGCCGTGGGGTACCATTGGTTTGGCAGTTCCAACCTTGAGGTCCAAGTGTTCCCATTGAGGTTAGGAGCCGCTTAGAGCACTGTGTTTTCTCTGACCGCTTACGTCACTACTCTTGTTATTGTAGTTTCTGCTGTTGTTATTGTTATTGTTGCCTTTCTTGCTGCTACTACTACTATTATTGTTCTTGTTGTTTACTATTATTATTGTGGTCGGGATCCGCGGGACCCCTATTGAGCCAATGAGATGAGGCTCACCCTTTTTTCTTTTCAGGTTTCGAGTGCCTCCACGTGGCCCGGAGGCCTTGAGCAACACCTTCAGAGTTCTAGTGCCACCAGTCTTCGCTAGCCGGGGTATGCCCCAAAGGCTTTTTACTTTTCTTTTGTTGAGTTGTACTCTTTGGACTTGCACATTTGGAATATAAACTGTGTAAAAAAATGTACAAATCTATTTATAAATATAAGCTCTAATTTCTACATTTTATTACTGTGTTCATTGTAGATTCCCACACACTCCCATGACACTAATTGTAACTGTCACGCCCCGAGCCTTTATTACAGCGGAAGACTAACTCGAGGAATGTGAACAGCCGGTATGGTAAGCCTCTTGCGAGCAAGAACGATCAGAGCGCAAGACAATCGCACATAAAAATGTAATTGCACAATAATTCAAATATCTCTCTTTCATTAATAATATCAAACGATAAAATCTTACTACATCACTTCATTTCACCTTCTCCAATCCATTAGACTCAAAAAAAGGAAAATTACAAAGACTCGATCTAAACAAGATTGACTTCCTAAGTCTTCACTCTCATTTTGATACGACTTTCATTCACTCTTGGACCCGCCACTTGTATAACTCGAATCCGAATTCGAATAACTTCCATCTCTTGAAAAGATTAGAAAATTGGTAATGAGCACACTTACCCAGTAGGTATCTTTACATCAACATGAAGGCACTATTAAAGTGATTAGCATTTTAGCTCTAAGGAAATAAAGTGAAATCATGCGAATACGATAAATCACATGTAAATAACCAAAGTAACAACGATGATCATGTAAGACAGAATGAGCAAGTATGAATTAGTAAGAATGTATCAAGAACATGGTATGACCTTTCATGAACAAGAATGTATTAGAAAGTCATGTAACAAGCAAGTAAGTACTCTTTGCTTAATAGCAAGTACTTCGTGAATTTCAGTGGAATATCATATAACAAGCAAGAAAGTCATGTACATGTATATGTCGTGCCTGTTGATTTTCACTTATTTATAGAGAAAGTACTCTCAGCACAATGTGACGCCAGTAGCATCATACCCCATGGTTTACAGTATGTTTCCGACAATCAGCCGAGGGGACTAGCATAGAGCCCTTGAACACAATCAGTGCTCGATCGCATCTTCAAGTATAAATCAAGCTACTTCCACGTTTCAAGTAATAAAATATGGCCAATCAATTTAACAAGTTCAATAAGTTCATGATAACAATAATTCAATGAATGAACGCTTCGATTAAGAATGCGAGGGATCAAGAATGACTTAAAATAAGGGTATGCTCATGGAAACAATTCAACAGCATAACAGTACATTCCTTATCTTCCATAATTTAAAATTAAGTATTTTGAACAATATGACAAGTCCTAGATCGTCAATAATCCATCTAGAAACTTTGGAATATCAACCCTTGGGTCAAACCTCCGGTTAAAGTACTCAGGAATTGTGGCTGTCAATCAATGGGCCGCTACATGAACGTGACGGTTTAGTATTGGACCGTTAGAATGGGTTGAATCCAGAAAGAATAAATTGGACTCAGTAATGTGACGGTTGTATACTGGACCGTTATATGTGCCTGACGGTCGAGTAATAGGCCGTTACATGGATAGAATTCAAAACTTTGGTAGTACTTTTCTAGACAATTGGGCTTTAATGGTACAACCAACTCGACGTCCTAGTGGGAATCCCAGGCTCGCGGAGAATTACGGAGGCCTTGAAATAAGATTTCCTAGTCCATTGGAAGGAATATCCAATAGAGAGGTCCTCAAGTTCAAGAATGTGTTCCTATAGTGTAAAAGTGTAACTAGTGGACACATACTGCAGTATACGCCACATACTTAAAGAATTACTCTATAGATGAGAAAGAATGTGTAACGATGTGAAACCATGATAAACTCCGTCAATACAACTTTTAAAATCATGGTTTTAATACAAAATTATAGAGTTTTAGCAAATGAAATTAACATACGCTTAAAATAACTCAAGGTGCTTTAGACATGCAATTTCTATCATGAATCAATTAATAAAACTCAAGGTCTTGAAAACAGGTCAAAACTTAGATATCTAGGCTTTATTTATAAGCTAAGTTGACTATTTTCAATTATGTGTCGGGTTGATAGATCACAGTATTCTGACGGTTGAAGATGAGCGTGTCATAGTTCTGTGACGGTTTATCGTGGGGCCGTCAGAACGTTGTAACGCTCTGATTCTGGTCTGTCAGAGATTACAGAGAAACTTAAGTATTACAGAGCATGTGACGGTTTATCGTACGACCGTTAGAGTATTCTGGCGGTCTAACTATAATCCGTTAGAGCACTGCTGACAGTAAAGTAAAAGGACTACGGTTTAAAACATCTCATGCATGAAGAATCAAAACAATTAACTACTCTAGTCATGACAAAACGAAGTAAAGGCCATCTAGATGCATAGGTTTCAGTGAATTTATAAGAGAATATATTTTTATCTTTAATTTAGACTAAAGATATGCATGTATGCATAGATTGAACTAAAACATGAAATTCATGGTCTATAGTGCATGAAATCAACCAAAATCAGAGGGCTTTTACTCCTATCATGATGTTCTTGCAATTCATGAGATAACCTACCCCTTTCCTGGGCTTTCAAATTCCAATTCGGGACTGCAAGACACGCCCTAGTTCTTCCCTTCCTATGAAGTTTCAGCAACTTCACGTTGCTCTAACTCCTTAATCCCTTGACCTATAGACGTGAAATTTGGAGGGTAAGAAGATGAAACTAAGGGAAACAAAAAGTTCTAAAGAATCGAACTCTAAATACCTTGTTTAGGTGTTCTAATCTCCATATCTTCAGCACCCCGCTGTACAATTTTCTGGGTTGACGTGATGAAACCAGCAACTTTGTAAGGTTCTAGCTCCTTGTGTAGTCGATCTCCTAGCATGCAATTTTGGGAGATGTTAGTCCTATGTATTAACAACGAAAAGTTCTAAAGAACTTACCCGAAATACTATCTCCTTACCTTAGGTCCACGCGAGCCAATGTAAGGGTCGTGTAGGTCAAAACTAGGGTCTATTTATAGGTTCTAGCTAGGGCTTTGAGGATTAGATCAATTCTAGAGTCCTTATTAGACCTTAGATCGACTTTCGAGAGTCCTTAACACGTTTACTAGTCCTCCCATCTCGATCCCTAAGAGATAGACTATCAAAAATCTAATCTTTTTGGTCTTTCTTCAATTCACGGAACTGACAGAGTGTAACAGTCGAAGCCTGGAGCATCAGGTCCCTATGGCAGGCGCACGATAGACTGTTACCTATCGTAGGTGCCGAACTTGAAATGAATTCAAATTCTAATTTCGTCTTATCCACTTATTTATTTAATTAGTGAGTATTTATCCTTATAATTCGTGAATAGGTTAAATAACCTTTTAGAATATGGGCCAAACTTCATGGACTTGGTCTTAAACCTTTTGGGCTTCAATTAAATAGGCCAGATTAATCGTTTACCATAATTGGGCCTAAATAAGTTTCTAATAAATTCTAGAAAATTATTAAATAATTCCTGAAATAATATAAATATTCTGGGTCATTACACCCTCCCCCACTTAAAGGAATTTGGTCCCCAAATTCAATACATGGATTGTGGAGGGTGTACTTACATTTAAATAATTCTGGAAATCTTTTGCGCATAGCATCTTCGGCTTCCCATGTCTCTCTTGACTTTGTCCACTGGATTTTAACCACGGGAATAATCTTGTTCCGAAGTTGATGTACTTCCCATTCAAGTATTCTGATTGATTTTTGTTCGTATGTCAAATCCTTCTTAATCTCCAGATTGTCATAAGTGATGACATGGAAAGGATCAGGTACATACTTCTTGAGCATCGAGACGTGAAATACATTATGAACTTCGGATAATTGTGGAGGTAAAGCAATCCGATAAGCTACTTCACCAACTCTTTCCAGAATTTCAAAAGGACCAATAAATCTTAGAGTAAGTTTTCCCTTAATACCAAATCTTTGAATACCTCCACCTAGAGAAACTTTAAGAAATACATGATCTCCTACTTGAAACTCCAAGTCGCGCCTTCGATTATCAGCATAAGATTTTTACATATCTTGTGCCATCTGTAATCTTTCTCGAATGAGCTTAATTTTCTATGAAGAATCCCTGATAATGTCGGGGCCTAAAAATTGCCTTTCCCCTATTTCATTCCAACATATTGGTGATCTATAGCTTCTTCCATATAAAGCTTCATAGGGTGCCATCTGTATGCTGGTTTGATAACTGTTGTTATATGCAAATTCTACCAGAGGCAAGTGATCATGCCAACTTCCTCCAAAATCACTAGCACAAGCCCTGAGCATATCTTCTACTACCTGATTTGTTCTTTCAGTCTGACCATCAGTTTTTGGACGAAATGCTGTGCTAAAATTCAATCTAGTCCCTAGTGAATGTTGTAGACTGATCACGCGAAAGTTCATCGTATAAAACACGCGTATCAATCTTAAAAATTCCAACTCGTACTGGATGAAAGAGAGACGTAATATGGTGGCGAGAATAGTCGAATCCACAGGGAAGAAGAGATTTTTAAAGTTAAAAACCTTGTAACCTTTTAGAAAAACACTTGTGATTTTGTTTTGCTTAAAGAAAATAGTGAAATGAAGAACAAACAAAACACTTAATTAAAAACACCTATGATTATGCGCCTATGCTATAGAAATTAATTGCATGAAGTGAAAAGAAGAGATAGAAGAAGGGGGTAGAGATGGAAGAAGATCAAGTACTAAATCAAAAGAACAACTCTCTTCATTAACTTAAAAGAAAGAGTACATGAAGTGCAAGACAAGCTTACAACAAAAATGTGATAATATTACAATGAAGTATCATAACACAAAAGCAATAACAAAAAGAGGGGCATGATATGTGAAGATAGTAGTAGCAATGGTGATGATGCCATCGTCTCCTCCTCGCCGAGCCTTGGAGAGGATCGCTCTGTCTTAAAAGAGATCGCCATGGAAAGTGATGGATGAAGAAGCCGTCGTCATCTACGTCACGAGCCTTGGAACGTCGCCCGTCTTGATGTGCACACCGCCATGAAAGGAGAGTTGTGGAGGTTAAACTTTAGAGAGGAATATAGAGATGAATGTGGAAGGGTTTATGTGGAGATGAAGAAGGAAGAAGATGAGAGAGTGAAACAGTGGGAAAATAAATATAACTCGTAAACTAAGAAGAATTGGAGGAAGTTATAGAAGAAGAAAATCTAGATCTATACGAGAAAAAGAACTTTAATGAAGAACATAGAGAGAAATAAAGAAGGGAAGGGCTTCAAAACTGAGGAATAATAGAAGCTAGAATCTCAGATGAACAGTGAAATCACAGGACAGCAAGTTGAAAAACGAGAAAAAACTTTCAAACCAGAAAGAATTAGAAGATGATGTAGAAGAAGAAGTTGTAGAAAACTTAAAATCAAAGAACTTATATGAAGATGGTAAGAGACTAAAATAACTAAAGGGGGAGAAATATGGGGAAGAACAGAGAGAAACACTGGTTCGTAGATGAACAGGATAGCACAGTGAAAAATAAAAACTACCTTGAAAACCAGAAGGAATTAGAAGATGATACAGATGAAGAAGTTGTAGAGAACGTAAAAACAAAGAACTTTCATGAAGACAGTAAGAGGAGAAGAGGGACGAAAAAGGGGGAACTTGGTGAACTAAAAGATATGAGAGGGAGAGAAAGAGTGAAAAATTGCCAAAAGAAGAACTCCCTTTCTCCTCCTTGTCATGGGCTATTTATAGGGAAAGTTGGGTAGATGAAGGGTGGAGATTGTATCAAAATAAGATGGATGGTTGAGATTTAAGTGGAATATGATGCATGGGGAAGAGGAAAAGTAGGTGGGCACCCCCTTTCTTGGACTTTGGGCACCCCCTTTCCCAAGGCTCATCATGTCTCTCCTTTATTTTAAACTTTGAATTCAATTTTCGCTCCAACCGAAATATGTGTTTCTTTTCCTGAATTTTAAACTTTTAAAATTTATTTTCCCTCCAATCAAAATATGTGCTTTTGACTTGGTCAAAGTAGTGTGTTGGATCGAGAGGACGGTCAAGCTAGAGGGGGAGGGGGTGAATAGGTTGACCTTATAAAAATTATAGTAGTGCAATTCGCATCAGAAGCACCACACCTAGATGATTAATTGAAACATTGAACCAAGCCAATCAGAGAGCATGCCTATCATGCATCTAGCGAGGAACAAATTGCGATGATTAAACCAAACCACAAGAGACCACAATTTTAAGGTGGTTCGGTCACCCAATGGAGACCTACGTCCACCTCCCCACTCAACTAGTGAGGAACCCTGCTGAGCTTCACAACTTTGCTAAACCGAGGAAGTAATTCCTCTACACTATTGACTACCCCAACAGAAGACAACGAGGAACAAATCCTCAGATCCGCTGTCAAACAGCTTGAAGGCGAACAGCCTTGACACCCCTGATCTCAGCACAACCCGCTGAATCAGAATCACCCTCTCTTCACTAAATCCAGTGAAGGAGAGGAGTACAATGTTCAAAGACAATAGGAAAACTAAAAGATAAGAAATCAAACTTCAGCACTTGGACGCAGCGGAATTTAGATCACCAACAGAGAGATCCATGTCCATACGCATGAGCTTCGATCCTTGAATCTCCTCCGTCTGGAATGTAGAAGAGTCTTGATGGCGCGATGATCTTCTGATCTGATTTTTCAGCAGCCTTCGTCCAGTTCTACTCTCAGCCTCTCTCGTTCTACTGTCCGCCTCACTCGTTCTGCTCTTCCCCTCTAACCTTTGTTCTTCTCGGGTGAACCTATTTTATGGTCTTCCCGCGCACAAAACAGTTCACGTGAGGCAGGTGGGCCATCACCCTGATTTTCTTGTTATCCTCATGATTGCTCACGTGGGGAACCTTCTGGAGTGGTAGAAGCTACGAAACCTTATCCGCTTGTGACTGATGTGGCAGATGACGACTGAAGGTGGGATCCACTTATCGTGCTCTGCAACTTGAATTAGATGGCGTCGACCCTCTTGCCCCAAGGAGTTGACGCATCCTTCTTCTAGCTTCAGGTTTCATGCTGAGTGCGTTGATGCAAGATGCAATTGCGTCCACTCATTAGTTGCGCTTTAGACAGTAGTCGCAATCCATCGTACTGCAGCGTCGACCCATCGAACTGCATCGTCGACGCTGCCAAGGTACTCTAGAGGCTGCAACAAGGAATGCTTGAACTGCTACGTTCACGCTACTTGATCAAAGTGTTGACGCATCAGAGTATTCCAGTAAGCCATTGCCTCTCCCTTTGTAACTGCTGCGTCGACGCTGCTCTATTTTGGCATTGACGCAGTGGAACAACTTGTGAAGATATTGGTGAAGGCTTCTTCAACTGATGCATGGACGCTTTAAGCTCCCAGCGTCGACCCTGTTCCTTTCTAGTAACAAGAATGAAATCAAGTGAAAGTATTATTGAATCAAAACTTAATTCATCATTGAATTGAATACATCATTCATATCTCATGGTTGTCATCATCAAAACCAGGGGCACAACAATCTCCCCCTTTTTGATGATGGCAACTATGAGGTGAATGTCATTAATAACATTGCATCTAAACAATCAAGGTTATTCATATCAAGCAAGAAACTTCAGATTAACAGGAAATCAAATCAGTGACTAAATCAAACTATAATTTTGTCATTCATTCAAGTTCAAGATTTTACATTATAGAACCAGACAAAAAGAAAACATTCATTCAAGTTAGTCAATATGATTGATGCAGATGCAATGAACTCTGGTCAAGATTCTAGCTTGACTTCATGATTGATGCATTAAACATTCTCCCCCTTTGACATCATCAGGAAGGGGAGTAAATGTGGAAGAGCTATCTCAAGAGTGGAAGAAGCGATTGTATCTTCTGGCAGAAGTAGGTTGTTGTTGCTGACGAGAGGATTGCCCTTGAGTAGACTGATATCCTTGAGGTGGCTGGCGAGGTTGCTGCTGTCCTGAGGCAGATGGATCTCTGGCCAGTAAATCTCGGATATCCTGAGAGAGTTCGCCCAGCTGATGACTTAGAGTGGAGCGTACACTGTCAATGGCAGAAGGAAGATCAGCTGTGATAGAGTCCTTATTTTGAAACTTGTCCCCAATTGACTGAATTTCTGCAATCACTTTGTCAATCTTTTCTAACGTTGCTTTGAGGCATTGGGGAACTGCATTGACAGGACCTTTGATGGTTTCAACGGCTATCCTCACATCAAAACATAAATCAGTAATCTTGGCAAGGGATTGAAAAAATGAAGCTTGATTGCTATGCATATCATTCACCAGTGTGGATAACTTGTCAAGAAGAGATGATATGTTCTGCAAGACTGTCCTTGTAGCTTGGTCAGATAACATCTTGGTGAGTAAGAATTTTTGCCACTCGGATAAGACAGAAACTTCAAATTGTATAATCCGAGAAGTCAGTTTGTTTAGATGATAATTTGTAAACTCCATTAACTTGTCCATCTTTGTATCCTGACGTTGCAGCATCATAGTCATGTGTGCGAACATCTCTTCAACAGTGGCTGGAGGTGGAGCTTCATCAGAAGTTGGAAAAGGTCTTCTATAAATTCCAATGGCTCCAGTCATAAGGGGTTCCAATGTAGGTGCAGTGCCACTGGGTTGCCCAGTTTCCAGCTGAGGGCTTGATGATCGAGCAAATGTTTCCTAAAACTCATGCTCTCCTCTTGCTGAACTACCCTCTTGTCTTTCTTCTCTCACCACAGGAGGAATTGGTACCTCTGTCCTGTTTACGTGACTAGCATCCGCAGTGCCTGTTCTTGATGCCTGACCTGTTTCTAATGGAGCTGTTTGCTGACTAGGAAGAATTCGAACTGGCTTACCATCAATGACTTTAAAACCCATAAAGTTCTGAATATAAGAAAGTGTGTAAACATTCCCTTGAGGGATGATTATTTTCTTCTCAGAACCAAAGTCTACTCCAACTTTTCAAAAAATAGCAGTCAATGGAGCAGCATAAGGAAGTGTTCTAGATTGTGTCAAGCATGACCCCATAGTTTGAATAACTACATCAGGCAGGGAAATATGTATTCTCTTCAGCATACAATAAAGTAGAAATCTCTGCATCTCAGTCACCCTTTCCCTACCACTGCTCTGTGGTGTGATCATTGATGTGCAAATGTGGTGGAGCAGTCTATTCAATGGAGGGAATTGATTTGCTTTGAGACTGGATAAATAAGTTTCCCTGACATCGAAGGATCACCTAGTTTATCAGTCAGGAGAGCATAAGCTTCATGCTCATCATACTCAAAGCTATGTAGTTGAACTCCATTCTTGGGGATTTTCCAGGCTCTGGCAAATAATTTATTTGATAATTCAAAACTAACATTCCGAACAGTTGATGTGAGTTTTGGAACATGAGGTTCATACTTCAAATTTTTGTAGAACTCTCTGACCAGGGTGGGGTAATATACCTTGTGGGTTGTAACAAAAGACCACCATCCCTGATAGTCCAAGGTAGGAAATAGTTCCGGAAAAACGTCAAACATTTTATGGTCGGTAGCAGTAATATACCGAGAAATGAGAACCTTCAGAGGTTCTTCCACGGTGACGGTAAGAGAGCTGTCCGCACCTTTCTGTCCCGTTGCAGCACTTGAAGATGAACCCTTCTTGTCTGACCTGACATCAGATTCCCTTCTCTTTTTGGTTGGCGGGCTCGGAGCACGTGGACGCATCTCTTTCCTCTTCCCTTTATCGTGAGCAGCATTGGAGCGGGGCTCCATATTGTCTTCGGCCGATGCTGAGCTTCTTGGATGATCCTCTGCCTTCTTCTTCCCCTTGTAAGTGGATGTCGGAGGAGCCATGGCAGCGGGATGAGGAAGAATGAAATAGGAAAGGGTTTTAGAGAGCACGGAAGATAGAACGACAAAGGCTTTCAAAAGAGATGGAGACGAACGGCGGTCACGTTCCGCTTTTAAAGGAGCTTCGAAACCCTTTTCAGTGAGCGGTTCAGCCGGTTCAAGTCCGTGAATCGTAAAAAGAAGGAAATGGTTCTGGAATCGTTGCGTTGACGCCAAGGGATACAGCGTCGACGCAGTGAAGCAGAAACAAACGAATATATGCAAGAAGAGTAGCAAAAAAGTCATCTGTACAAGGAATTTTCTTAAGATACTGAGATAGGGAGTAGAGATGCTCATATTCAAGGATTTTTAAGTGTTGCAGATCGAGTTCCCATGAGAGAGATGTGTAAATAGGCTCCAATTCAATTAATGATAAAGAGAAGAAATAATCTTAAGGCATTGAATTAAAAACCATGAACCACCAAAGGCACCTGCCTGGAGAAAAAGAGGAACTCTTTTCACACTAGAACCATTTTTATTTATGTTCCTTATATCTGTCAATTTCAAGTTGTCTTTTGGAGAGAGAGAAATTTAACTGGCATTGATAACAGACTCAGTTGAATAACGAGCTTCAGATCAATCACACTCACATGTTTTCATTATTTTACACATTTGCATCATTTTCAACTTATTTTTACGTTTTCATTTGCAGTCAAGTATAGCTAGCCTTTTGACACGGGTACACATGTTTATTAGACACCCGAGTCCCCGGTTACTCAGCATAGCAAACTATTCTGCATAGACGGATCAGAGTTGGCAACTTACGTCATGACATGCCTATCAGCACTTCATAGGTGCTTGAAGGTAGTTTCTCAGTTAATAGTTACCATTGCTCTGTAATGATTTATTTTTCACTTGAAGACAGAGATAGTGGCGCACCTCATGACTTGCTCTTTAGCACTTCTTTGGTGCATAGGGCTAGTTTCTCAATGAATAGCTACCATTGCTCTGCATTTTATAACATGTGTAAGAGATTGTTTCTTCAGTGTTTATACTCAATATCTGGGTTTATTACCAATACAAATATTAAATTTCTCTACACACAGTGGTTTCTTTACTGTTGAACAATATAAGGTTTGAGAGATGATAAGGTCCTGGTTTTATTAAATTGTTCAGCTTTTATTCCATACATAGTGAATTATTGGGTTCAAAAGTTCTTGAATTCAAACACCATAAGAATTATAGATCTCCTATCATTAGCTTTTCATAGAGCTATTCAGAACATATCTCATACTCAATAGGAATTTTCACTGTAACTCCCCCTGAATTTAAGACATCGTCTACATATCTCAGTGCTCTAGAGTTTTTCCCTCATACAAGAATGTCAAGGATGCTTTATTGAGGGATAAGAACGGAAGGGATGAGATAAATGAACAGAGCAAGTTGATTTGAGATAGGGAAGTCTCCAAAAGAAGAATATATAACACTGCTGCGTTGACCCAGCCTTATTACTGCGTCAACTTATCCATCAAGACCACTCATAGAATTGTTCTGCTTTCAAAAACAACTGCCCACAACGTCAACTCAGTCTCATTGCTGCGTCAACTCATTCAATCAGCCAGAGACACTTCACACCAGGTTCTCAAAGAACATGATGTCTGGTGCGTTAACCCTATTTCCACACTGCGTTAACTCAAACAACCAACCAACAATAACAACTCTGCACTTTATTCATCATTTTGACACCGAGAAGGTAATCTGAAGCTAACTCCCCCTCAGACCATGCATGAATGAAATTATAACAGCCAATAAAATGAGTATCATGCTGAAACTGTATTCATTATGAATTTATTGCTGGAAGGATAGACATACCAAGCACAGAAGACTAATCTCCCCCTGAGTTTATGACAGATACACTTCAAACCAAGACAAGTTTAATCATTCATATTCTAGAAGATAAGTCAGGCACACAAATCAGGCATCCATATTATAATTGCACAGACCAAGCTCTCTTCTAAGATAAGAGAATCTATCATTGTTCAGAGGCTTGGTAAAAATATCGGCCAATTGAGATTGTGATTCAACAAATATGAGTTTAAAATTTCCTTTTATCACTTCATCTCTTAAGAAATGGTGTCTAATTTCTATGTGTTTGGTCCTAGAGTGCTGGATAGGATTTTTGGCCAGGTTTATGGCACTTGTGTTATCACACAATATGGGGACACACCCAAGATCAGTTTGATAATCTTGGAGTTGGTGTTTGATCCACAACACTTGAGTACCACAACTCCCTGCAGCGACATATTCTGCCTTTACAGTGGATAGTGCCACTGAGTGTTGTTTCTTGGAAGCCCAAGAAATCAAACATCCTCCCAAAAATTAGCAATAGCCACTCGTGCTTTTCTTGTCCAGTTTGCATCCAGCATAGTCTGCATCTGAATAGGATACAAGATCAAAAGAACAAGATGCAGGGTACCAAATCCCTAAATCTCGAGTTCCAGCAAGGTATCGAAAGATACGCTTGATAGAACTTAAGTGGGATTCTCTAGGATCAGATTGAAAACGAGCACACATGCATACACAAAATTGAATGTCTGGCCTAGATGCAGTAAGATAGAGGAGTGATCCAATCATACCTCGATATGTTTTTGCATCAACCTGTTTACCTGTCAGATCTGCATCCAAATTTGTAGTGGTGCTCATAGGTGTGCTGATTGCTTTCAGATTTTCCATTTTGTATTTCTTAAGCAACTCAGAGATGTACTTTGCCTGGTTGATGAAACATCCTTCCTTGCTCTGAGTGATTTGCAGACCTAGAAAGAATTTAAGCTCACCCATTAGACTCATTTCAAATTCAGTGGTCATTAAGCTGGCAAACTCCTCACACATGCTGGTTTTAGTGGAACCAAAAACTATATCATCAACATAAATTTGAACCAGAATAATATCTAAATTTCTTACCTTGGTGAACAGAGTTTGGTCCACTTTACCTCTAGAGTAGCCTTTCTCTGTGAGGTACGAGCTGAGTCTATCATACCACGCTCGAGGTGCCTGTTTGAGTCCATAAAGAGCTTTGTCCAATCTGTACACATGGTTAGGATTTTCTGTGCATTCAAAACCAGGGGGTTGTTCAACATAAACTTCTTCCTTTATTGACCCATTTAGAAAAGCACTCTTAACATCCATTTGATGTAACATTATTCCATGACAGCAAGCATAAGCAAGTAATAATCTAATGGCTTCTAATCTAGCTACTGGAGCAAAGGATTCCTCAAAGTCAATGCCAAATTCTTGATTATAACCCTGTGCTACCAGCCTTGCTTTATTCCTAACTACCATTCCATTTTCATTTTGTTTATTTCTGAAGACCCATTTAGTTCCAATTACAGAAAGCTCTTTGGGTCTTGGCACAAGATACCACACCTTTTTTCTTTTGAATTGATGTCATTCTTCATGCATTGCGTTTATCCAATTACTATCTTTCAATGCTTCAACAACATTTTTTGGTTCAATTTGAGAGACAAGGGCTAGATTATCCATTTCCTCAACACCTCTAAAATGAAATCTAGTTCTAACAGGTTCATGCAAGTTACCAATGACATTGGATAAAGGATGATCCCTTAGCATCCTGACATCGGTTAGAGAGTTACCTTCATTTATACCTGAATCACCATGGTGGGTTGATTCTGCATGATTATCATTTGGCCTTGTCTCTTCATCTTGGAGATTCTATTCTTCCTTTTCTTTAAGGAAATTCCCTTCATCTTCATCCCTACATAATTCCTCAATCTTAGAATTTTCATTCATTTCATCAAACACAATATGAGGTGATTCTTCAACAGCTTGTGTTTTTAGATTTAGGACTCTGTAGGCCCTAGAGTTACTAGAATATCCTAGAAGGATGGCAGGTTCACTTTTAGGTTCAAATTTGTCCAACGCCCGTTTGTCATTATTTTGAACAAAGCATTTTGATCCAAAGGCTCTAAAATAAGCAACAGAAGGTTTCTTACCCTTCATTAATTCATATGGAGTCTTTTTGGACTGAGGTCTTACCATTGCCCTGTTCACAATATAGCAAGATGAATTTACCGCCTCTGCCCAGAACTTCCTTGGGAGTTGTCCTTCAATCAGCATAGTTCTTGCCATCTCCACAAGGGTTCTATTTCTTCTTTCCACAATCCCATTTTGTTCAGGAGTTCTTGGAGATGAGAACTTGTGTGAAATTCCTGTGACTCTGCAAAAATCATCAAATTCAAATTTGTCAAATTCTCCTCCATGATCTGACAAGATAGATGAAATGGCAAACTTACCATCATGTTGCACATTCTTAAAGAATGCCTGAAATTCTTCAAAAGCATCATTCTTGTGAGTTAGAAAGAACACCCAAGTAAACCTAGAGAAATCATCCACTAGAACAAATCCATATTTATTTCCACTCGCACTAGCTGTTCTAGTTGGTCCAAACAAATCCATATGAATGAGTTCAAAAGGTTTAGATGATTGAGTTTCAAGTCTGGACTTAAATGATTTTCTGGTGTGTTTACCTTGAGTGCATGCGCTACAAACTTTGTCATTTCGTTTAAATGATACATCTGGCAGACCTTTCACCATGTTAAATTTTGCTAACTTATGCAAGACACTATAGCTAGCATGCCCTAGTCTGCGGTGCCACAGCCAAGCAAGTTCACTTTTATTCACAGCAAGACACAGATTGTTATGTGCAGGGTCATCTAAATCTACCACGTACATGTTGTTTGTTCTTTTTCCAATGAATTTAACTTTATCAGAACTCATCTCTAAAATGGTGCAAGTGTGATCATCAAACACAACTTTATTTCCTTTATCACACAGCTGGCTTATGCTAAGTAGATTATATTCTAAGCCATCAACAAGTAACACATCATCAATGAAATTCGAAGGATTTTTACCTACCTTACCTTTTCCAATAATTTTCCCTTTATTGTTTCCTCCAAATGTAACATGACCCCCGTCTTTCTCCATCAAGACACAGAATTTTGTTTTATCCCCCGTCATGTGCCTTGAGCAGCCGCTGTCGAGATACCACCTATTATGTATAGCTGCAAGACACTCCTGCAAAACACATTAAACAAGAGATATTGGAACCCAGATATACTTGGGTCCCTTCAAACCATAGGACGTGTTTAGGCAGGATATCAAGCTCTTGGGGATCCATAGTTGCTGTTGTGAGGGTCTTTGATATGGTAAGTTCAATGATTTGACAGACTTGTGATTATTCCTGTGCCATTGATAGTTATGACTCCATGAAGTACTAGGGAAATTTGACTTAAGGACTCTAGATGAATGCATGCTTCTTGGTTGATTGAGAGTTGAACGCGTAGACCCTTTAGTGTTACTGCGTTGACTCATCCACCTACCATATGTATCATGGGAGTTCTGGTACATGTACTGCGTTGACTCATGGTAGTGACTGCGTCGAAGCGTCTGAGTATTTCTCACCGAATGCACTTTCTGGAAGGCTAGGTGCGTTGACGCCATGTGAGCAGTGCGTTGACGTGGTTGACTTCTACCACGTCTTAAGCCTTCTGATCTTCTATAAGATTGCTGTTGGGTTGATGAATCAAATCTAGGATTCCTATATTGACCTGAAGAGGCATATTTGAACATAAATGTGCTTTTCTGTTTGTTAAAATTCAATGTTGCCTTCCCTTTCTCATTTCCTTTTTCTTTTCTTATTTCATTAGATTGTTTTGATCCTTCATCATTCTTCTCATCCTTTTTGTTTTCATCCATTTGCCTCTCTTCAGATGTGTCCTTCCCAGAGACAAATGTCACCAATCTAGTTCCCAGTTCTTTCTTTTTAGTAGGATTGAATCCAAGCCCTTCTTTTCCAAAGTTACACTTAATTCCCATAACAGCATCAATGTTGTTTTTACCCTGTGTCATTTTTTCGAGGGATGCTTGCTTGCTTAGGTTCTCTTCCTCTAATTTCTTCAGATTTTCTTGAAGTTTTGCATTGACTCCACAAATGGCCTCATATTTCTCTTCAGCAATTTTTACTTCTTTCTCCAATTTCTGCATTCTTAATTTCAATTCATCATGCATCTTCAATAGAAAATCATTTTCTCTCTTTATTTCAATTAGCTGTTTCTTATACTCATCTTTTTCTTCCAAGTCCCTTTTTAGACACACGATTTCAGCATCTAGCGTTTTGACTCTTTCATTCAAATCATCTTCTTGACTGGTTTGAGTTTTCTTTTTCTTTAGATATTTATTTTCCTTTTTAACACCTTCATACTTATCCAGCAATTCGTTAAAAGCTTCTTCCCAATCATCACAAGAGAAATCTGCAAAGGGAGAGGTTACCTCGACTTGATCATCACCATTTGCCATGAAGC
Organism: Amorphophallus konjac; assembly: GCA_022559845.1. Classification (NCBI taxonomy): domain Eukaryota; kingdom Viridiplantae; phylum Streptophyta; class Magnoliopsida; order Alismatales; family Araceae; genus Amorphophallus; species Amorphophallus konjac. The sequence goes on from CM040120.1 coordinate 144,909,863, forward strand.
ACATTTTCACCTCGCTTTCTTCTTCAGAGGTGCTTTCTTCATCTTCATCTTTTTCTTCATCACTCCAAGTGCTTAGCATGGCCTTGGGATTTTTGTTTCTCCACTTTGACTGTGTCTTTTTCACATTCTCAGGACACTCCGACTTGATGTGTCCTTGTTTCCTGCATTTGTAGCAAACAACTTTATCAGATTTCTTAGGATTTTCTGGCTTGAGTTTTGAGCTAGTTCTTACCTGATATCCTTTATATCTATCAGTATTACCTCCCTTTATTATGAATTTTAAGAATTTTCTAGTAAGCATGGCTATTTCACTTGAGTCATCATCAGATGAAGGTGACTGACCATCATCTGAGCTTTCCTTGCTGCTGGAACCAGCCTTCAATGCAAGGGGTTTTTTCTTCTTCATGTCCTCATCTGTTCTTTTTAAGCTCAGTTCATAAACCATAAGAGAACCTATTAGCTCATATGGTTTGGTGGTGGGAAGGTTCCTTGATTCCTCAACGACCGTGGCTTTGGTATGCCAGATTGGAGTTAGGGATCTAAGAATCTTCCTAACTACCTCATAGTCACTATAGGTCTTTCCCAAACCTTTAAGACCATTTACAAGAAGAGTTAGTCTGGCATACATTTCAAATACACTTTCCTCAGGTTTCATCCGAAAAGATTCATATTCTGAAATTAACATGTTAGCTTTTCTCTCTCTTACCTCTGAGGTACCTTCGTAGATTACCTCGAGTCTATCCCACATTTCTTTTGCGCTGGAGCATGAGGATACACGCGAGAATTCCTTGGGATGGAGTGAGCACTGCATAATGTTCATGGCTTGCCAATTTACGTTTGACTTTCGAATTTGCTCCTTCACCCAGAGTTCTTCATCGCCTTCATTTTGGTATGGCCCTTTGCTCACTACTCTCTAGATTTCATGATCGTGCGCTCTTAAAAATACTTGCATACGATTTTTCCAGTACGAATATTTAGTCTCATCAAAAAATGGTGGCCTATTCACTGCATACCCCTCAGGCATGAGTCCTCTGTTCTCCATTAGTTCTCTCTAGGCTGTGAAACCTTTGCAAGAGAGCCTGGCGCTCTGATACCACGTGTTGGATCGAGAGGACGGTCAAGCTAGAGGGGGAGGGGGTGAATAGGTTGACCTTATAAAAATTATAGTAGCGCAATTCGCATCAGAAGCACCACACCTAGATGATTAATTGAAACACTGAACCAAGCCAATCAGAAAGCATGCCTATCATGCATCTAGCGAGGAACAAATTGCGATGATTAAACCAAACCACAAGAGGCCACAATTTTAAGGTGGTTCGGTCACCCAATGGAGACCTACGTCCACCTCCCCACTCAACTAGTGAGGAACCCTGCAGAGCTTCATAGCTTTGCTAAACCGAGGAAGTAATTCCCCTACACTGTTGACTACCCCAACAGAAGACAACGAGGAACATATCCTCAGATCCGCTCTCAAACAGCTTGAAGGCGAACAGCCTTGACACCCCTGATCTCAGCACAGCCTGCTAAATCAGAATCACCCTCTCTTCACTAAATCCAGTGAAGGAGAGGAGTACAATGTTCAAAGACAATAGGAAAACTAAAAGATAAGAAATCAAACTTCAGCACTTGGACGTAGCGGAATTTAGATCACCAACAGAGAGATCCATGTCCATACGCATGAGCTTCGATCCTTGAATCTCCTCCGTCTGGAATGTAGAAGAGTCTTGATGGCGTGATGATCTTCTGATCTGATTTTTCAGCAGCCTTCGTCCAGTTCTGCTCTCAGCCTCTCTCGTTCTGCTGTCCGCCTCACTCGTTCTGCTCTTCACCTCTAACCTTTGTTCTTCTCGGGTGAACCTATTTTATGGTCTTCCCGCGCACAAAACAGTTCACGTGAGGCAGGTGGGCCATCACCCTGATTTTCTTGTTATCCTCATTATTGCTCACGTGGGGAACCTTCTGGAGTGGTAGAAGCTACGAAACCTTATCCGCTTGTGGCTGATGTGGCAGATGATGACTGAAGGTGGGATCCACTTATCGTGCTCTGCAACTTGAATTAGATGGCGTCGACCCTCTTGCCCCAAGGAGTTGACACATCCTTCTTCTAGCTTCAGGTTTCATGCTGAGTGCATTGACGCAAGATGCAACTGCGTCCACTCATTAGTTGCGCTTTAGACAGTTGTCACAATCCATCGTACTGCAGCGTCGACCCATCGAACTGCAGCATCGACGCTGCCAAGGTACTCCAGAGGCTGCAACAAGGAATGCTTGAACTGCTGCGTTCACGCAACTTGATCAAAGCGTTGACGCATCAGAGTATTCCAGTAAGCCATTGGCTCTCCCTTTGTAACTGCTGCGTCGACGCTGCTCTATTTTGGCGTTGACGCACTGGAACAACTTGTGAAGATATAGGTGAAGGCTTCTTCAACTGATGCGTGGACGCTTTAAGCTCCCAGCGTCGACCCTGTTCCTTTCTAGCAACAAGAATGAAATCAAGTGAAAGTATTATTGAATCAAAATTTAATTCATCATTGAATTGAATACATCATTCATATCTCATGGTTGTCATCATCAAAACCAGGGGCACAACAGTTGAGTGGGGAGGTGGACATAGGTCTCCATTGGGTGACCGAACCACCTTAAAATTGTGGTCTCTTGTGGTTTGGTTTAATCATCGCAATTTGTTCCTCGCTAGATGCATGATAGGCACGCTCTCTGATTGGCTTGGTTCAGTGTTTCAATTAATCATCTAGGTGTGGTGCTTCAGATGCGAATTGCGCTACTATAATTTTTATAAGGTCAACCTATTCACCCCCTCCCCCTCTAGCTTGACCGTCCTCTCGATCCAACACGTGGTATCAGAGCGCCATGCTCTCTTGCAAACGTTTCACAGCCTAGAGAGAACTAATGGAGAACAGATGACTCATGCCTGAGGGGTATGCAGTGAATAGGCCACCATTTTTTGATGGGACTAATTATTCGTACTGGAAAAATTGTATGCAAGTATTTTTAAGAGCGCAGGATCTTGAAATCTGGAGAGTAGTGAGCAAAGGGCCATACCAAATTGAAGGCGATGAAGAACTCTGGGTGAAGGAGCAAATTTGAAAGTCAAACGTAAATTGGCAAGCCATGAACATTATGCAGTGCTCACTCCATCCCAAGGAATTCTCGCGTGTATCCTCATGCTCCAGCGCAAAAGAAATGTGGGATAGACTCGAGGTAATCTACGAAGGTATCTCAGAGGTAAGAGGGACAAAAGCTAACATGTTAATTTCAGAATATGAATCTTTTCGGATGAAACCTGAGGAAAGTGTATCTGAACTGTATGCCAGACTAACTCTTCTTGTGAATGGTCTTAAAGGTTTGTGAAAGACCTATAGTGACTATGAAGTAGTTAGGAAGATTCTTAGATCCCTAACTCCAATCTGGCTTACCAAAGCCACGGTCTTTAAGGAATCAAGGAACCTTCCCACCACCAAACCAGATGAGCTAATAGGTTCTCTTATGGTTTATGAACTGAACTTAAAAAGAACAGATGAGGACATGAAGAAGAAAAAACCCCTTGCATTGAAGGCTGGTTCTAGCAGCAAGGAAAGCTTAGATGATAGTCAGTCACCTTCATCTGATGATGACTCAAGTGAAATAGCCATGCTTACTAGAAAATTCAGAAAATTCTTAAGAAAGGGAGGTAAGACTGATAGATATAAAGGATATCGGGTAAGAACTAGCTCAAAACTCAAGCCAGAAAATCCTAAGAAATCTGATAAAGTTGTTTGCTACAAATACAGGAAATAAGGACACATCAAGTCGGAGTGTCCTGAGAATGTGAAAAAGACACAGTCAAAGTGGAGAAACAAAAAGACCAAGGCCATGCTAAGCACTTGGAGTGATGAAGAAAAAGATGAAGATGAAGAAAGCACCTCTGAAGAAGAAAGCGAGGTGAAAATGTGCTTCATGGCAAATGGTGATGATCAAGTCGAGGTAACCTCTCCCTTTGTAGATTTCTCTTGTGATGATTGGGAAGAAGCTTTTAACGAATTGCTGGATAAGTATGAAGGTGTTAAAAAGGAAAATAAATATCTAAAGAAAAAGAAAACTCAAACCAGTCAAGAAGATGATTTGAATGAAAGAGTCAAAACGCTAGATGCTGAAATCGTTTGTCTAAAAAGGGACTTGGAAGAAAAAGATGAGTATAAGAAACAGCTAATTGAAATAAAGAGAGAAAATGATTTTCTATTGAAGATGCATGATGAATTGAAATTAAGAATGCTGAAATTGGAGAAAGAAGTAAAAATTGCTGAAGAGAAATATGAGGCCATTTGTGGAGTCAATGCAAAACTTCAAGAAAATCTGAAGAAATTAGAGGAAGAGAACCTAAGCAAGCAAGCATCCCTCGAAAAAATGACACAGGGTAAAAACAACCTTGATGCTGTTATGGGAATTAAGTGCAACTTTGGAAAAGAAGGGCTTGGATTCAATCCTACTAAAAAGAAAGAACTGGGAACTAGATTGGTGACATTTGTCTCTGGGAAGGACACATCTGAAGAGAGGCAAATGGATGAAAACAAAAAGGATGAGAAGAATGAGGAAGGATCAAAACAATCTAATGAAATAAGAAAAGAAAAAGGAAATGAGAAAGGGAAGGCAACATTGAATTTTAACAAACAGAAAAGCACATTTATGTTCAAATATGCCTCTTCAGGTCAATATAGGAATCCTAGATTTGATTCATCAACCCAACAACAATCTTATAGAAGATCAGAAGGCTTAAGGCGTGGTAGAAGTCAACCGCGTCAACGCACTGCTCACATGGCGTCAACGCACCTAGCCTTCCAGAAAGGGCATTCGGTGAGAAATACTCAGATGCGTCGACGCAGTCACTACCATGAGTCAACGCAGTACATGTACCAGAACCCCCATGATAGATATGGTAGGTGGATGAGTCAACGCAGCAACACTAAAGGGTCTACGCATTCAACTCTCAATCAACCAAGAAGCATGCATTCATCTAGAGTCCTTAAGTCAAATTTCCCTAGTACTTCATGGAGTAATAACTATTAATGGCACAGGAATAATCGCAAGTCTGTCAAATCATTGAACTTACCATATCAAAGACCCTCACAACAGCAACTATGGATCCCCAAGAGCTTGATATCCTACCTGAACACGTCCTATGGTTTGAAGGGACCCAAGTATATCTGGGTTCCAAAATCTCTTGTTTAATGTGTTTTGCAGGAGTGTCTTGCAGCTGTACATAATAGGTGGTATCTCGACAGCGGCTGCTCAAGGCACATGACGGGGGATAAAGCAAAATTCTGTGTCTTGATGGAGAAAGACGGGGGTCATGTTACATTTGGAGGAAACAATAAAGGGAAAATTATTGGAAAAGGTAAGGTAGGTAAAAATCCTTCGAATTTCATTGATGATGTGTTACTTGTTGATGGCTTAGAATATAATCTACTTAGCATAAGCCAGCTGTGCGATAAAGGAAATAAAGTTGTGTTTGATGATCACACTTGCACCATTTTAGAGATGAGTTCTGATAAAGTTAAATTCATTGGAAAAAGAACAAACAACATGTACGTGGTAGATTTAGATGACCCTGCACATAACAATCTGTGTCTTGCTGTGAATAAAAGTGAACTTGCTTGGCTGTGGCACCGCAGACTAGGGCATGCTAGCTATAGTGTCTTGCATAAGTTAGCAAAATTTAACATGGTGAAAGGTCTGCCAGATGTATCATTTAAACGAAATGACAAAGTTTGTAGCGCATGCACTCAAGGTAAACACACCAGAAAATCATTTAAGTCCAGACTTGAAACTCAATCATCTAAACCTTTTGAACTCATTCATATGGATTTGTTTAGACCAACTAGAACAGCTAGTGTGAGTGGAAATAAATATGGATTTGTTCTAGTGGATGATTTCTCTAGGTTTACTTGGGTGTTCTTTCTAACTCACAAGAATGATGCATTTGAAGAATTTCAAGCATTCTTTAAGAATGTGCAACAGGATGGTAAGTTTGCCATTTCATCTATCTTGTCAGATCATGGAGGAGAATTTGACAATTCTGAATTTGATGATTTTTGCAGAGTCACAGGAATTTCACACAAGTTCTCATCTCCAAGAACTCCTGAACAAAATGGGATTGTGGAAAGAAGAAATAGAACCCTTGTGGAGATGGCAAGAACTATGCTGATTGAAGGACAACTCCCAAGGAAGTTCTGGGCAGAGGCGGTAAATACAGCTTGCTATATTGTGAATAGGGCAATGGTAAGACCTCAGTCCAAAAAGACTCCATATGAATTAATGAAGGGTAAGAAACCTTCTGTTGCTTATTTTAGAGCCTTTGGATCAAAATGCTTTGTTCAAAATAATGACAAACGGGCGTTGGACAAATTTGAACCTAAAAGTGAACCTGCCATCCTTCTAGGATATTCTAGTAACTCTAGGGCCTACAGAGTCCTAAATCTAAAAACACAAGCTGTTGAAGAATCACCTCATATTGTGTTTGATGAAATGAATGAAAATTCTAAGATTGAGGAATTATGTAGGGATGAAGATGAAGGGAATTTCCTTAAAGAAAAGGAAGAATAGAATCTCCAAGATGAAGAGACAAGGCCAAATGATAATCATGCAGAATCAACCCACCATGGTGATTCAGGTATAAATGAAGGTAACTCTCTAACCGATGTTAGGATGCTAAGGGATCATCCTTTATCCAATGTCATTGGTAACTTGCATGAACCTGTTAGAACTAGATTTCATTTTAGAGGTGTTGAGGAAATGGATAATCTAGCCCTTGTCTCTCAAATTGAACCAAAAAATGTTGTTGAAGCATTGAAAGATAGTAATTGGATAAACGCAATGCATGAAGAATTACATCAATTCAAAAGAAAAAAGGTGTGGTATCTTGTGCCAAGACCCAAAGAGCTTTCTGTAATTGGAACTAAATGGGTCTTCAGAAATAAACAAAATGAAAATGGAATGGTAGTTAGGAATAAAGCTAGGCTGGTAGCACAGGGTTATAATCAAGAATTTGGCATTGACTTTGAGGAATCCTTTGCTCCAGTAGCTAGATTAGAAGCCATTAGATTATTACTTGCTTATGCTTGCTGTCATGGAATAATGTTACATCAAATGGATGTTAAGAGTGCTTTTCTAAATGGGTCAATAAAGGAAGAAGTTTATGTTGAACAACCCCCTGGTTTTGAATGCACAGAAAATCCTAACCATGTGTACAGATTGGACAAAGCTCTTTATGGACTCAAACAGGCACCTCGAGCGTGGTATGATAGACTCAGCTCGTACCTCACAGAGAAAGGCTACTCTAGAGGTAAAGTGGACCAAACTCTGTTCACCAAGGTAAGAAATTTAGATATTATTCTGGTTCAAATTTATGTTGATGATATAGTTTTTGGTTCCACTAAAACCAGCATGTGTGAGGAGTTTGCCAGCTTAATGACCACTGAATTTGAAATGAGTCTAATGGGTGAGCTTAAATTCTTTCTAGGTCTGCAAATCACTCAGAGCAAGGAAGGATGTTTCATCAACCAGGCAAAGTACATCTCTGAGTTGCTTAAGAAATACAAAATGAAAAATCTGAAAGCAATCAGCACACCTATGAGCACCACTACAAACTTGGATGCAGATTTGACAGGTAAACAGGTTGATGCAAAACATATCGAGGTATGATTGGATCACTCCTCTATCTTACTGCATCTAGGCCAGACATTCAATTTTGTGTATGCATGTGTGCTCGTTTTCAATCTGATCCTAGAGAATCCCACTTAAGTTCTGTCAAGCGTATCTTTCGATACCTTGTTGGAACTCGAGATTTAGGGATTTGGTACCCTGCAACTTTTTCTTTTGATCTTGTATCCTATTTAGATGCAGACTATGCTGGATGCAAACTAGACAGGAAAAGCACGAGTGGCTATTGCCAATTTTTGGGAGGATGTTTGATTTCTTGGGCTTCCAAGAAACAACACTCAGTGGCACTATCCACTGTAGAGGCAGAATATGTCGCTGCAGGGACTTGTGGTACTCAAGTGTTGTGGATCAAACACCAACTCCAAGATTATCAAACTGATCTTGGGTGTGTCCCCATATTGTGTGATAACACAAGTGCCATAAACCTAGCCAAAAATCCTATCCAGCACTCTAGGACCAAACACATAGAAATTAGACACCATTTCTTAAGAGATGAAGTGATAAAAGGAAATTTTAAACTCATATTTGTTGAATCACAATCTCAATTGGCCGATATTTTTACCAAGCCTCTGAACAATGATAGATTCTCTTATCTTAGAAGAGAGCTTGGTCTGTGTAATTATAATATGGATGCCTAATTTGTGTGCCTGACGTATCTTCTAGAATATGAATGATTAAAATTGTCTTGGTTTGAAGTGTATCTATCATAAACTCAGGGGGAGATTAGTCTTCTGTGCTTGGTATGTCTATCCTTCCAGCAATAAATTCATAATGAATACAGTTTCAGCATGATACTCATTTTATTGGCTGTTATAATTTCATTCATGCATGGTCTGAGGGGGAGTTAGCTTCAGATTACCTTCTCGGTGTCAAAATGATGAATAAAGTGCAGAGTTGTTATTGCTGGTTGGTTGTTTGAGTTAACGCAGTGTGGAAATAGGGTTAACGCACCAGACAGCTTATTCTTTGAGAACCTGGTGTGAAGTGTCTCTGGCTGATTGAATGAGTTGACGCAGCAATGAGACTGAGTTGACGCTGTGGGCAGTTGTTTTTGGAAATAGAACCATTCTATGAGCGGCCTTGATGGATGAGTTGACGCAGTAATAAGGCTGGGTCAACGCAGCAATGTTATATATTCTTCTTTTGGAGACTTCCCTATCTCAAATCAACTTGCTCTGTTCATTTATCTCGTCCCTTCCGTTCTTATCCCTCAATAAAGCCTCCTTGACATTCTTGTATGAGGGAAAAACTCTAGAGCACTGAGATATGTAGACGATGTCTTAAATTCATGGGGAGTTACAGTGAAAATTCCTATTGAGTATGAGATATGTTCTGAATAGCTCTATGAAAAGCTAATGATAGGAGATCTATAATTCTTATGGTGTTTGAATTCAAGAACTTTTGAACCCAATAATGCACTATGTATCGAATAAAAGCTGAACAATTTAATAAAACCAGGACCTTATCATCTCTCAAACCTTATATTGTTCACAAGTAAAGAAACCACAGTGTGTAGAGGAATTTAATATTTGTATTGGTAATAAACCCAGATATTGAGTATAAACGCTGAAGAAACAATCTCTTACACATGTTATAAAATGCAGAGCAATGGTAGCTATTCACTGAGAAACTAGCCCTATGCACCAAAGAAGTGCTAAAGAGCAAGTCATGAGGTGCGCCACTATCTCTGTCTTCAAGTGAAAAATAAATCATTACAGAGCAATGGTAACTATTAACTGAGAAACTACCTTCAAGCACCTATGAAGTGCTGATAGGCATGTCATGACGTAAGTTGCCAACTTTGGTCCGTCTATGCAGAATAGTTTGCTATGCTGAGTAACCGGGGACTCGGGTGTCTAATAAACATGTGTACCCGTGTCAAAAGGCTAGCTATACTTGACTGCAAATGAAAACGTAAAAATAAGTTGAAAATACTGCAAATGTGTAAAATAATGAAAACATGTGAGTGTGATTGATCTGAAGCTCATTATTCAACTGAGTCTGTTATCAATGCCAGTTAAATTTCTCTCTCTCCAAAAGGCAACTTGAAATTGATAGATATAAGGAACATAAATAAAAATGGTTCTAGTGTGAAAAGAGTTCCTCTTTTTCTCCAGGCAGGTGCCTTTGGTGGTTCATGGTTTTTAATTCAATGCCTTAAGATTATTTCTTCTCTTTATCATTAATTGAATTGGACCCTATTTACACATCTCTCTCATGGGAACTCGATCTGCAACACTTAAAAATCATTGAATATGAGCATCTCTACTCCCTATCTCAGTATCTTAAGAAAATTCCTTGTACAGATGACTTTATTGCTACTCTTCTTGCATATATTCGTTTGTTTCTGCTTCACTGCGTCGACGCTGTATCCCTTGGCCTCAACGCAACGATTCCAGAACCATTTCCTTCTTTTTCCAGTTCACGGACTTGAACCGGCTGAACCGCTCACTGAAAAGGGTTTCGAAGCTCCTTTAAAAGCGGAACGTGACCGCCGTTCGTCTCCATCTCTTTTGAAAGCCTTTGTCGTTCTATCTTCCGTGCTCTCCAAAACCCTTTCCTGTTTCATTCTTCCTCATCCCGCTGCCATGGCTCCTCCAACATCCACTCACAAGGGGAAGAAGAAGGCAGAGGATCATCCAAGAAGCTCAGCATCGGCCGAAGACAATATGGAGCCCTGCTCCAAAGCTGCTCACGATAAAGGGAAGAGGAAAGAGATGTGTCCACGCGCTCCGAGCCCGCCAACCAAAAAGAAAAGGGAATCTGATGTCAGGTCAGACAAGAAGGGTTCATCTTCAAGTGCTGCAACGGGACAAAAAGGTGCGGACAGCTATCTTACCGTCACCGTGGAAGAACCTCTGAAGGTTCTCATTTCCCGGTATATTGCTGCTACCGACCATAAAATGCTTGACGTTTTTCTGGAACTGTTTCCTACCTTGGACTATCAGGGATGGTGGTCTTTTGTTACAACCCACAAGGTATATTACCCCACCCTGGTCAGAGAGTTCTACAAAAATTTGAAGTATGAACCTCACGTTCCAAAACTCACATCAACTGTCCGGAATGTTAGTTTTGAATTATCAAATAAATTGTTTGCCAGAGCCTGGAAAATCCCAAAGAATGGAGTTCAACTACATAGCTTTGAGTATGATGAGCATGAAGCTTATGCTCTCCTGACTGATAAACCGAGTGATCCTTCCGATGTCAGGGAAACTTATTTATCCAGTCTCAAAGCAAATCAATTCCCTCCATTGAATAGACTGATCCACCACATTTGCACATCAATGATCACACCACAGAGCAGTGGTAGGGAAAGGGTGACTGAGATGCAGAGATTTCTACTTTACTGTATGCTGAAGAGAATATATATTTCCCTGCCTGATGTAGTTATTCAAACGATGGGGTCATGCTTGACACAATCCAGAACACTTCCTTATGCTGCTCCATTGACTGCTATTTTTTGAAAAGTTGGAGTAGACTTTGGTTCTGAGAAGAAAATAATCATCCCTCAAGGGAATGTTTACACACTTTCTTATATTCAGAACTTTATGGATTTTAAAGTCATTGATGGTAAGCCAGTTCAAATTCTTCCTAGTCAGCAAACAGCTCCATTAGAAACCGGTCAGGCATCAAGAACAGGCACTGCGGATGCTAGTCACGTAAACAGGACAGAGGTACCAATTCCTCCTGTGGTGAGAGAAGAAAGACAAGAGGGTAGTTCAGCAAGAGGAGAGCATGAGTTTGAGGAAACATTTGCTCGATCATCAAGCCCTCAGCTGGAAACGGGGCAACCCAGTGGCACTGCACCTACATTGGAACCCCTTATGACTGGAGCCATTGGAATTTATAGAAGACCTTTTCCAACTTCTGATGAAGCTCCACCTCCAGCCACTGTTGAAGAGATGTTCGCACACATGACTATGATGCTGCAACGTCAGGATACAAAGATGGACAAGTTAATGGAGTTTACAAATTATCATCTAAACAAACTGACTTCTCGGATTATACAATTTGAAGTTTCTATCTTATCTGAGTGGCAAAAATTCTTACTCACCAAGATGTTATCTGACCAAGCTACAAGGACAGTCTTGCAGAACATATCATCTCTTCTTGACAAGTTATCCACACTGGTGAATGATATGCACAGCAATCAAGCTTCATTTTTTCAATCCCTTGCCAAGATTACTGATTTATGTTTTGATGTGAGGATAATCGTTGAAACCATCAAAGGTCATGTCAATGCAGTTCCCCAATGCCTCAAAGCAACGTTAGAAAAGATTGACAAAGTGATTGCAGAAATTCAGTCAATTGGGGACAAGTTTCAAAACAAGGACTCTATCACAGCTGATCTTCCTTCTGCCATTGACAGTGTACGCTCCACTCTAAGTCATCAGCTGGGCGAACTCTCTCAGGATATCTGAGATTTACTGGCCAGAGATCCATCTGCCTTAGGACAGTAGCAACCTCGCCAGCCACCTCAAGGATATCAGTCTACTCAAGGGCAATCCTCTCGTCAGCAACAACAACCTACTTCTGCCAGAAGATACAATCGCTTCTTCCACTTTTGAGATAGCTCTTCCACATTTACTCCCCTTCCTGATGATGTCAAAGGGGGAGAATGTTTAATGCATCAATCATGAAGTCAAGCTAGAATCTTGACCAGAGTTCATTGCATCTGCATCAATCATATTGACTAACTTGAATGAATGTTTTCTTTTTGTCTGGTTCTATAATGTAAAATCTTGAACTTGAATGAATGACAAAATTATAGTTTGATTTAGTCACTGATTTGATTTCCTGTTAATCTGAAGTTTCTTGCTTGATATGAATAACCTTGATTGTTTAGATGCAATGTTATTAATGCCATTCACCTCATAGTTGCCATCATCAAAAAGGGGGAGATTGTTGTGCCCCTGGTTTTGATGATGACAACCATGAGATATGAATGATGTATTCAATTCAATGATGAATTAAGTTTTGATTCAATAATACTTTCACTTGATTTCATTCTTGTTGCTAGAAAGGAACAGGGTCGACGCTGGGAGCTTAAAGCGTCCACGCATCAGTTGAAGAAGCCTTCACCAATATCTTCACAAGTTGTTCCACTGCGTCAACGCCAAAATAGAGCAGCGTCGACGCAGCAGTTACAAAGGGAGAGGCAATGGCTTACTGGAATACTCTGATGCGTCAACGCTTTGATCAAGTAGCGTGAACGTAGCAGTTCAAGCATTCCTTGTTGCAGCCTCCGGAGTACCGTGGCAGCGTCGACGCTGCAGTTCGATGGGTCGACGTTGCAGTACGATGGATTGCGACAACTGTCTAAAGCGCAACTAATGAGTGGACGCAGTTGCATCTTGCGTCAACGCACTCAGCATGAAACCTGAAGCTAGAAGAAGGATGCGTCAACTCCTTGGGGCAAGAGGGTCGATGCCATCTAACTCAAGTTGCAGAGCACGATAAGTGGATCCCACCTTCAGTCGTCATCTGCCACATCAGCCACAAGCGGATAAGGTTTCGTAGCTTCTACCACTCCAGAAGGTTCCCCATGTGAGCAATCATGAGGATAACAAGAAAATCAGGGTGATGGCCCACCTGCCTCACGTGAACTGTTTTGTGTGCGGGAAGACCATAAAATAGGTTCACCCGAGAAGAACAAAGGTTAGAGGTGAAGAGCAGAACGAGTGAGGCGGACAGCAGAACGAGAGAGGCTGAGAGCAGAACTGGACGAAGGCTGCTGAAAAATCAGATCAGAAGATCATCGCGCCATCAAGACTCTTCTACATTCCAGACGGAGGAGATTCAAGGATCGAAGCTCATGCGTATGGACATGGATCTCTCTATTGGTGATCTAAATTCCGCTGCGTCCAAGTGCTGAAGTTTGATTTCTTATCTTTTAGTTTTCCTATTGTCTTTGAACATTGTACTCCTCTCCTTCACTGGATTTAGTGAAGAGAGGGTGATTCTGATTCAGCGGGCTGTGCTGAGATCAGGGGTGTCAAGGCTGTTCGCCTTCAAGCTGTTTGACAACGGATCTGAGGATTTGTTCCTCGTTATCTTCTGTTGGGGTAGTCAACAGTGTAGAGGAATTACTTCCTCGGTTTAGCAAAGCTGTGAAGCTCAGCAGGGTTCCTCACTAGTTGAGTGGGGAGGTGGACGTAGGTCTCCATTGGGTGACCGAACCACCTTAAAATTGTGGTCTCTTGTGGTTTGGTTTAATCATCGCAATTTGTTCCTCGCTAGATGCATGATAGGCACGCTTTCTGATTGGCTTGGTTCAGTGTTTCAATTAATCATCTAGGTGTGGTGCTTCTGATGCGAATTACGCTACTATAATTTTTATAAGGTCAACCTATTCACCCCCTCCCCCTCTAGCTTGACCGTCCTCTCGATCCAACATCAACTAGTGAGGAACCCTACTGAGCTTCACAGCTTTGCTAAACCGAGGAAGTAATTCCTCTACACTGTTGACTACCCCAACAGAAGACAACGAGGAACAAATCCTCAGATCCGCTGTCAAACAGCTTGAAGGCGAACAACCTTGACACCCCTGATCTCAGCACAGCCCGCTGAATCAAAATCACCCTCTCTTCACTAAATCTAGTGAAGGAGAGGAGTACAATGTTCAAAGACAATAGGAAAACTAAAAGATAAGAAATCAAACTTCTGCACTTGGACGCAGCAGAATTTAGATCACCAACAGAGAGATCCTTGTCCATACGCATGAGCTTCGATCCTTGAATCTCCTCCGTCTGGAATGTAGAAGAGTCTTGATGGCGCGATAATCTTCTGATCTGATTTTTCAGCAGCCTTCGTCCAGTTCTGCTCTCAGCCTCTCTCATTCTGCTGTCCGCCTCACTCGTTCTGCTCTTCCCCTCTAACCTTTGTTCTTCTCGGGTGAACCTATTTTATGGTCTTCCCGCGCACAAAATAGTTCACGTGAGGCAGGTGGGCCATCACCCTGATTTTCTTGTTATCCTCATGATTGCTCACGTGGGGAACCTTCTGGAGTGGTAGAAGCTATGAAACCTCATCCACTTGTGGCTGCTATGGCAGATGACGACTGAAGGTGGGATCCACTTATCGTGCTCTGCAACTTGAATTAGATGGCGTCGACCCTCTTGCCCCAAGGAGTTGACGCATCCTTCTTCTAGCTTTAGGTTTCATGCTGAGTGTGTTGACGCAAGATGCAACTGCGTCCACTCATTAGTTGCGCTTTAGACAGTTGTGGCAATCCATCGTACTGCAGCGTCGACCCATCGAACTGCAGCGTCGACGCTGCCAAGGTACTCCAGAGGCTGCAACAAGGAATGCTTGAACTATTGCGTTCACGCTACTTGATCAAAGCGTTGACGCATCAGAGTATTCCAGTAAGCCATTGGCTCTCCCTTTGTAACTGCTGCATCGACGCTACTCTATTTTGGCGTTGACGCAGTGGAACAACTTGTGAAGATATTGGTGAAGGCTTCTTCAACTGATGCGTGGACGCTTTAAGCTCCCAACGTCGACCCTGTTCCTTTCTAGCAACAAGAATAAAATCAAGTGAAAGTATTATTGAATCAAAATTTAATTCATCATTGAATTGAATACATCATTCATATCTCATGGTTGTCATCATCAAAACCAGGGGCACAACATAGTGGTGATAGTTTTACCCCCGGCTTCTTTTGTAATTGCCTTCGGTGTCCTACACATACATAATTACACTTTAGTCCATAAAAATTACCATAATGTGCATATAAATCTCAAATGCTCATGATTATGCAATGGAGAATTAATGCTCATGGCCCACAACTTTAATTTATTATTAAATAAGATAATCGAATTAATCAATTTGCGTGAAAGCTCCAATTTAAATTCAGAGTTGAGGTTAACTATGAACTATGCATAATTACCTAATTATATGCACATAAAATGATGTACATGCAATGAATTGTCATAAGAAATGGACACTTATCACACCCCCAAACTTACTCATTGCTAGTCCCTTAGCAATGCCAATAAATTGAATTTTAGGACTAACAAGAGTTTGTAAAATTCATGCTCTCATATCCAGTTATCCCTTCATAGAATCAACTAAAGATTAGGAATCTGGAGTCATTTATGCACACTAGCCTTATGTAAGAACTTAATAGTACATGATTAAGAATTCAAATTAAAGCTCAATAGCACTTGTGCATGTGTAACTACCAAATCCACAGCTTAGACAATTGCATCCCCCATTCGCTATTCCAAGCTAATTGTAAGACCCCGGATAATTAATAAGGAATAAAATATTCTAAATGAATAAAAATAATTAAGCTATATATATATATGTTTCGAGGTACTTAATGAACTTTAAAACCAGCCAAGAGAAATACATAAATGGGCCTTACACTTCAGGGAACAATTGGGCCAAAATAAAATAACGCCCTTCCTTAAGACGCTAATTATAGTAATAACGCCCTTATCATGGGCGCTAATTCTTACCAAGAAAATTAGAAATAAAGCGCCAAAATATAGAAAAGTAAAAGACGGCCTTTGCTAAGGCGTTATTTAATGAAAACACGCCCACTGATCAAGGCGCTACTTAATGAAAAAATGCCCTTGTCTCAGACGTCATTTTCCCTGAGAGTTAAATAAGGAAACCACGCAACCCATTAACGCATACTCATTCGAATGCATGGCTTGTGTTAGGGTTTTTCCCTATGAAAGTAGAAGCACACGGCTGCTATCAAGGAAAGAAGAGGACCATGCACGGTAGGTCTAGGCCCTGCCAAATGTTGATCAAACCCCTTCCTTAACAGAGCATTCGAAAACTTCCAGAACCATTACCTCCCTATAAAGCATCTCCCCATCGAACGTAACTCGTTTGATGCGTTTGCATTCGAGGTCCTCTCCATCCTGCTGCTGTGACCGAATGAGAAGATGGTTCTTCTTCTCCCTGTGCTATTGCTTCTTTCTCATTATAGCCATTCTTTTCATACTTCATTCATTTATGCAGTGTGACCAGTGAAGCCGTCGTAGGAGGAGTCTCTCCATCCTCCTCTCCCTCTTACGGCTTGACTGCTACGTGAAGAAGGTTAATCTTCTTCCTCTTGCATCCTGCTGAGAACCTGCACGAGGCCCAGGGCATTCATCATCAGCAGCTTCTTCCTCTACTTCATCCTGCAAGCAACCACCACACTCTGTTCAAAACAGAGCATCGGTTCTTCATTTAAATCTTTAAACAGGTAGGTTCTCTCAAGTTTCATAGCCCAAACAAAGATAAATCATGATTGTATTGTAGGTTTTCTCAAGGATTGTAGCCCAAACTAGCACAAAAATTTATGATAATATCATATGTAATTCATGCATATAGTTTTACTGCGATTTAGAAGTTTTCTGGAAATTTTGGAAAGAGGCGACCCTCTCTAGGGCGCTAATTCATGTTCTCACGCCCGACCCAAGAGTTGTTAATTTTAAGAAATTGATAAATACTCATGTTTATCCTAGAAAGGAATGAATTAACGACAGCCAGTAGGTCATCTTTTATGAAAGTGACGCCCCACCCAAGGGCGCTATTTTAAATTAATGGCTTAGGATAAGTCGTTACTTTCCTGAAATTTCTAAAAGTTAATAAATTCTGGAAAATGGTAATTAATGACACAGTGCAAGTCACTTTTTTGTGAAATAACGCCCCTGCCTAAGGCGCGTTTTCTTGAAATACAGAATTGGGTAAATTGCAGCAATAATAGAAATTACAGATGGGACGACTGTTCCAGCAGTTGTCAATTAGTAAAGAAACGGCCCAGAGAAGGTCGTGAATTTATTAAATAGTGACTTGGCGTAAGTCGTGAATTTCCTGCATATTTATTTTCCACGGCTTTCTGTGAACCGAGGGTTATATATATATATATATATATATATATATGTATGTATGTATATGTATATCGGCACTATATTCCTTTCCGTGAGTATAGTCTCATGTTTCACGATGATTTGTCGCATTACCCACTAACTCTCGGTGACATACAAGCCCTCCATTGGACATTCCGTTCCTTTGGACTGGCGAGTTAGTCATTGGGACCTCCGTAAGTCTCCTCGTAGCCTTGGATTCCCTCAAGGCCGACTGAGCTGGTTGTACCTTAAACACCTTGTACCTTTTTGATTGTCACGACTTGTGGTAAACCGGCCCTCTCATGTCGCCATCTTGGTCCATGAGAGAATAATCTTTGCCAATGGAATGGTGATATTCCACTAGGCGATATCTTGGATTGAGTCCATTATAGATGGGGTCAATCAGCTTGATTCATGACCCTTGATTGGTGACAGGTCTAGTCATCCACTCAAGTTATCTCGGCTACCTAGCTAAGGTACCGTCTCTACCCAGGTTATCGACACGTCATGATTCTCGTTGGTTTTATCATTGTCCATCTAATGTTCTTCCTTGAATTCCGTGGAACTTATCCACGAATCTATCTTGATATCCTACATGAGTTTGTTCTTGGAAATCCATGGCTATCACTAAAGTGGTTGTCTAGATATTACATGTAACAATGTCCGCGCATTTACGGCCCAATCTAGTCCTAGGAGGAGCACCCGAAAGTACTTGTGCCCATGGGAGTTATATTGATCACGGTGTGGCATTACACCGAAGTGCTTGCTTGAATCTACGACACTCCACTATCTCTCTCTCTCCCTCTCTCTCACGTGCTTGACTTGATTGACTTGACTTGCGTGGCCCGGAATGGGCAAAGTACTTGCTTGTTAATAGCCATTATCTCATGACATAAAAAACTTTATTGATATACTCGGTACTTGTTCAAATACTTGAAATCTTGAATACTTGAAATTCCCTATCTTGGATCAACAGAACATGTTATTTCCTCTCATTATTATGTTCAATTCCGTATCGTCCTATTTTACATGTTTTACATGCTAGACTTGCATTTTCATTTGGAAGAAGTAATTACTTAAACCAATTGCTAGTTCTTGAGATATAATTCCTACTGAGCGTTCACTCACCAAGTTCTTTTCCGCAAACCTTTCAGGTAATACGGACCCTGGCTCAGACTTGGATGGGCAGGAGCAAGAGTGACGAGCGTAGAATCTGCAAGCGCCATGCTGCTACACCTTATCATGTCGAGTCATCTTTAGTTTATTCCTTGGAGGCTTGTCGTTAGATATTTTGTTATGTCAAGAGTTGTTACATTTAAGGCTTGTGGGCCTGATTAGAATTGTATCGTCTTGGAGTTACGTGACTTTGTTTAATGGTTAAGTTGTTATCGATGGTATCAGTATATGGTTAAGTTTTAAAATTCTCATCTTATTGCGCACTCTGTTGTGATGTAGAAATTCTACTTGCTCTAATTGACATGATTGATATAAACTCGTAACGTTCTCCCGGGTTCCTTCCGCGCTCCGGGCGTGACAGTTTTTGTGGTATCAGAGCCTAGGATTTCAAATTCCTAGGAAACCCAAGTCCAAGGATAGGTCTATCCCCAAACTGTGAGGATGGGTAGTGCCGTGGGTATAAGTCCTTGTAGGGCATCTGACTACAAATTTCAACATGAAACTAATTAAGGTTAACTCCTTGTAGGACTATGGCTACTGAACGCGCACAATGGCGTGAAATGCAACGAACTGTTCAGGGCCAGACTCAGGCCTTACAACAAGTGGCTCAAGGTGGGGCACACCATGGAGCTGGCAACCTCCATCGGAGCTTTAGAAATCTCAACCCTCGGAGATTCTCAGGATCATCAAACCCTGAGGATGCGGAAAATTGGATAAAGGAGATCGAGCGAATCTTCCGCGTCATGCAATGCGCAGATGGTGAAAGGTGCTTCTGGCCACGTTCCAACTGGAACGGGACGCTCGTGCTTGGTGGGAGTCCGTCGAGGCCACCTTGCTTGAAAATCATGTTACATGGGCCGAATTTGTCGAGCACTTCAATAGCAAGTATTTCTCCGACCATGTTCAGGAGAAAAAGGCCGCGGAATTTGCTGCCTTGAAGCAACGATCCCTGTCGGTGGCCGACTACGAAGCCCAGTTCTCCAGGCTATCTAGATATGCACCACACTTAGTATGCACTAATAAGATGAAGGCAAGACGATTCTTGAATGGGTTACGACCCAATATATCACTCAGCTCGCTCCCTTGGATATTCAAGTGTACTCAGAGATGGTGCATCGTACCCAGCTGCTAGAAGACGCCACGGAATTGTCTGACAAAATCCGTGGTAAGGATAAAAGGGAAAATGTCACAAGCCCCAACACTTTTAAACCGTCTTTCAAAAAGCGGACCAATAATGGAGGTGAACCCTCCAAGGAGAAGAAATTCAAGAAGGGCAACAACAAACCTTTCTCTATCACGGCACCGCCAAAGGAGAAATGTAAATATTGCGACAAGCCGGGTCATCAGGCTGCGGAATGCTGGAGAAGGCTCGGAGCATGCCTTCATTGTGGGAGTAAAGAACACCGTATTCCCGACTGTCCAATGATGAACGAGCAAAGTGAGCCAGAGACAAAGGAAGAGAAGCGTCCGGCAAAGAAGCAAGGACGTTTACAAGCTCTCCAAGAGACGGAACCAACCGAGGGTGGGTTGGTGGAAGGTATTTTGTCTGTCTGCTCTAAATCTGCTCAAGTACTATTTGATACTGGCACCACACATTCTTTTGTTTCAAGAAAATTTGCTGCTTCATTCTCTATGGAACCTGAATGGATAAACTTGGTGATTTCTACCCCGTTAGGGAATGAGTCTGATGTCACTTTCCATTACCCAAACTGCAAGATTATAGTTAAAGGCCACAACTTACCTGCAGATTTAATATGCTTAGACTTGAAGGAGTAAGATGTAATTTTAGGGGCCGATTGGCTATCCACCCACCGGGCAACTGTAGACTGCCGAAATGGAAAAGTAACTTTTGTGGATTACCCGGAGTTAACTTACATTACCCCCCGAAAGAGATCACCAGTCATCTCTGCTCTTCGAGCCCACAAACTTATCAACAAAGGATGCGAGGCATTCTTAGCATTTGTAACTACCACGGAGGCTAAGGTAGCTAGACTAGAAGACATTCAAGTGGTTCGGGAGTTTCCCGATGTTTTCCCAGAAGACTTGCCTAGTTTGCCACCAGAGAGAGAGGTATCATTCACTATAGACCTTGTTCCGGGTGCCGGACCTGTTTCCAAAGCACCCTACAGAATGTCCCCCGCAGAATTGAAGGAATTGAAGGAGCAGCTTATGGAGCTATTGCAGAAAGGATTTATCTGACCAAGTACTTCCCCATGGGGAGCACCAGTACTGTTCGTCAAGAAGAAGGATGGATCGATGAGGCTGTGCATCGATTATCGGCAGCTAAATCACCTCACTATCAAAAAAAAATACCCACTGCCGAGGATCGATGAACTCTTCGATCAGATTTCTGGAGCAAAGTATTTATCAAAAATTGATCTTCGATCGGGTTATCACCACTTAAGGATCAAGGTCGAGGATATTCACAAAAACTGCATTCCGAAGCAGGTACGGGCATTATGAATTTACTGTTATGCCTTTTGGATTAACAAATGCCCCTGCAGCTTTTATGCAGCTTATGAATAGCATCTTTAGACCGCATCTGGACAAATTTATTGTGGTTTTTATCGATGATATCCTGATATATTCGAAGTCTGAAGAGGAGCATGAAGTGCATTTGAGGATAGCATTGCAGATATTGAGGGATAATCAATTATATGCCAAATTTAGCAAGTGCGAGTTTTGGCTTGAAGAAGTGTCCTTCTTAGGACACGTAATTTCAAAGGATGGAATCTCAGTGGACCCCGCAATGGTCGAAGCAGTAAAGAACTGGGAGCAACCGACGAATGCAACCGAAATTAGGAGTTTCCTTGGTCTTGCGGGTTATTATCGGCGTTTTATTAAAAACTTCTCGAAGATTGCGGTACCACTCACCAGACTGACCCGCAAGGAAGTGCCGTATGAGTGGACCGAGGAATGTGAACAAAGCTTCCAAACATTGAAGGACCGTTTGACCACTGCTCCGGTCTTGGCCCTTCCTATTGAAGAAGAGAAGTACGAGGTATATACCGATGCTTCCGGTATTGGCCTCGGTTGTGTATTAATGCAACAGGGAAGAGTTATTGCATACTCTTCTAGGCAGTTGAAGAAGCATGAAGAAAATTACCCGGTGCATGATTTGGAGTTGGCCGCAGTAGTATTTGCACTAAAGATCTGGAGACACTATCTCTACAGAGAACAATTCACAGTATTCTCCGATCATAAGAGCCTCAAATGTCTATTCTCTCATAAGGAGCTTAATATGAGGCAACGTCGATGGCTGGAATATTTAAAAGACTTTGATTTCACTATTCAGTATCACCTCGGTAAAGGGAATTCGGTAGCTGATGCCTTGAGTCGGAAGCCGAGAGCCCTTATAGCCAGCTGTATGATACGGGAATGGAAACTATTAGAAGAATTCTCCAGATTAAATATAAGCATGGACCAAAAAGACGGGTGTATTACTCTCTCTCACATGAGGGTGCATCCGGACTTGCTATCCGAAATCAAGAAGTTACAAGATGAAGACCCTGGAATGATTGAAATCAGGGAGAAACTAGATCAAAGAACCGGGTTCAAGCTAGCAATTGATGGAAGACTAATGTTTCAGGAAAGGACATGTGTTCCGGACTGTCCTGAGTTGAAAAGGAAAATTCTAGATGAAGCTCACCGCTCTAGGTATACCATTCATCCTGGAGCAACTAAGATGTACAAAGACTTAAAAAGGACTTTTTGGTGGCCGAACATGAAGAGGGAAGTAGCAGACTTTGTATCTCGCTGTCTCACGTGCCAACAAGTGAAAGCGGAACGCCAAAGACCCGCCGGAAAGTTACACCCCCTCGATATTCCCAAATGGAAATGGGAAGGAATTGGTATGGATTTCATCATGGGATTGTCTAAGTCTAGAGGCAGACATGATGGTATTTGGGTAATCATCGACCGACTGACCAAGTCGGCGCATTTCTTACCAATTAAAAGTCGATGGTCGGTTGATGTTTTGGCCGCATTGTATATTAAGGAAATCGTGAGATTGCACGGAGTCCCAACATCGATCGTGTCTGACCGAGACCCTCGCTTCACTTCTCATTTCTGGAAGGGTCTACAACACTCTTTGGGGACAAAGCTCAATTTCAGTACTACTTTCCACCCCCAGACCGATGGTCAGACCGAGAGAACAAACCAAATAGTTGAAGACATGTTAGGAGCTTGCATTATTGACTTTGGCGGAGGTTGGCATGATCATTTACCCCTAGCCGAGTTTGCATACAACAATAGTTATCAAGCCAGTATACAGATGGCTCCATTTGAAGCCTTGTACGGCAGGAGTTGCCGATCTCCTATATGCTGGGATGAGGTTGGCGAGAAGCAACTACTAGGGCCAGATATGGTAAGAAACACAACGGAAAAGGTTGAACTTATCCGAGAAAGACTCAAAGTAGCACAATCCAGGTAGAAATCTTATGCAGATAATCGAAGAAGGGAACTAGAGTTCCAAGTTGGAGACCATGTTTACCTCAAGGTCTCACCCGGTCGAGGAATAAGAAGGTTCGGAGTTAAAGTTAAGCTCACACCGAGATTCATTGGCCCATTCGAAATATTGGAAAGAGTTGGCGAAATAGCCTATCGTCTTGCCTTACCTCCTCAACTGTCGGAAGTGCACAATGTGTTCCACATTTCCATGCTGAAGAAATATATGCATGACCCTTTCCACGTCAATGATCATAGTAACTTAGTGATTCAAAGGGACCTCACCTATGAACAAAAACCAATGAAGATTCTTGATCGAGAGGTCCGAGTCTTAAGAAACAAGACCATTTCCATGGTAAAAGTACAGTGGAACAAATGCTTGGAGCAAGAAGCTACATGGGAAACTGAGGAATCTTTGCGAAGGAGATATCCGGAATTGTTCTAAACCGTAAGTACTCTATACCCTCCATGTCTCCATTCACGCAATTGAATTTGGGGACCAAATTCTTTTAAGTGGGGGAGAGTGTAAGACCCCGGATAATTAATAAGGAATAAAATATTCTAAACGAATAAAAATAATTAAGCTATATATATATGTTTAGAGGTACTTAATGAACTTTAAAACCAGCCAAGAGAAATACATAAATGGGCCTTACACTTCAGGGAACAATTGGGCCAAAATGAAATAACGCCCTTCCTTAAGACGCTAATTATAGTAATAACGCCCTTATCATGGGCGCTAATTCTTACCAAGAAAATTAGAAATAAAGCGCCAAAATATAGAAAAGTAAAAGACGACCTTTGCTAAGGCGTTATTTAATGAAAACATGCCCACTGATCAAGGCGTTACTTAATGAAAAAATGCCCTTGTCTCAGACGTCATTTTCCCTGAGAGTTAAATAAGGAAACCACGCAACCCATTAACGCATACTCATTCGAATGCATGGCTTGTGTTAGGGTTTTTCCCTATGAAAGTAGAAGCACGTGGCTACTATCAAGGAAAGAAGAGGACCATGCACGGTAGGTCTAGGCCCTGCCAAATGTTGATCAAACCCCTTCCCTAACAGAGCATTCGAAAACTTCCAGAACCATTACCTCCCAATAAAGCATCTCCCCATCGAACGTAACTCGTTTGATGCGTTTGCGTTCGAGGTCCTCTCCATCCTGCTGCTGTGACCGAACGAGAAGATGGTTCTTCTTCTCCCTGTGCTATTGCTTCTTTCTCATTATATCCATTCTTTTCATACTTCATTCCTTTATGCAGTGTGACCAGTGAAGCCGTCGTAGGAGGAGTCTCTCCATCCTCCTCTCCCTCTTACGGCTTGACTGCTACGTGAAGAAGGTTAATCTTCTTCCTCCTGCATCCTGCTGAGAACTTGCACGAGGCCCAGGGCATTCATCATCAGCAGCTTCTTCCTCTACTTCATCCTGCAAGCAACCACCACACTCTGTTCAAAACAGAGCATCGGTTCTTCGTTTAAATCTTCAAACATGTAGGTTCTCTCAAGTTTCGTAGCCCAAACAAAGATAAATCATGATTGTATTGTAGGTTTTCTCAAGGATTGTAGCCCAAACTAGCATGAAAATTTATGATAATATCATATGTAATTCGTGCATATAGTTTTACTGCGATTTAGAAGTTTTCTGGAAATTTTGGAAAGAGGCGACCCTCTCTAGGGCGCTAATTCATATTCTGACACCCGACCCAAGAGTCGTTAATTTTAAGAAATTGATAAATACTCATGTTTATCCTGGAAAGGAATGAATTAACGACAGCTAGTAGGTCATCTTTTATGAAAGTGACGCCCCACCTAAGGGCGCTATTTTAAATTAATGGCTTAGGATAAGTCGTTACTTTCCTGAAATTTCTAAAAGTTATTAAATTATGGAAAATGGTAATTAACGACACAGTGCAAGTCGCTTCTTTGTGAAATAACGCCCCTGCCTAAGGCGCGTGTTCTTGAAATACAGAATTGGGTAAATTGCAGCAATAATAGAAATTACAGATGGGACGACTGTTCTAGCAGTCGTCAATTAGTAAAGAAACGACCCAGAGAAGGTCGTGAATTTATTAAATAGTGACTTGGCGTAAGTCGCGAATTTCCTGCATATTTATTTTCCACGGCTTTCTGTGAACCGAGGGTAATATATATATATATATATATATATATATATATATATATATATATGTATGTATATATGTACATCGGCACTATATTCCATTCCGTGAGTATAGTCCCATGTTTCACGATGATTTGTCGCATTACCCACTAACTCTCGGTGACATACAAGCCCTCCATTGGACATTCCGTTCCTTTGGACTGGCGAGTTAGTCATTGGGACCTCCGTAAGTCTCCTCGTAGCCTTGGATTCTCTCAAGGCCGACTGAGCTAGTTGTACTTTAAACACCTTGTACCTTTTTGATTGCCACGACTTGTGGTAAACCGGCCCTCTCATGTCGCCATCTTGGTCCATGAGAGAATAATCTTTGCCAATGGAATGATGATATTCCACTAGGCGATATCTTGGATTGAGTCCCTTATAGATGGGATCAATCAGCTTGATTCATGACCCTTGATTGGTGACAGGTATAGTCATCCACTCAAGTTATCTCGGCTACCTAGATAAGGTACCGTCTCTACCCAGGTTATCGACACGTCATGATTCTCATTGGTTTTATCATTGTCCATCTAATGTTCTTCCTTGAATTCCGTGGAACTTATCCACGAATCTATCTTGATATCATACATGAGTTTGTTCTTGGAAATCCATGGCTATCACTAAAGTGGTTGTCTAGATATTACATGTAATAATGTCCGCGCATTTACGGCCCAATCTAGTCCTAGGAGGAGCACTCGAAAGTACTTGTGCCCATGGGAGTTATATTGATCGCGGTGTGGCATTGCACCGAAGTGCTTGCTTGAATCTACGACACTCCACTATCTCTCTCTCTCTCACGTGCTTGACTTGATTGACTTGACTTGCGTGGCCCGGAATGGGCAAAGTACTTGCTTGTTAATAGCCATTATCTCATGATATGAAAAACTTTATTGATATACTCGGTACTTGTTCAAATACTTGAAATCTTGAATACTTGAAATTCCCTATCTTGGATCAACAGAACATGTTATTTCCTCTCATTATTATGTTCAATTCCGTATCATCCTATTTTACATGTTTTACATGCTAGACTTGCATTTTCATTTGGAAGAAGTAATTACTTAAACCAATTGCTAGTTCTTGAGATATAATTCCTACTGAGCGTTCGCTCACCAAGTTCTTTTCCTCAAACCTTTCAGGTAATACGGACCTTGGCTCGGACTCGGATGGGCAGGAGCAAGAGTGACGAGCGTAGAATCTGCAAGCGTCATGCTGCTACACCTTATCATGTCGAGTCGTCTTTAGTTTATTCCTTGGAGGCTTGTCGTTAGATATTTTGTTATGTCAAGAGTTGTTACATTTAAGGCTTGTGGGCCTGATTAGAATTGTATCGTCTTGGAGTTACGTGACTTTGTTTAATGGTTAAGTTGTTATCAATGATATCAGTATATGGTTAAGTTTTAAAATTCTAGTCTTATTGCGCACTCTGTTGTGATGTAGAAGTTCTACTTGCTCTGATTGACATGATTGATATAAACTCGTCACGTTCTCCCGGGTTCCTTCCGCGCTCGGGGCGTGACACAAATACCGTTCAACCCTGCACCTCTTAGATCAGAGCATTAAGTATATTAGCTTTTTGTCTTCCTTATTATTTTATCCCTTTGGGATCTTTTATACCACACATGAATGCTACACTACCCTTCACGGATCAACGTGAACCTCGACTCTTGCCTTAGGAGAAGCAGGCCTAGTTTTGCAGATCCAGGTTCCCTTTTCCATTTTACGCGAACCTCAACACGTCTTAGGTGAAGTAGGCCCAGTTACTAAGATTAGGGGCATTTTTCATGGTGTTTTTTTTCTTTTTCTATCTTTTTTTTCATAATGCCATTGCACTTATTTGATGGATAATTTGGCAGAAAGCTTTGTAAAAAGATCTCTTTTCTTAAGAAGTGCAGAATATCAGGCAGCGTACCAAAAATAGCAGAGGGCTTATCTTGCTTGTTTCATTAGTGTGCAACATGAATTTTTTTTTCAAAGTGCACATGAACTTTAAAGGGATTCTTATATCAATTTTCCACGGCTAGATTGACTAAATTTTCCATCACCCTTCTCCCTAGTCTTTTCTATTTCAGAATTACTTTTAATTTAAGCATGAATCATGAAACTCAAAATGGGGTTTACATCTTTCTACTTTCATGCAACGATGACATGCAAGACAGAACTCTTGTAAGGTTGTATTATATGCATCATGAAAATTTCTCTCCCCCAACTTGAATGACATTGTCCTCAATGGTATATTAAATTGAAAGCAATAGAACAATGTATCAATAAATACTTCTGAGTAGGAAAGAGACAACCGGATATGCGGGACGAAACCTCCATCAATGTTATGGACGGCGACGACTTCCTCTGACTACTAAAACATACTCAAACAAAAACGTCAAAACAATAAAAACCGTGGGTTACCTCCCAGATGCGCTAAGTTTTCCGTCTTCAGCCAGATGCATGTGAGCTCACGAAGATTTTATTCTAGACCACTTAGGACAATAGATTCTTTTTGCAACTGATCATTTTCCAAATAAGATTTCAATCTTTGACCGTTGACAATGAAAATTTGACCATTTTTAGGATTCACAATTTTGACGGCGCCGTGGTCAAAAGCTTTGACAACTACAAACGGTCCATCCCATCTGGACTTGAGCTTTCCAGGGAACAAGCGCAGCCTAGAGTTAAAAAGCCATACTTTCTGAGTTGGTTGAAAAGTTTTCCTTTGAATATGCTTATCATGGAAGACTTTCATTTTGGCTTTATAGATTTTTAAATTTTTATAGGCTTCATTTCCTAGTTCCTCCAATTCATTGAGTTGTAGAGCTCTTTGGGCCCCAGCTTGAATGAGATCAATGTTGACTTGTTTGATGGCCCAATATGCTCTATGTTCAAGCTCTACAGGCAAGTGACAGGCTTTTCCAAAAATGAGGTGATAAGGTGACATGCCAATGGGAGTCTTAAATGCAGTTCTATAGGCCCATAGTGCATCATCTAGTCTCTCGGACCAGTCTTTTCTATCCGGCCGAACTGTCTTATGCAGAATGATTTTTATCTCCTGTTGGACACTTCTACCTGGCCACTAGTTTGGGGATGATAGGGAGTAGCGAGCTTGTGAGTGATGCCATATTTACGAAGCAGAGCTCGGAATTGAAAATGAATAAAGTGAGAGCCCCCATCACTAATGATAGCTCTAGGACAACCAAATCTAGAAAAGATGTGTTTCTTCACAAACTTCATCACAACCTTGTGATCATTTATCCTAGTAGCAACAGCTTCAATCCATTTCGAAACATAGTCCACCGCCACCAAAATGTATTCATTGCCAAATGAAGGTGGAAATGGTCCCATAAAGTCTATTCCCCAAACATCAAAAATCTCTACTACCAGAATGAGACTGAGCGGCATCATATCGCTTTTTGAATTGTTTCCCACAGCTTGACATCTCAAACAAGTTTTAGAACATTCATAAGCATCCTTGAATAAAGTGGGCCAATAAAATCCACTTTGTAAAACTTTTGCTGCAGTTTTCTTTCCTGAGAAATGTCCCCCACAAGTCGAATGATGATAGAAATTCAACACAGACTGTTGTTCCTCCTCAGGGACACATCTTCTAATGATCTGATTAGGACCCATGTGAATCAGCTCCGGGTCCTCCCAAAAATAGTGCCTTAGCTTTGAAAAGAATCGATCCTTCTCCTATTTAGACCACCCTTCTGGGATCTGTCCTACCGCCAGGTAGTTGACTATATGAGCGAACCAAGGGGTTGTTGTATGTGAGATGGAAATAATTTGTTCATCGGGGAAGGAGTCAGACATAGGGGCACTTTCGAGAATTACAATCCTAGATAAGTGATCAGCTACAACATTCTCCAACCCCTTCTTATCTCTGATTTCCAAATCAAACTCTTGTAGTAACAAAATCCACCGTATGAGACGGGATTTGGCTTCCTTCTTAGACATCAAAAATTTTAATGCTTAGTGATCGAAATAAACAATGACTTTCGCCCCTAACAGATATGATCGAAACTTTTTGAGGGCAAACACAACAGCTAACAATTCCTTTTCCGTGGTGGTGTAGTTCATTTGGGCATCAGCAAGGGTGCGGCTCGCGTAGTAGATCACCACGGGTTTCTTTTCAACTCTTTGACCTAGGACAGCTTCTACATCATAGTCTGAGGCATCACACATGATCTCAAAAGGGAGCGACCAATCAGGAGATTGGAGAATGGGAGCTTGTGTGAGAGTCACTTTCAAAGAATTGAATGCCTCTAGACATGACTCATCAAGATGAAAGGGAGTGTCCTTGGCAAGCAATTGTGTAAGTGGTCGAGCAATGGTGGAGAAATTTTGAATGAATCTGCGGTAGAATCCTGCATGGCCAAGAAAGGAACGGATCTGTTTGACCGAAGAAGGGGGAGGAAGATTAGAAATCAAATCTACCTTGGCCTTGTCAACTTCTATTCCCCTCTCTGAAACTACATGGCCTAAAACGATCCCTTCTCTTACCATGAAGTGGCTCTTCTCCCAGCTCAACACTAGATTCGACTCAATACACCTTTTCAATACCCAGTTAAGTTTCCCAAACAATCTTCAAATGAATCACCAAACACTGAAAAGTCGTCCATAAAAACTTCCAAGTATTCTCCCACCATTTCAGAGAAAATGGACATCATACACCGCTAGAATGTGGCAGGAGCATTACACAGCCCAAATGGCATTCTTCTAAAAGCAAATGTGCCATAGGGGCATGTGAACATTGTCTTCTCTTGATTTTTCGGGTAAATAGCAACCTGGTTGTACCCGGAATAGCCATCTAAAAGCAATAATACTTCTGTCCTGCCAGTCTCTCCAAAATCTGATCTATGAATGGTAGTGGAAAATAATCTTTCTTTGTAACTGAATTTAATTTTCTATAATCAATGCAAATTCTCCACCCTGTTGGTAATCGTGTAGGAACTTCTTCTCCTTTCTCATTTGTTACAACTGTTAGTCCTGACTTCTTGGGAACAACTTGAGTTGGGCTGACCCACTTGCTATTAGAAATGGGATATATGATCCCGGCATCCAACCATTTGACCACTTCTTTCTTCACCACCTCTTTCATACTTGGATTCAGCCGACGCTGCATCTCTCTGCTCGGCTTGGCATTGTCCTCCAAGTAAATGTAATGCATACACACATCCGGACTAATACCCTTCAAATCTGCCACTGACCAACCTATCGCCCTCTTGTGCTCCTGAAGGACATCTAGGAGTTAGGATTCCTGAGTAGCGGTGAGGTTGGAAGCAATGATTACGGGTAGAGTTTGGTTAGGACCTAGATAAGCATACTTCAAAGGATCCGGCAGAGGCTTCAATTCTAGACTGGGCGATTGATCTAAAGATGGAAGAATAGGTTCAGCTTGAAGTGGAGGGAGTGGCTCTACTCTAGAGTAGGGTGCACTAGAAAGTGGAGAATCCTGGAGCATGCTACCCTCTTCTAGGCATTCCTCATAAACTTCCGGAAATTCTTCAATTAGTTCTTCAGAAACATCAATGACACTACATTCCTCCTCATGGTCCGGATATTGAGATGCTTTGAACACATTTAGAGAAACCTTCTCTCCTCCGAAAGAAATATCCATCATCCCCGTGGCGCAATTTATATTGGCCTTGGCCGTAGCAAGAAAAGGATGTCCCAAAATGATAGGTGTGTGCTTTAATTCCTGGGACGAGGCCATATCCAGAATAAGAAAGTCCACCGGAAAATAACATTCATGCACCTTCACAATCACATCTTCCAATAGTCCCCTTGGAGTCTTTACAGATCGATCCGCCAGTTGAAGGATTATAGATGTGGGTTTCAACTCCCCTAGATCAAACTGCTCATATATAAAGGTGGGTAACAAGTTCACACTGGCTCCAAGGTCCAGCAATGCTCTATCACATGTAATTCCACCTATATTACAAGATATCAATGGAGCTCCAGGGTCTTTCAACTTTTTAGGCAAATGATTCATAACAACTGCACTAACATCTTTGGACAAGCGGACCTTTTGTGTTACCGCCTTTGGTTCCCTTTTTGGTGTACATAGCTCTTTCAAAATTTTTGCATACGTCGGCACATGTTTGATTGCATCCAATAGTTGAATATTGATGTTTACCTATTTAAACAATTCCACTAGTTCTTCTTGTTGGATCGGCTTTCTCTTTTGAGCTTTAGGCTTCAATGCATCAGGGAATGGGACCTTAGGCACATCTTCTTGGGGTCCTTCATTGACTTTCGTCTTTCCTTTATCCAACTTCTTCTCTCCACCCTCCGACTTCTTTTTTTCTTGCACAATCACCGGCTCCTCATCCTCACTATCACTTTCTATGTGGGCATCTTGACCCGAACTACTGCCAACTTCCTTGATCCTATCAGGATTATCTAAAACCTTCCCGCTCCTAAGAGAAGAGATTACCTTTACATTCTCAAATTCGGGACCTACAGGAGGGGGCAGCTGAGGTTGATTGGGCTGATTGGGTTGAGGAAGAAAGGGAGCTCTTGGAGGGAAGCCTGGAGGTTGTTGATTGCGGGGGTTGGCCACTGGTTGGCTAGGGAGCTGGCCTACCTCTCTTCTCATGTTATTAGCAGCAAGTTGCCCTATCTGGTTTCCAACTTAGAAATGGATTGTGCTTGGGTAAGGATGAGTTGTTGGAGTTGTTCAAACTTGTCATCAAAATTGGGCTGCGGAGGTTGAGGAGGAGGAGGTTGGAAAGGAACTGGAGCTTGAAAATGGTTTGGAGGATACTGATGATACTGGCTCTGAAAATGCTGAGTGGGAGGTTGAGGATACGGGGCCTGAGAATGCTGAAAAGGAGGATGAGAATATTGCTGGAAAGGTGCATTGGATTAAGAGAAATTATGATGAGACTGAGCTTGTTGAAAAGGAGATTGGTAATGTTGGTGGGCTTGAGCTTGAAAGGGTTGTTTTTGAAAAGAGGGATTAGATTGGGTAGATGAACCTTGCTGAGATTTCCAAGAAAAATTCGGGTGGGTCCTCCAGGCTGGATTATAAGTGTTGGAATAAGGATCATAAGGAGGCTTAGAGACACCCTGAGCAGCAAAGATTTGTTCTTGGATGAATGGGGTAAGTTGGGCTGCTGTGGGACAATCAGTTACCCCATGATCAGGGCTAGAACAAAGAGCACACATCTCTTCATGACTGGGAGCGGAGAATGGTTGAGGTCGAGGGGCTAAAGAAGAAGAAGGTTCATGCCTAGATAACAACTGATCTAGCTTCTAAGTTACAAGATCAACCTTCTCTATCTTCTATGCCAACAAATCTATTTTGTTCAATTTCTGAGTCAAGGCATTAATGTCCATCCTATTCTCACACTCACCTTGGCTCTTAACTTCATAAAGTCCACCCCTCTTAGCCGATCCAATCATTCTCTCATAGGATGAGAGCGAGGCATGACTAATTGAATTCTTACTAAGTATTTCAAATAAATCGTAAGCCTCATCTTCGCTCTTACTCATGAATGCTCCCCCACATGATGCATCCACCATATGTCTATAATTCTCCGTCAAACCCTCGTAGAATGCCTGTATAATTTGCCATCTTGATAACCCATGGTGGGGGTATTTCCTCAATAAATCTTTCAGTCTATCCCACACTTCAAGGATATGTTCCCCAGGGTTTTGTGTGAATCCAGTAATTACTCTTCTCATGGTATTGGTTTGTCCTATGAGATAGAATTTCTTCAAAAAATCTTTTTGCATTTCCGCCCATGTATCAATGGTCCTACCCAAGGCTCCTAACAAATATTTAGATTTATCCTTGAGAGAGAATGGGAAGAGAGTTAGCCTAAGAGCATCATTAGAGAAATTCTGGATTTTAACAGTTGAGCAGATCTGAAGGAACTCATCAAGATGTTTGTAAGGGTCTTCATTGGGATTTCCATAGAAAGATGGCAACATTTGGATGGTACTAGACTTGATTTCAGAATGAACCGCCTGGTTCTGAGGTGCTTGGACATAGAAGGACGTCTGAGGTGCTTGGACATAGAAGGACGGTTGGTATTGATTAGGCAAGAAATAGTCCTTCATTTGCTTTAGAGTATCAGGATTTTCGGCCATTAGATTTTGGTGGTGAGGTACTTGATTGTCGGCCATGAGATCTTGTTGGAGATCGATCCCTGGATACAAGACTCTCTCAATTTCTTGAATGGGTCCTAGTAGGTTTGGATGTTAAGATCTTCTACCTTGCATGAACTAGGACAAAGAGAGAGATGAAAGAGATTTTCTTATGATGATTTTTGGTTTTTTTCTTTATTTTTTTTGACACAAAGTAGGACGAAGAAAGAGAAGATGAGGAAATTTTTTTTATTTTTTTATTTTTATTTTTTATACAAACACAAACAAGTTATCACACAAATTACCTAATGACCAAGATGTGACCTAGACCTACAAATTGGATTTCACAAAATGGCTAAAGTGTAACTTGAGTTCACCCTCAATATTCACCGGCCAGGTAAGGGGTGGGGTATTGGGAGGCTCCCCCTACTTTCGTAGGGACCTAATTACAAACCACTAACCTGCTTAAGGCGTTTGCCGTCCGACCGTCTTGCCTTAGGCACCGGTTTTCACAAGAGGGTAAGCCCAAATAACACAATAACCACAGTGTGAACCTAGGGCCAATGTCTACTGAATTTTATTAGGGTCTAGGTGATGCAAAGATGAAAGAAATTATGATTTGTGGGCTAAGGAAGGGTGATGAAATCTCCACCTTAGCTTGTTTATGGGTGTTATCCTTAGAATATTTTAGAAATGATATGCAACAAATCAAGTTCAAACAAGGGGTTCTATGCACGTATGCATGAGCATGTGATTAAGAAACAGACTAGAAAAGAACTCACCTTGCCCCTCGCAATCTCCAAAATGCAATGACCAAAGTTAAACAACAAGGAAAAAGAACTTCTATCCTAAATGATGCATGACTTAGAACATGAAAGTGTGATTTCTACTCTTGGAATGAAGATTTTTATTGGGTTTAAGTGAAGAGTTTTTTTTTAATTATTTTGTGAACCTATCTAACCACAATATGCAAGAATCATTAAGGAAATGACACAAAATGAGAGGAATAGGTTTGAAGACTTACTTGATGCGCAATCCCTCGTTCTCTTTTTTTTTTTTTGAAATGAATGACAAACTCAAAAGATGAAAGAAAAAAATGCAAACTTACCTCTAATTTTTTAGATTTTGTTTTTAATCTGTAAAAAAAAAGAAAATAGAGCTTTATTATTACACTATATACACAAGGAAAACACAATTCTTAAATCAAAAATCATCATTCTTCCCGGGTAACGGAGCCAAAAATTGATCACGCGAAAGTTCATCGTTTAAAACACGCATATCAATCTTAAAAATTCCAACTCGCACCAGATGAAAGAGAGACGTAATATCGTGGCGAGAAGGGTCGAATCCACAGGGAAGAAGAGATTTTTAAAGTTAAAAATTTTGTAACCTTTTAGAAAAACACTTGTGATTTTATTTTTCTTAAAGAAAATAGTGAAATGAAGAACAAACCAAACACTTAATTAAAAACACCTATGATTATGCGCCTATGCTATATAAATTAATTGCATGAAGTGAAAAGAAGAGATAGAAGAAGGGGGTAGAGATGGAAGAAGATCAAGAACTCGATCAAAAGAACAACTCTCTTCATTAACTTAAAAGAAAGAGTACATGAAGTGCAAGACAAGCTTACAACAAAAAGGTGACAAGTTTACAATGAAGTATCATAACACAAAAGTAATAACTAAAAGAGGGGCATGAGATGTGAAGATAGTAATAGCAATGGTGATGATGCCATCGTCTCCTCCTCGCCGAACCTTGGAGAGGATCGCTCCGCCTTGAAAGAGATCGTCGTGGAAAGTGATGGATGAAGAAGCCGTCGTCGTCCACGTCACGAGTCTTGGAACGTCACCCGTCTTGATGTGCACACCGCCATGAAAGGAGAGTTGCGGAGGATAAACTTTAGAGAGAAATATAGAGAGGAATGTGAAATGGTTTGTGTGGAGATGAAGAAGGAAGAAGATGAGAGAGTGAAACAGTGAGAAAATAAATATAACTCGTAGACTAAGAAGAATTGGAGAAAGTGATAGAAGAAGAAAATCTAGATCTACAAGAGAGAAAGAACTTTAATGAAGAACATAGAGAGAAATAAAGAGGGGAAGAGCTTCAAAAGGGAGGAATAATAGAAGCTAGAACCTCGGATGAACAGTGAAATCACAGGACAACAAGTTGAAAAATGAGAAATAACTTTCAAACCAGAACGAATTAGAAGATGATGTAGAAGAAGACGTTGTAGAAAACTTAAAACCAAAGAACTTTCATGAAGATAGGAAGAGACTAAAATGACCAGAAGGGGGTGAAATAAGGGGAAGAACAGAGAGAAATACTGGTTCGCAGATGAACATGATAGCACAGTGAAAAACATAAACTATCATGAAAATCAGAAGGAATTAGAAGATGATACAGAAGAAGAAGTTGTAGAAAACAGAAAAATAAAGAACTTTCATGAAGACAGTAAGAGGAGAAGCGGGATGGAAAAGGGCGAACTCGGTGAACTAAAAGATACGAGAGGGAGAGAAAGAGTGAAAAATTGCCAAAAGAAGAACTCCCTTTCTCTTCCTTGTCATGTGCTATTTATAGGGAAAGTTGGGTAGATGAGAGGTGGAGATTGTATCAAAAGGAGATTGATGGCTGAG
The DNA here is from genome assembly GCA_022559845.1 of Amorphophallus konjac. Taxonomy (NCBI): domain Eukaryota; kingdom Viridiplantae; phylum Streptophyta; class Magnoliopsida; order Alismatales; family Araceae; genus Amorphophallus; species Amorphophallus konjac. The sequence continues at coordinate 144,945,937 of CM040120.1, forward strand.
ATTTAAGTGGAATATGATGCATGGGGAAGAGGAAAAGTAGGTGGGCATCCCCTTTCTTGGACTTTGGGCACCCCCTTTCCCAAGGCTCATCATGTCTCTCCTTTATTTTAAACTTTGAATTCAATTTTCCCTCCAACCAAAATATGTGTTTCTTTTCCTCAATTTTAAACTTTTAAAATTTATTTTCCCTCCAATCAAAATATGTGCTTTTGACTTGGTCAAAGTAGTGGTGACAGTTTTACCCCCGGCTTCTTTTGTTTTTGCCTTCAGTGTCCTACACACACATAATTACACTTTAGTCCATAAAAATTACCACAATGTGCATATAAATGTCAAATGCTCATGATTATGCAATGGAGAATTAATGCTCATGGCCCTCAACTTTAATTTATTATTAAATAAGATAATCGAATTAATCAATTTGCGTGAAAGCTCCAATTTAAATGCAGAGTTGAGGTTAACTATGAAATATGCATAATTACCTAATTATATGCACATAAAATGGTGTACATGCAATGAATTGTCAGAAGAAATAGACACTTATCATAGACCATTCCAAAACTACGATGTGAATCTAAGATCTCTATCAGATATAATAGTGACAAGGACACCATGTAATTTGAGAATTTCTTTTATGTATAATGATAATAGAATATCTACATACCATCGACTTTTGATTGGTATGAAATGTGCAGATTTAGTCAATCGGTCTATGATTACCCAGATACCATCGTATCCTCCTTTGGTCTTAGGTAATCCCATGATGAAATCCATCCCTATACTCTCCCATTTTCATTCAGGAATATTCAAGGGGTGTAATTTACCTACGGGTCTAAAATGCTCTGCCTTTACTTGTTGACAAGTGAAACAGCAGGACACGAAATCTGCCACTTCTCTTTTCATGTTAGGCCACCAGAAGTTCCTTTTAAGATCTTGATATATTTTGTACCACCTGGATGAATGGTGTACTTGGAATTATGAGCTTCTTCCAGGATCAGTTTCTTAGTATCAACATGATCCGATATACAAATTCGATATTTGAATAGTAACCTTCTATCATTGGCAATAGAGAAATCTGACCTTTGCTCAATATTGGCTTTGATTTCCAGTAATACGGGATCATTGTCTTGTAGCTTGACTAGATCTTCCAATAATGTAGGTTGAGCTCGGATATTGGCTATAAAACAATCTCCTTCCTTCATGTCAATATCTAAGTTCAACTGAGCAAATTGGGGAATAAGATAAGTCATACCAATCATAAGACTTGATAGTTTTTCCATTGATTTTCTGCTGAGTGCATTGGCTACAGCATTAGCCTTGCCAGGATAATATTGAATAGTAAAATCAAAGTCCTTGAGATATTCTAACCATCTCATCTGCCTCACATTTAGCTCCTTTTGAGAGAATAAGTATTTCAAGCTTTTGTGGTCCAAGTAGACCGTGTGAACTTCTCTCCATAGAGATAATGACACCAAATTTTTAAGGCAAAAATAACAGCAGCCAATTCCAAATCATGCACAGGGTAATTATCTTCGTGACATTTCAATTGTCTTGAAGAATAACAGATTACCTTTCCATTTTTCATGAGGACGCACCCTAAGCCAATGTCAGATGCATCCGTATATACTTCAAATCCACCACCTTCCACCGGTAGTGATAGAATAGGAGCTGTAGTAAGATGGTTCTTAAGAGTTAGAAAACTCTCTTCACATTCCTCTGACCAGACAAAAAGGATTTTCATTTCTTGTAAGTCTAGTTAAAGGAACAGTAATTTTTGAGAAGTCCTTAATGAACCTCCTATAATAACCAGCTAGACCCAGAAAGGTCCTTACTTCTGATACAGTCGTTGGCCGGCTCCAGTTTCTGACAGCTTCTACTTTAGAAGGATCCACAACGATACCTTCTTTTGAAATGATGTGGCCTAGGAATGAAACTTCCTTGAGCCAGAACTCACACTTGTTAAGCTTGGCATAAAGTTTATGTTCTCAAGTGTTTGCAAAGCTATTCTCAGATGCTCTTCATGTTCCTCTTTTGTCTTAGAATATACCAGGATGTCATCAATGAAGATGACGATGAACTGATCCAGATATGGCTGGAAAACATTGTTCATAAGTTGCATAAATGCTGCTGGGGCATTTGTTAACCCGAACGGCATCACCACGAATTCATAGTTGCCATAACGACTTCAAAAGCTGATTTATAAATGTCTTCTTCTTTAATTCTAAGCTGATGATAACCGGATCTGAGGTCAATCTTGGAGAAATACTCTGCTCCTGAAAGCTGATCGAAGAGCTCATCAATACGCGGCAACGGATACTTGTTTTTGATTGTAAGTTGATTCAGTCGCCCGTAGTCTATGCATAGCCTGAGAGAGCCATCCTTCTTCTTGACAAATAGAACCGACGCACTCTAGGGGGATGTGCTAGGTCGGATGAAACCCTTATCTAATAGTTCCTGCAACTGCCTCTTTAGTTCCTTAAGTTCCATCGGGGACATCCTATAAGGGGCTATAGAAACAGGTGCTGCTCCTGGAATGAGTTCAATAGTGAAGTTTACTTCCGTCTCGGGTGGTAAACTGGGTAATTTGGGTGAAAACACATTTGGGAACTCATTTTCAATAGGAATGTCTGCTAGGATGATTTCCTTGGACTCAATAACAATGACAAAAGCAAGAAAAGCTTCACATCCTTGTGAGATAAGTTTGCAAGCGTGAAGAGAGGATATGATAGTGGGACGTTTCCTATACTTGATGCCAAGGAATGAAAATTTTGGAAGACCAGGTTTTCGAAAGGATATAATGTTATTTCGGCAGTTAATATCAACATTATGATCTATAAGCCAATCTACCCCTAAAATGACATCATAACCTTTCATGTCAAGGCATACTAAGTTTACGGGGAGATTGTGACCTTCTAATATTACCTCACTATCAGGATAATACTCGGTAAGCTTTGTTCCAGAACCTAAGGGTGTGGTAGTTGCAAGATCCGAAGGTAGGGGAACTGATGCAATTGGTAATATTTTTGTAAAAGTAATGGAGATAAAAGAATGAGAGACACTAGTATCAAATAGCACAAATGCCGGAAGGGTACCTTTCATAAGCCCACCATCCCTGGGCGCTTCTTCTTCCTCTAGAATAGCGTTGAGGCGAGCCTGCCTCCTACGCCCACCACCAGACGATTGATCCTTCATAAGGGGGAAATCTGGCATACGATGCTCCCTGCTTCCACAACGTAGATAAGCGCCAAGGCGCTTCCAACATTCTTCAGCCGAATGGCCGAACTTCTCGCAAAATGTGCAAGCCGCCATGACTTGCTCCTTCTCCTCTTTGACTTTCTTGTTCTTCTGGGAACTTCCACCGTTCCCGCTCCTAGATATTTTCTTACTATCATGGATTTTGTGAGGTTCCATGATGCTGGATTTTTCTTTCTTATAACGCCGATCAGATTGTCGGCTGGACTCTTCTCCTTTTCCTTTCAATTTCTTGACCTTTTCTAAGGTCCTCTCACATAAATATGCCCGTTGAACCATCTCCGCATAGGTACGGATGTTTTGGGTCCCGAGCTGCTGAATGAAACCAGGTCGTAACCCGTCCATAAACCGATTAGCCTTCAATAAATCGATACTGATTAAATGCGGTGCATAGGGTGCTAGCCTGGAGAATTGAAGTTCATACTCCGCGACTGTCATCATTCCCTGACGAAGAGAGGCGAACTCCATAGCCTTTCTTTCTTTAACATGTTCAGAAAAGTACTTAGCACGGAATAGAGTGAGAAAACCGTCCCATGTATAAGGTGCATCGGCCAGAGGTGCCGGAACTGACTTCCACCATGTGCGTGCATCATTATTAAGTTGAAAGGTTGCAAGACGCACTTTTTCTTGATCTGTACACCGGATAACATCGAAGATACGATTCATTTCATCTATCTAGTTTTCTACCTCATCTGGATTAGAAGAACCGTAGAAATGCGGAGGGTTTAAGCTCCGAAAATTATGATGCAAGTCACCAGCCCACGCCCCTACGCCAACCTGGGCCATAGTTTGTAATGCCTGAGTAAGGCCGGCAACTGTTTGTTGCATGCCATCCCAATTTATGCGACGAGCCATTGTAATAATGAGCTACTTGAGAGAAATAACAATTGTTAATTCTCATGGAATTAGAAAGAGACTAATCATAAAACTAATTAACTATCTTATCCCGGGCTCTACCCAATCCTCGCATGGGTGCGAAAATTTCTTCCTTAGTTCATAGGTAGGGGTCGTTAAGCCTTGGACTTATCCTATGACGTGACTCTTCTCCCTAAGTCCTGAGACTTAGGCTCTGATACCAACTTAACTGTCACGCCCCGACCCATTATTATAGTGGAAGACTAGCTCAAGGAACGTGAACAGCCAGCATGGTAAGCCTCTTGCGAGCAAGAACGATCAGAGCGCAAGACAATCACACATAAAAATGTAATTACATAATAATTCAAATATCTCTCTTTCATTAATAATATCAAACGATAAAATCTCACTACATCACTTCATTTCACCTTCTCCAATCCATTAGACTCAAAAAAAGGAAAATTACAAAGACTCGATCTAAACAAGATTGACTTCCTAAGTCTTCACTCTCATTTTGATATGACTTTCATTCACTCTCGGACCCGCCACTTGTATAACAAGAATCTGAATTCGAATCACTTCCATCTCGTGAAAAGTTTGGAAAATAGGTAATGAACACACTTGCCTAGTAGGTATCTTCGCATCAACATGAAGGCACTATTAAAGTGATTAGTGTAGACACACCAAAATTGACGTTACTGTGAGTACATCTCATATTACCTTGTAATGCCCCAATTTGACCATCAAATTACCTTTGTTTGAGTGGTTTTTCTCACTTTTCTTAGATTTCTCCCTTTTTCTCTATTTTCTTATTTTTTTCCTATTTTTCTGGATTTTTCTGGATTTTCTGGGTATTTTTCTCTATTTTTATGATTTTTTTCCTAATTAACGACTTGAAGAGGGGCGTCATTTCTTTTTAAGAAAATCGAAGAGAATAAAAAGGAAAATTGACGACTATAGTGAAGGGCATCCATTTTCTCAAATTCCTATTTTTCTGGATTTTCCTGAGAATTTTTCAGAAATTTTTTAGAATTAACGACTTAACAGGGGACGTTATTTTGATTTTTAATAAGATAAAAAAATAAAAAATTGGAAATCACGACATATGTGAGGGCGTCACTTTCAAATTGAATATTTTAATATTATTTTCAACCCCCTTTGAGAGGTGATTTGGTGGCCTTCCGGGTGTCAGAAAAATTCACAAAAATAGTCATTGGAATCAGCACATTGAGATGCACCTCCACCTAAAAAATGGGAAAATAATATTGAGAAATGAAAAATAGCCTTATTTTGATTATTTTTGAATTAACGACCCTTGGTAGGGCGCGTTTTTAATTAACGCCTTTGGTTGAGGTGTGTTTCACAATTTTCAAAAAAAAGAAGAAAGATTTATTTCTAAAAATGATCCCTGAATTGACGCCTTGTTCCAAGGCGCGTTTTAAATTAACGCCCTTCTGCAGGTCGTCAATTTATGAATTGACGCCCTTTTCCAAGTCGTGTTTCGGCTTCCGTGTTCTAATCGACTGCAGCCCTTTCCCAGAGAGTCCTTGCTTTGTTTGGTCACTTCTCCATCTTAATCTTTCCCTCCTTGGGCTCTTGCCCGTTCTTATCCCTTCTATCTCTTGGTTCTCCCCTATAATAGAGCCCTTCGGCTCTGTTATAGGGTTCCCTCCCTCTGACTCCTTCGAGTCTTCTTCCCGATTTTTCTCTGTTTTCTTTTCTTCTGCTTTTTTTCTTCACGCAGGAAGGAGGGCTGCTGTTGCTGCATTGGCTGAAGGAGGAGGTCTCCTTCGTACCATAGCATCCTTTTCATCCATCGGAGTCTCCTCCCCATCGAGCATCTAAAGCCATCAGCACAGGCTCTTGCTTTCTTTTATTCTCCTTTTGTTTTCATTAGTTCATACGTATACGCATGCATCATATTTCATCTCCCATATATATATTTTTCATCTCAACCACGTTGAGAGACTTCCCCTTAGTGCACTCTCGCACACTGTTTAGCTTTTATTTATATCATATCATTCATATCTCCTGCACCCTTTTTGCATAGGGGTTTAAGGGCAACCACCCTTAAGGTGTGTTCATATACCCAATTTTTCATGCTCATATCTATCATGAATTTGATGCTACACTCACCATATTTCTAATCCATATCTTCATTGGTGTTTGATTGTTTTGCAAGGGTAATCAATAGAAAGAACTCTCTTCATCGGCCGGCCGATTGGAAGAGAAGGAAGCACTAACATCACCCGCGTTTCAAGGTATTTTTCACGATCCCTCCTCCATTTTATTATTGTTATATCTTTGAGGCCCTCGCGTCTCTGGCGATCACATCTCCTATTTTGCACCTCGTGCATACTTCTTCTTCTCATGCTTTTTCTTCTTTGTTCTAAGTGGATTTTTAATTAGGATCTACAAATTGGCGATCACGGTGGGACATCTTGGTGTTCTTCTTTTTATTACCCTTTTCCCTTGGGCACCCGCGTATGCCATCTCCCCTATTTTGCACCCACGGTGCACCTCCCCTTTGTGCTCCACGCAGCACTTTCCCCACTTGTGATCTGTCAGTTTGATAGATTTCTTTTTAAAAAAACAAATTCCACTTATCCAAAAATTTGATGAGCATGCTATATTCTTGTGGTGATTGATTGCCTTATTTCATTGTGATTGTGAGTGTCTTGCCTCTTTTTCATATTGGTCTGTTACTCCAGATATATTTCTGGCCGGTGGAGGGCTGTTTTCTTGGACACAGAGAATTAATGCCTCAGACAGAGGCGCTTTTTCATTTAAACATCTTTTCCATGGGCGTCTTTTTCATGTGTAGCGCCTTCTAACTAGGCGTCTTTTATCATAGCCCTTGCTTCTCTGAGAATTCACGCCCTGCCTCAGGGCGCCTTTTGATTGCATAGCGCCTCCGATCAAGGCGCGATTTTGGAGTTGACGCCCTCACCCTGAGGCGTCTCTTTTGTTTTTAGTGACCTTCCTCAGGTCGTCTTTTTCCTGTGTTTTCACGGAGCCTTACTACGTGCTGTTCTTGATTATCTTGTTTGGCTTATTGCTGTGATTCGTTCATATCTCCTGCATTTCATTCATTGGTATTGGTTTGGGAGACCTCCTCTCCCCACATCTTTAGGAGCCACACACCCTCTTGGTGAAGGAACTACCCTCCATTAAGCATTCCGTCTCTTTGGATTGGAAATTCCTAAACCAAGCCTCCGTAAGTCCCTGCACCCGTGGATTCCCTCACGGACGCCGGGCAGGTTGTATCTTGAAGTTCCCTGGGTTTAGTTGGCCTATGCTTGGTGAGAGAGTGTTCCTAGTTGGCATCGAAGTGAAATCATATTGAAACTAGGATCCTCCCTTGTGTGAATCATTCCAAAACTTTGTTGAAAAACATTAATTCACCAAGGATCATACATAAAGAAAGTCAAAGGTAACCATCCCAACTCGTTTGCTATTTCTGTGAACTGTTTTGATTGCACATTGTACCTTGATAAGAAAGTCAACATGTTCAACTCAATTAATGTTCATGAGGGTGATCAACCTAGCACATCTTATTCCCCTCAATTTCAACATGTTCATCATTCTCACCATAATTCTTTCAAAGGATCACGTCCTCATTCTTACGGTGTTACCTGACCCATGGGCAATATCCAATCCCATGGTCCTTCAATCCAATCGTGAGCCACTATTCCAGTTGGACCGTCTCCTCCCAACGATGAGAAGGTTTCCCAAATCATTCATGCATTAGATCATCTCACCCCTCAACAGATCCAAGCCCTTAAGGCCGCTGTGGAGGGTGCATCTCATTCATCTCATCCTCCCTCCAATCCTATGCGGGTGGCCTATCACCCACTTCCCTCCTCTATTCATACTCCTACTCGGGTAGTCCATAACCCATCTCCTCCTATTCACTCTTCTCCTCGGGTGGTCCGACACCCGCCTCCTTCTATTCCTCCTCCATCACGGCCCCAAGGCCCATTTATTTCTTGCAATCCGGCCCATCCAGGTTCCTCTACGGGTCGGCCCATTAATCCCCCTCCACGGCCTTCTTATGCGGCCCCTCCTTCAAGGCCCTGCCAACCCTTGGTTGCTCAAGCCATACCTCTCCAACAAACTCTTCTTGACAAGGTCACTTTATTGGAGGAACAATTAAAGAGGGTTACGAGCCCACGGCCCGCTCCTCCTACTCCAATCAATCCCCTTCATGCCGCCCTGAATGATATTACAAAAATGGAGAAAGATTGGAAAGATAGGATGGATGACTATGGTATCGGCAGTTCAAGCAAGCAAGAGCCGGCAGATTTCAACGCTCAAGTGGACACCGTCCGCCCTCCACCCGTCCACACACTTCATTCATATGGCCTTCCACCTCCACATATGCAACACCATTACACTCCTCCATCCACATATACGCCTCCATTACGGTGTCCACTTGAGTTTGATGATGAAGAACCGGCAGTTGAAGAATTCGAGGCGGCATATGACGAAGCTTTGCAAGCACCCCTTCCGAGTTTCCTTCGTTTCCCTCTCCCTCCACTTCCATTTGATGAACCCCCTGCTCAGGACAAAGCCATCGTCCTCAATCCAACCCCCGTTTCTGAGACCTCTTGGTGTTACGACGATGGGTCGATACTCCAATCACCCGCACCGGCGCATCTTGAGTCTCCTCCCACTCCTAACACCACTCGCCCCGTTCGGTGTTTTCTCCGCACCAAACCTCCACCAATTACACATCCACCAATTACACCTCCACCAGTTATGCCAGCCTCCACACCATCGGCCTCCACCGAGCCTAACGTCTAACATTCCCCAATTCAACCCTCTATTACATCTTTAACACCAAACCCAACTACCCCTACTCCACCACTTAACCTATTACCCGTGGCTAATCCTGAGCATGATCAACCCTTTTTTGCACTCGAGCCAACCCAAACTGCTTCCGAGCAAAGGGAGAAGCTCGACGTGTTTGAACCTCCACCTCCACTCACCCATTTGCCAACACCTCCCATTATACCTCCACCATCCACGAAGCCTTCCGCCTCCGCCTCACCTCCCTTTACTACTCGAAAGGGGAGCACTGCTACAAGGACTTGTGCCGAAGATAAGCAAAAGTTGGGCAAGAAGAATTTGGCCACTGCCGTGCTGTTCAAGATGCAAGAATTTATTTACCGGATGCCAATCCGGGTTATTGTGCCAAGCATGGTCGGAGAGGCCAAGTCACCGCCATTGGTCAGAGAAGAATGCCAAGCGTTGATGCCATCCAAGGGGAGGACAGGGCACTCCTTGTTCAAACTTTCAAATCTTGAACCCATTCTTTCTTACAAGGGGCGAATACCCATTTTGTTCAACATTCCATATACGCCACAATCAATGGGCAACATGATGCTTCCTGTCCCAACTCTCCAACTCCCTCGCACTATTGCTTTTCACTCTCCAAGGGAGTTGTCATTCACCATTGAAGCTTCGGCATGGGCTATTTCTTATACACTTTCACTACTGTGGAGGGGCAGTTATCTTGGTGATAAGGGGCCTTCCACTGTTATATCCACCTTCTATTCAACTCCATTCACATTATTGTCTATCACAATCTCTTCATGGGCCACTCTAAGGGTAAAAAGGAAGATCTCATCCTCTCACCCTTCACATTCTTCATATTCTTTGCATTTCATTGCATTCATGCATTCACTGCATTCATCGCATCCATCCCATTGCACACATTTGCGCCTCCTGCTTCCCGGGTTTCCAAACCCGTATCTTCCCCGCCTTTCGGCACCTCCGGATATCCCGCATTTCCCATCCTATTCATCTTCATTGCTCGGGCATTGTCCCCTTTCCAATCTCTTCTCAGGGCATCGTGCCCCTTTCCAACTCCTGCACCCGGACCCTCCGGATTTCTCCTTTATCCTGCTAGGGCATCGCGCCCTTTTTCATCTCATTCTCCCAGAACTTCCGGACTTCCTTCTTGGGCATCGCGCCCCTTTCCATCTCATTCCTCCGGAACCTCCGGATCTTTCTCTTCCCCCAGGGCATCGCGTTCCCCTTTCTGCTATTTCCCTGGCACCTCCAGGTGTTTTACCCCTCCTTTTAGGGCATGACGCCCTTCCTGATTTCATCTCTCCGGAACCTCCGGATTCTCCATCTTATTCTTTCTATCTTTTTCCAGGGCATGACGCCCCTTTCCATTTGCTTCCTCCGGAACCTCCGGACCCTCCATCTTTCTTCTGATTCATCTTTCTGCTCCTCCGGGGCATCACATCCTTCATGTTCTTCCTCCTCTTCCATCATCTTTTTCCCTATTTCTTCCCAGGGCACCGCGTCCCTCGATATCTTATCCCTCCAGAGCCTCCGGATTCCCCCTATCACGATTCTCCTCCTCTGCCGCCAGACCCTCCAGATCCGCCTCTTTCAATCTATCAATTTCTTCTTCTGATTCCCCGTAATCCTGGGTCCGACCCAACTTCTTCCACATCCACTGCCCTGGGCATCTGCTCTTTCTCCCACTGCTTTCGAGGCTTTAGTCCTCACTCCTCCTTCTAATTCTCCGCCTCTTCTATAGACTGTTCCATGTGATCAGGGTCTCCGCGCCTTAGTGAGGGAGTTCTAGCCCTTGCCTCTTTTCCTTTTCTCCTTATTCGTCTGAGTTTGGTCTTGGCACCACTCCTTCTTGTTAAGCCACTTTCAGTCCTTTACTTCCAATCCTTTTTGACTGCCAAAGAGGACTATCCCACGATGATCAACCTCGCCTTTAACAGCTGCTTCTACAAAGGTTGCAAGGTAGCATATTGGCGTAAGCACGCATTTTTATGATATCATTATCTCATTGCTTCACGCATGATTTTCAAAGTGAAGTGCTTCTTAACATGATTAAGAGTGATATTTTAAGCCTTTATCCTAGGAATTTATCTTTATTGAATTTCATCTTAAAAAAAAAAAACTGAAAAGAGTCTTTAGGCTTGCTATGCAGCACTTTGGTTATACGAACCCCGCGTTGGGAATTCAACATTCTCTCCCTGCTTGTTAAGAGTAACCTTTAGTTGGGCATTCCACACACTTCACGGCGTCCTTAGCCGGCTCCTTTGATAAAACACCGTTGCTACTTTGGCCATGCCATGAGAATTCCTGAAAGTCTTTTTCTCTTCTTTACTCGGCCGAATGCAGGGGCAAGAGGTTGACGGATGAGATGACCAACCTCGGTAATCCCCAATACGAGAGGAGTCTCAAATAGGGGCAGTCTTGACCCAAAATCAATATGAGTTTTCATATGAGTTTTCATGATATACATCTCGCTAAAAGGGCTATTATGAAAATCAAGTCAAAATTTTGATAAAAGAAAAATTATGAATTATGGCATGTCAGGAGTGACAAAGTCCCCGCAGGGAAAACCCTGGTCGTATGCATGTCAAGGGTCTAAAAATCAAAGGCACAAAGCCCCGGCACAACAGACTACCTCTTTGAGGGGAAACACCTTGGAAGGAATTCAAGTCCCGACATCTCCCACCCTGCATAAAGCTTATCCTCAATTATTCTTCTCTTCTCCCTCTAAGACCGAATGTTTCTCGGGTATGGCCTTGGTAGGAGCACAGTTAATCAAGGGTAGTCAGTTATAGGGCGCCACCCTTCAATGCACGCTCGGCTTTGGGTAATTTTAGCGAAAGGGGAAGGAACAAGGACCCCTAGCCAGTGGTTCAAAAACACCATTTGATGCTGCAATAACAATGTCTAAGCCAAAATCAACAAAAAATTTGAATATTTCCGGAGCAAAATCAAACAAAAAATCAGATATTTCTTCCAAGATTCATAAAAATTAAAATATTTTTTGAAACTCACAAAAATTTGCATATTTCAAAAAAAATCCAAAAAAAATTACATTATATTGTCTGATGGTGTTTTGCAGGAACAACAACTTTGCAAGGATCAAGAGCACGGGATGAGTCCTCTCCATTCACCGTTGTCAATCTCTTGATTCTTCTCAATATCATTACTCCTGATTATCATTCTCTATACTAGGCATTACTCTGATTATTCATCTCCAAATCTTTTTAATCAACTCATGCTGATCACTCTTGTCGCCATGGGCACTTCGATCTGATCATCCCTGCCACCTGGGGTATCACTCTGATTATTCACGTCAATCTGATTATCTCTGCTGCTCTGTGCATCACTCCATTCATTTAAGAGCCAGCTTCTCTGATTATTTCCATGCCAAGATTGTCATCCTCATGACAAACAATAAATAATGATGCTTTGCAATGCTATGATTTAACCCATGCTAATTCATGCTAAACATGCTTTGCTAATACATGTTTGAATGATATGATCCATACCAAGCTTTGATTGCTTTAATGTCTATGTTATGATTGCTTATTCATGCTTGAAATCCATTCATGCTATGCTTGCTATGCTTAAATGCCTCATTCATTGCTTGATATCTTCATTATATCTTGGTTAATGACATTTTGAGCGCAGGATAAGAAGCTCTTAGTCCCGCCGACTGGGCATCATCATCCAAGCCCCACGGTGTCTTGCACCTCATTCCTCAGTTCCCTTGCTACTACCATCTCCCTGTATGCATTTTACTATATGTTACATACGCTACTAGATCATATCAAGGACCTTGTGGCTTTGGTAAATCTGGAATTTGAGTTCCCCTTCATCAAAAACAATGACGATTCCAGAGGAGTCTTAGTCACACGGATAGGCCGTTGAGCCATCCAAGACTGGGGACGATGGTTCCCTTTTGCGAGTTGATGCGTGGATAAACGGGCTTCGGCTTAGTATCAGCTCACGAAATCGGTTTCTTGACCCAGTCTGGGCAGCTTAACAATATTATCCTTGATTATCTTATATTTTCATTTGTTTTAATTTTTCCTTTTAAACCCAGCATGCATTCATGTAGGACTTTGAATTAACTTTAGAAAATCACTCTGATAAGCTGATTTTGAGGGTTAAAATTGATCACTATTTTCCAAGATATGAGATATTCCATGCCGAATTGTGTCCTCAGTTCGTTTTGTCGCTGTTTTGGGTCATTTTCTCGAAAGCTCTTTGTTTGGATTTCTATCTCTCGTTTCAATCCTTTTACTTTGATCCACCTTGGCTGCAGCACGTCCACATTGGCTGGTAACCGCTCCCCAATGGTGAAACCTACAGGTTTATGACCTGGGGTACTTCCACCGCGCTGGAAGTTGATCATTCTCCTTCGTGCCCGCGTGCACACTCCCTCTTTTATCCAAACATCGTTGATTTCATTGATTTCCTGAGATTGCTTCATCTCGAGCTTTTGATTTCATTCTCATCAAGTGATGTTGATTGCGTGTCTCATCACACCTTGGCATCTACTTTTTAGTTCGCTCCGCTCCCTTGCAAAGCAGACGCCAAGGCGGGGCAGCTGTAGACACGCCAAAATTGACGTTACTGTGAGTACATCTCATATTACCTTGTAATGCCCCAATTTGACCCTCAAATTACCTTTGTTTGAGTGGTTTTGTCACTTTTTTTGGATTTCACCCTTTTTCTCTCTTTTCTTATTTTTTCTTATTTTTCTGGATTTTCTGGGTATTTTTCTCTATTTTTATGATTTTTTTCCTAATTAACGACTTGAAGAGGGGCGTCATTTCTTTTTAAGAAAATCGAAGAGAATAAAAAGGAAAATTGACGACTATAGTGAAGGGCGTCCATTCTCTCAAATTCCTATTTTTCTGGATTTTTCTGGGAAATTTTCAAAATTTTTTTAGAATTAACGACTTAACAGGGGACGTTATTTTGATTTTTAATAAGATAAAAAAATAAAAAATTGGAAATCACGACATATGTGAGGGCGTCACTTTCAAATTGAATATTTTAATATTATTTTTAACCCCCTTTGAGAGGTGATTTGGTGGCCTTCCGGGTGTCAGAAAAATTCACAAAAATAGTCATTGGAATCAGCACATTGAGATGCACCTCCACCTAAAAAATGGGAAAATAATATTGAGAAATAAAAAATAGCCCTATTTTGATTATTTTTGAATTAACGACCCTTGGTAGGGCGCGTTTTTAATTAACGCCTTTGGTTGAGGCGTGTTTCACAATTTTTAAAAAAAAGAAGAAAGATTTATTTCTAAAAATGATCCCTGAATTGACGCCTTGTTCCAAGGCACGTTTTAAATTAACGCCCTTCTGCAGGTCGTCAATTTATGAATTGACGCCCTTTTCCAAGTCATGTTTCGGCTTTCGTGTTCTAATCGACCGCGGCCCTTTCCCGGAGTGTCCTTGCTTTGTTTGGTCACTTCACCATCTTAATCTTTCCCTCCTTGGACTCTTGCCCGTTCTTATCCCTTCTATCTCTTGGTTCTCCCCTATAATAGAGCCCTTCGGCTCTGTTATAGGGTTCCCTCCCTCTAACTCCTCCGAGTCTTCTTCCCGATTTTTCTCTGTTTTCTTTTCTTCTGCTTTTTTTCTTCACGCAGGAAGGAGGGCTGCTGTTGCTGCATTGGCTGAAGGAGGAGGTCTCCTTCGTACCATAGCATCCTCTTCATCGATCGGAGTCTCCTCCCCATCGAGCATCTAAAGCCATCAGCACATGCTCTTGCTTTCTTTTATTCTTCTTTTGTTTTCATTAGTTCATACGTATACGCATGCATCATATTTCATCTCCCATATATATATTTTTCATCTCAACCACGTTGAGAGACTTCCCCTTAGTGCACTCTCGCACACTGTTTAGCATTTATTTATATCATATCATTCATATCTCCTGCACCCTTTTTGCATAGGGGTTTAAGGGCAACCACCCTTAAGGTGTGTTCATATACCCAATTTTTCATGCTCATATCTATCATGAATTTGATGCTACACTCACCATATTTCTAATCCATATCTTCATTGGTGTTTGATTGTTTTGCAAGGGTAATCAATAGAAAGAACTCTCTTCATCGGCCGGCCGATTGGAAGAGAAGGAAGCACTCACATCACCCGCGTTTCAAGGTATTTTTCGCGATCCCTCCTCCATTTTATTATTGTTATATCTTTGAGGCCCTCGTGTCTCTGGCGATCACATCTCCTATTTTGCACCTCGTGCATACTTCTTCTTCTCATGCTTTTTCTTCTTTGTTCTAAGTGGATTTTTAATTAGGATCTACAATTAGTATTTTAGCTCTAAGGAAATAAAGTGAAATCATGCGAATACGATAAATCACATGTAAATAACCAAAGTTACAAAGATGATCATGTAAGACAGAATGAGCAAGTATGAATTAGCAAGAATGTATCAAGAACATGGTATGGCCTTTCATGAATAAGAATGTACTAGAAAGTCATGTAATAAGCAAGTAAGTACTCTTCGCTTAATAGCAAGTACTTCGTGAATTTCCGTAGAATATCATGTAACAAGTAAGAAAGTCATGTACATGTATATGTCATGCCTGTGGATTTTCACTTATTTATAGAGAAAGTACTCCCAGCGCAATGCGACGCCAGTAACATCATACCCCATGGTTTACAGTATATTTCCGACAATCAGCCGAGGGGACTAGCATAGAGCCCTTGAACACAATCAGTGTTCGATCGCATCTTCAAGTATAAATCAAGCTACTTCCACGTTTCAAGTAATAAAATATGGCCAATCAATATAACAAGTTCAATAAGTTCATGATAACAATAATGCAATGAATGAACGCTTCGATTAAGAATGCGAGGGATCAAGAATGACTTAAAACAAGGGTATGCTCATGAAAATAATTCGACAGCATAACAGTACATTCCTTATCTTCCATAATTTAAAATTAAGTATCTTGAACAATATGACAAGTCATAGACCATCAATAATCCATCTAAAAACTTTGGAATATCAACCCTTGGGTCAAACCTCGGGTTAAAGTACTCAGGAATTGTGGCGGTCAATCAATGGGCCGCTACATGAACGTGACGGTTTAGTATTGGACCGTTAGAATGGGTTGAATCCAGAAAGAATAAATTGGACTCAGTAATGTGACGGTTGTATACTGGACCGTTATATGTGCCTGACGGTCGAGTAATAGGCCGTTACATGGACAGAATTTAAAACTTCGGTAGTGCTTTTTTAGATAATTGGGCTTTAATGGTACAACCAACTCGGCCTCCTAGTGGAAATCTCAGGCTCGCGGAGAATTACGGAGGCCTTGAAACAAGATTTCCTAGTCTATTGGAAGGAAAATCCAATAGAGAGGTCCTCAAGTTCAAGAATGTGTTCCTATAGTGGCAAAGTGTAACTAGTGGACATATACCGGAGTATACATCACGTACTTAAAGAAAATGACTCTATAGATGAGAAAGAATGTGTAACGATGTGAAACCATGATAAACTCCGTCAATACAACTTTTAAAATCATGATTTTAATACAAAATTGTAGAGTTTTAGCAAATGAAATTAACATACGCTTAAAATAACTCAAGGTGCTTTAGACATGTAATTTCTATCATGAATCAATTAATAAAACTCAAAGTCATGAAAACAGGTCAAAACTTAGATATCTAGGCTTTATTTATAAGCTAGGTTGACTATTTTTAATTCTGTCTCAGGTTGACAGATCACAGTATTCTGACGGTCGAAGATGAGCGTGTCACAGTTCTGTGACGGTTTATCGTGGGGCCCTCAGAACGTTGTAACCCTCTGATTCTGGTCCGTGAGAGATTACAGAGAAACTTAAGTATTACAGAGCATGTGACGGTTTATCATAAGGCCATTAGAGTATTCTGGCGATCTAACTATAATCCGTTAGAGCACTGCTGACAGTAAAGTAAAAGAACTATGGTTTAAAACATCTCATGCACGAAGAATCAAAACAATTAACTACTCTACTCATGACAAAACGAAGTGAAGGCCATCTAGATGCATAGGTTTCAGTGAATTTATAAGAGAATACCTTTTTATCTTTAATTTAGGCTAAAGATATGCATGTATGCATAGACCGAACTAAAACATGAAATTCATGGTCTATAGTGCATGAAATCAACCAAAATCGGAGGGCTTTTACTCCTATCATGATGTTCTTGCCATTCATGAGATAACCTACCCCTTTCCTGGGCTTTCAACTTCCAATTCGGGACTGCAAGACACGCCCTAGTTCTTCCCTTCCTGTGAATTTTCAGCAACTTCACGTTGCTCTAACTCCGTAATCCCTTGACTTATAGACGTGAAATTTGGAGGGTAAGAAGATGAAACTAAGGGAAACAAAAAGTTCTAAAGAATAGAACTCTAAATACCTTGTGTAGGTGTTCTAATCTCCTGATCTTCAGCATCCCGTTGTATAGTTTCCTGGGTTGACGTGATGAAACCAGCAACTTTGCAAGGTTCTAGTTCCTTGTGTAGTCGATCTCCTAGCACGAAATTTTGGGAGATGTTAGTCCTATATATTAACAACAAAAAGTTCTAAAGAACTTACCCGAAATACTATCTCCTTACCTTAGGTCCACGCGAGCCAATGTAAGGGTCACGCAGGTCAGAACTAGGGTCTATTTATAGGTTCTAGCTAGGGCTTTGAGGATTAGATCAATTCTAGAGTCATTATTAGACCTTAGATCGACTTCTGAGAGTCCTTAACATGTTTACTAGTCCTCCCATCTCGATCCCTAAGAGATAGACTATCAAAAATCTAATCTTTTTGGTCTTTCTTCAATTCACGGAACTGACAGAGTGTAACGGTCGAAGCCTGGAGCGTCAGGTCCCTGTGGCGGTCGCACGATAAACCGTTACCTATCGTAGGTGCCGAATTTGAAATGAATTCAAATTCTAATTTCGTCTTATCCACTTATTTATTTAATTAGTGAGTATTTATCCTTATAATTCGTGAATATGCTAAATAACCTTCTAGAATATGAGCCAAACTTCATGGGATTTGTCTTTAAACCTTTTGGGCTTCAATTAAGTAGACTAGATTAATCGTTTACCATAATTGGGCCTAAATAAGTTTCTAATAAATTCCAAAAAATCATTAAATAATTCCTAAAATAATATAAATATTATGGGTCATTATAGTAACCCTTCCGAGCCCCGTGGCTCATGGGTGGCGAGTCGGGATTCGGGTCGTACCAGTTACTTTTTGGTACTCGGATTTTGGGTCGTTACATTAGTATTCTTATTGGTCCAAATAGATCCATATGTAATAATTCCACGGGTGAATAGGTACTTATAGTATCCTTTACTTTGAATGAGGCTCTAGTTTGCTTACTTGTGCGCATGACTTCCACTTTTTTAAATGGAGATAGTCTAGTTCTGGTAGTCCTTCTACCATATTCAACTTTGTCAGTTTTTGCAGGACGGAGTGGCTTGCATGACCAAGACTTCTATGCCATAGTTCTACGATTGGACTAGCTTTGGTGATTAAATAGATGTTCGTTCCTCTTACCATATCAGAATACATCACATATAGATTACCCTGTCTATGAGCATAGAGCCGGACGTACCCGGCATCCTTAATTGTGCATCATTTCTTTGAGAATGCCACTTTGAGTCCACTGTCATGGAGCTGACAGATGTTGATAAAATTGTACTTGAGGCCTGTGGGGATGGGATCTTATCAATTTGATAATTTTGATATTATCATTTGTTATTTGGTTTTATTGGATTTGTTAGGTTTATTGCGTAGGCGTGCCAATCACTAAGTGACAGATTTATTATGCGCTCGATCTGACTTGGTCAGACGAAAGTGAAGTCCGTATCGGGACCGGCAGTCCGTCATACCATGAAGGCTATGACGTTAATTACATTCTACGAGAAGAAGGAAAAACTCTTGATTAATTACCAAGATAATGAACCACGGGAGCTGGATATATATATATATATATATATATATATATATATATATATATATAAGCATGAGCAGATTAACGGAATGATATCACATAATGCAGGAACTGAACATAAGCCCAAACATGCAGTTCGATCACATTCATTATCCCGAGCCCTCGATACGTGGCAGAGAACATAGGTCCGAACACCACCATCACACTTAGTGAAAGCTTCCAGTCAGACCTGATCTGGCATTCAACAAATCACCATTTGATATACCGAGGTTTGGAATAATGACAAACATGCAACAATAGCAAGCAGGCATTGATGTGTACATAGACGCATGGCAAAAGCAAACCCAAGCCAACTAACGAATGAGAACTAGCAATGATTTTATTGATTAATTATGGAGCATCCATGACTCAGGTATGATATAGAAATGGAGGAGCAAAAGGATTGATAGAAGTATGAGTGAGGAGTTAAATCAGCGCGGAGGGATGGCTAAACTCTAATCCGACGCGGAGGGGCGTAGGAATAGGTTAATCCGACGCGGTGTGTGAATAGCATCGAATGAGGCGCGGGGTGTGAAGAGTAAACTGGCGCGGTGTGAAGAAGGGTTAAACTTGCGCGGTGTGTGAGGGGCATGCCGGGTGAATGAGGTTGAAGATTTTGGGGTTTTGAGTGTAAGGTTAATTCGGCGCGGTGGGGGTAGACGTCGGATTAGGGCGCGCCGGTTAAAGGCTTTGTCAATTTCTTGGGAGATTTTTTGAATTCTAGGCTTATTTGAATTATGTTGCAACTTAACTCAATGAACAACTATTTTGTTGATCATTTGTGATGGTTATTAAGTGAATTTAGGTCTTCAATCATCCTATGTACATGATCGATCAAGACTTATGCGAGGTTAATACTCAAGCACAGTCTATTCTCAATTAAAAATAGGTTCACAGTCTTCACAATTTGGGTTTCAGCAGAGTTTAGTCAATTTGATCAACCAACAATTGGGTGGCATCTCCCCATACCCAGAGGATCACGGGGGAGAAGTGGAAACCTACCCATAGAGACTGGGGTAAGCTCTTGAATGCCAGGAGGCCAAGATGGCGACCGACTGACCCAAATGGATGGAAACCCCGAGGGCCAGCCTACTAGGGGCGCCACTACTCCGTGGGCCAATAATCATTCAACGGGAGAGCCTGAATGGGAGGAGACCCCGAGGGCTAGCCGACAAGGGGTTCGGTAACCCATGGCCACCATAATTCCTAGGGGAATGTGGATTTGATTCGGTGTTGGATCAAAGGATCCGTCTGTGTTCACCTTAAATGGCCCATTGGGCACCACGCCACGGGAGGATGGGACCCTATGACCTTCTGGCGATTGGGAGGGAAATCAATGGCAGGAATGTTTGATGGGGCATGTCCCCCCCTCCCCGGTAAGCTTGTCGGTATTGTTGAGAGAAACGTGGTGTTCACAATAGCATCCTAATATCACCCATATGGAGGCGAGGGGTGAAATAGGCCACATGGAAAGACCATCCCCCTGTTGTGTCTCCTCTGGATTTGATACTAACTGGAAAGAATGCTGTGTTTTGTTGACTGGCAACAATTTAGTTGACTTTATGTTGACTTTGGCAACACTGTTATTTTCATGTCCTTACTTTAGTCAGAATTAATTTTTAGTCAAGTAAAGGTCTGTGCATATGTCCAGTTTTATCCTGAAAGTCTATGCATGTGCAGAGTTATTGCTTAGCAAGGTCAATGCACATGTACTAGTACTGCATTAAAGGTCGATGCACATGTATAAGTAATGTGTTGAAAGGTCGATGCATATTTACTCTACTGTCTAACAAGTCGATGCATACATTCAGACCACTTCAGAAGGTCGATGCACTTTTTACTTTACTGTCATTACATGTCGATGCATGTATAGAGCAACTGCATTACAGGTCGATGCATGATTTTATAAATTCAATGCTAGTGATCTAGCGACTACATTTCAAGTCGATGCTAGTAAGCTAGCATCTGTTGCTCAGGTCGATGCATATGTAGAAGGACTGCATTATAGGCCGATGCATGTTTCAAGATGGTCGATACACATAGGTGTTTTAGTCCAGAAGGTCGATGCATTTTATACACTGAATGAACGATCAAGTCGATGCACTTTGAACATCGTACACACCATTGGGTCGATGCACCTCATGCACCTTATGCTATAAGGTCGGTGCACCTTGAATAAAGGTTGATGCTGGCAACCTAGCGGTTGGATAAAGGTCGATGCTGATCTGTTAGCCTCTGCAGCATTTAGTAAGTGCTTTTAAAGTCTTATCTATCAAGGTCGATGCATCTTGTGTATTTCCCATAAAGACAGGTTGATGTACCTTCATTAAGATCTACCTGTGCTATATTAGAGGTCGATGCTGTTAAACAGTCTGATGCATCTCATTTATGCATCAATAGCTCTACTGAAATAAGCATATTCCTGACTTGACTAAATCTGTGGAAATGATTAAGATTGAACTTGTGCCTATGTTTATCATTTGATTAATGACTAATGTCTCTTTATCTCTCATTTTGACAGGTCAGCTATATGATCAAACACCTGGACAGTGTGAAGGCAGTCTGCTACCAAATCTCACGTGGAACTTAAAGTACCAGGTTAAGGGCACGTGATCCGAGGCAGGGAGTAGAACTAACATCCTGCCACGTGGATCATCACAACCTCCACATCTGACACGTGGATTCTCAAAATGCTTTATGGATAAAATGTGTGGGCGGGAATGTGTTTTCCATGCGCCCAAGATTGAAAAGCTAGTGGTCCCATAGATTCACGCCCTCTGCTATATATAAAGGGATCGAGCACTCAAAAATTGATATAGAATAGAGCAAGAAAGATAGCAGAATAGCAGAATAGCAGAAGAGCAGAAGAGTTAAGAGAGAGCTAAGAAGAGTTAGATTTTGAAAGAGAAGAGTCAGAGAGAAGATCGAATGAGTGAGAGCCTAGTGCGAAGTTCAGAGAGAAGAACAGAGTGTCATAAGATGGAAAGTTAGTCTGAGTGAGAAGAGAGTTTGAGAGAGTCTGTCTCTGTAAGTGACTCTTGGATCAGATCCAAAGTCAATTTGCTCAGTGTGAGCTACATTGCTTCTTCGAGTGTTTCCTTTTTTTTTCTGTTTGATTTCTGATTATATTCATAAGCTGTGTATCAGTAGTAAGCAAGCTATGCGCTCAGCAGTGAGGAGTGTTCCTCAGTTAGCAAGCTGTGAAGCTCAGTGGTCTGGGACGTGTTCCCCAAAGCTGTGGATCAACTGTTGTAGGGATTATATCCCCAAAGTTGTGGATCAGCGGGATTCAAGTTGTGTGGCAGCAGAATACTTACTCGGTTGAGTAAGGGGTGGACGTAGATCTCAAGATTGAGATCGAACCACCTAAAAATTGATTTGTTCATTGTGTGATTGATTCTCTCTCATTACGAATAGATGAATGCTTAGGGTCGACAACTATTATTTCTTATTAAATTCAATTGATCAGTCTATTGCATTCAATCAATTCTGAATCTGTCTGCTCTAACATAGTTTGGATCCTACTGCGTTGAGTCTCCTTGAATTGATATTGTTTTGAATTGCTTAGAGACTTATTGTCCTCATATGTATATTATATACATCTCAGTGGTATATTAAATAGGTTCAGTCAGAAGGATAGATTGCATCTATCTAAAAATTGACCTGCGCGTGAGGAGATTTTCTAATCAACCCTCCGCCTAGTACTATATTGAGTGGATGGATTGTTTGATTTGGTGATCACCTTGATTAATCTGCAACTTCAGTGCAGATTCTTTTATTGATAATTCACACTGCTATTAGTGTTTGTGCTTACAGTAGTTTAGTTTAATTCTGCATTGTTTGTTAACTGCTGTAGTTTTTATTTTGGGGTAGATCTATTCACCCCCCCTCAAGATCTTTCATCACGTGGTATCAGAGCCTAACTCTCCCTTAGGGCTTTACATCCCGGAGTGGTTAGTTATGGATGCTAGAGGATTAACTACTAAGGGTAATTCAACTAGTAAGCCACCATTCTTTGATGGGAACACATATGCTTACTGGAAGAATCGCATGCAGGTCTTTCCTAGGGCTAAGGATTATGAAATCTGGAAGGTAGTTAGTAAAGGACCATTTGAGCTTCCAGAGGATGAGGAGGTTTGGACTAGGGATGTAATGTCCTGGAATTTTTGAACATTTTTCAGATCTGGATCTGTGGGTTTCGGATCACTTTTGGGGGGCCCGGAGCGCGTTTTGTGTTTCATGCGTGTTTTTCCCTGACGAACCTTCGGAACCCTATATGGGGCGAACCGTTGCGTTCTACTCCGGGTCCTTACCAGTACGTTGAGCATGTTTCGAGGATCGAGGAAATAATTTTTTTCCAATTTTTCTCATTTTTAACATTTTCCAGATTTTCTATAAATACTCCACCCTTTTTCTTTTCTTCACCTTTTCTTCCTCCCCTTCCAACGATTGACTCTTCCTCCGCTTCCTCTCCCTCTCCCGTGCGTGGACGCGGCGACCCGCCCCCCGGCTACAGACGGTGGCAAGGTGACAACGCGGCGACGACGACGGCGACGAGATGATCATGGAGGCATGTGGAGCTCATGGGAAGCTCATGAGGAACGGGGGTTTTAAGGGAACTTTTGAAGATCGACGGCGATCCGTCGCATTTCGGGCGACCCCGAGGTAGGGTGTGATATGCGCAACGAAGAGTGATATAGAAGGGGGGGGATGAATAGATCACTCCCTAAAAATAAATTCTCAGCGATAAACCACAACTTCGTTTCTCAACCCTTCAGAAACATCACAAAGGATAGCTAAGACAATCAATAACCAACACCGAAGAAGTAAGTGCGATCGAGAGAGTTGTTCACAGTCAAACAAAATGCCAAGCAGATGGAGAGCAACAAAGATAACATGCAAACCACAGAAGAGACAAGTGTTTTTAAGGTGGTTCGATTGTAGTCCACAATCTACATCCACCCCTCACTCCAAACCGGAGTGAGGCTTCCACTAGCCACGGCTAGAAACAGCAGACTCAGTCTGCGAACAATATGCTGCCAAACAGCTTGACCAACCAAGGGAAACAAATCCCTCAACACAAACTCTGCAACAGACAGAGCTTGACACCTGGACCTGCTACCCGCAAGACCAGAACCAGAGACGAATCTCCCTTCCTCCAAACCGGAGGGAACCTGCTAGTGACAACCCGTCACTGGCAAACCAGAGATCACAGATCTCTCTTCCTCTGCAGCCTAGAGGGAAACCGGAGAATCTATCCCTTCCTCCGAACACTGGAGGGTAACAAGATGGAATCAGAAGAATGAAATGAAAAATAGAAAAAACAAAACAAGACAATCGATGAAGACAATCGATTCTGAAAAACCAACAACAATGTAGCTTCCGAAGAAGCAAATCTTCAGTCACAGACACTTCTCTCTCTCTCAAAGACTTTTCTCTCAGATCTATTCTCTCAAATTCTTCTCTCTTTCTTCTCTCGGGAACGTGGAGGCTCTCTCTTTTCTTCTTCTGCTCAGGGACTCTTCTTCTCAACTTTTCTCCAGTTCAGGTTCTGTTGATCGCAGAAGACACCCTTTTATATGGCATCCGACCTGAATTCCATGACTTTCACACGAGTGGCAGGAGTGAGGCTCGTTCCCTCCTTTTCCAGAGCATCCTCGGATCACGTGCCAAGCATCATCCTCGGATCACTTGCCCAATCATCAGCCTGAATCATCTGTAGCCAGAGAAGAAATGAATGCAACTAGTTAGTTCAAGTTTTTAACACAGCGTGTATAGACTTTAGATGCAGTAAATAGGCAAGTGTGTACAATGTGAGAGTGTGTAGACTTGAAGCCCTTCAAGCGACCTCAATGTACAGACTTGCGGGGGATGCAAGAGCAAGCGACAGTAAAATGTATAGACTTAACCGCTGCGAGCATAGGCTGTACACACTTTGATTGCGTGCATGTGAAAGTAGTGTATAGACATGCTGTGATGAAAAATGCCCAAATGCAGTGTACAAACATGCTGTGAAGAACAATGCCCAAAGCAGTGTATGGACTTAGAATGCACGAGACAACAGTGTACAGACTTTGTGATGCACAAGCATATCCAATGTATAGACTTTGAAGTAAAGGCTAGAGTTACACAAGCAATGTATAGACTTCAAAGTATGCACAATGCAAAGGCTGTACAGACTTCAGACTCAGCTGCGAACTGAGTTAAAGAGTGTATAGACTTGATGAATGCCTTGGACAGACGCTCGATGTATAGACTTTGTGAGATGCTAAGTGAGACAGAGCTGGATGTACAGACTTTGAGAGAGAATGCACTGTTGGCTAACTCTGTACAGACTCTGAGAGACGATGCACTGTAGCCTAACGCTGTACAGACTCAGATAGCGTGAGACGCTGAATGAGACGGTCGGATGTACAGACTTGGACGTGTGTGTGCTTGTTAATGTATAGACTTTATGAATGCATATGCCAAGGCTGTACAGACTTCAATGTAAAGACTTTGAATGTGTGTGTTGTGGACAATGTATAGACTTGATGCAGCTTCAAAGCATAATGTGCAGACTTTAACGATGTACATGCTTCACGCGATGTACAGACTTGGGGTTCTGAACGTAGGTAAAGACTAGGAATGTACAAACTTGCTATGGATGTATAGACTTCAATGACTCATGCAGTGAAAGGATAGACAATGTACAGACTTAGTGCAAACATGATGTGCAGACTTGTAGTATGCAATGTCTAGACTTGATATGAAGGAATGCAAAATGTCTAGACTTGCTATGAGGGAATGCACTGGCTGTGCACACTTGAAGTAATGCATGCTGGAGACGATGTACAGACTTGGTCTTGCGACTAGGGGCTGTACAGACTTGATGTGCAGACTATGTGTGTGTGTGCGAGACAATATTTAGACTTAATAGATGAAGCATGCATTGATCTAGAGATAGAAATAGATTTATTTATAGTGTGAGACATCATCAAAACCGTAGGGATGCAACAATCTCTCCCTTTTTGATGATGGCAACACTATGAATCAAGCAATATCAATGCTTAAAAAGAAATCAACAGCAACTTTAACAATCAAGGCAAATTCAAAGCAAGTGCATGTTGTGCCAAAATAAACACTACTGCTGAAACACTTCTTTCTCCAAAACCACTCCCCCAACAACTCACTCTCAGCTCCCCCATAACTCACTCTCAGATATTGCCATGACAAACTATTCTCCCCCACAACTCATGACAACAAATGATCTACTGATATTGCAAAACCTCGCTCCCCCTTTGACATCAGCAAAAGGAAATGCAGAATATATGAAAGTGCTGGAGTCATGAGGAGGAAGTACAGTAACATCTTAGTGCAGAAAGGCACGAGCAAGTCTTAAGAGAATAAGTGAGGTGCTAAACTCAAGTTTAGATTCTTGAACTCCAGTAACCAATAGAGAAATAGAATGATAGAAAAGTTTATCAACATACATAGGATATGATTTAGAACAGGGGTGAACAAGTATGGCAAGACATAGCTGAACAAGCAACTATCCCAGAAGACAACAAGAGACAAGGTCAGAGAAGGTGTTCTCAAGGTATTGAGGACAAGCAATCCATTAGTGAATAACGACAAGGGATTTTGAGGTGATTTTCAAGAAGACCAGTGTGTAAGTTGGTAATTCACTCTTTTGACATTAGGGAGACACCTTGATAAGAGCCCTGAATCCCCAGTTACTCAGTGTGAGTACCTCATTACCTCCTCCTCTTTTTTTTAAAAAAAAAAGGAACAGAGTTAGTAACTGTGGCTTTTGACATGAGGAAACACCTTGATTAGAGGCCAGAATCCCCAGTTACTCACCAGCAAGCCACCATTGCTCTATGATGGTCAGAATATTAATGTCATGTGTTTTTTTTTGTTAAGCATTTGACACCTCATGACATAGGAGAAAATTTCATTTCATTGATGAAGCTCCCAGTTTCTCAGTGAACAAATCAGGACCTTTGGTAATTCAGTTTATCCCTTGTGTAGAGAAGATGGAATGATTGAAAACAATGCCAGAAGGACTATTTCTTGAAGTGAATCTTGAAGTCTAGATTTCAAGTTGTTTTGGTCAGATATCAAGACATATAGGTTTTGGCCTGAACCAAAATCACTTAACAATGTAGGAAGATATACTTTAGACAATTAATCCAGATCTCTGATAGACTACCAGAGGAAAGATTCTAACTGGACTTTAGTATCACAGACTTATAGAATTAAGAAATGAGTGAGATTCTACTATCTGATAGAACCACACTATATCAGTCATGAGAACCAGCAAAGACACACATCTGGTTAGTCTTTTTGAATCTGTCAAAGAACTCTCCCTCTCACAGCTCAACCAGCTCCCCCTTAAACATAGCCTTACTGAAAGCGAACCATCAGACACACAGAACTCCCCCTCACAAAATGAACAGACTTCACAATTAAGATAACTTGAATAAGCCTAATTCTCTTATCAGTGTAGTGAATTTTTCATTATCTAGAGGTTTAGTGAAGATGTCAGCAATCTGATTATCAGTGCCTACATGAATCAGTTCAAAATTGTTCTTAGAAACCTCATCTCTTATGAAATGATGCCTTATCTCTATGTGTTTGGTGCGGGAATGCAAAACAGGATTCTTGGCAAGATTAATGGCACTGGTATTATCACAATAGATAGGTGTTCACCCCAGGTCTACTTGGTAGTCCTGAAGCGGGTGTTTAATCCAAATGACTTGTGTACCATAACTCCCTGCAGCCACATATTCAGCCTGTGTAGTGGAGAGGGCCACAAAATGTTGTTTCTTGGAACCCCAAGATACTAAACACTCACCCAAAAATTCACAGTGACCACTAGTGCTTTTCCTGTCTAGTTTACACCCTGCATAATCTGAATCTGTGTATGCAACTAAATTAAGTGTGTGTGATGCAGAAAACCATAAACCAAGAGAATGTGTAGCTGACAAATATCTGAAAATTCTTTTCATTACAGCTATATGTATTTCAGTGGGTCTAGACTGATATCTAGCACACAGTCCTACACTAAACTGTATATCAGGTCTAGAGGCTGTCAAGTAAAGTAGAGATCCAATCATACCTCGATAGAGCTTGGCATTTACTTCTTTACCTGTCTCATCTGCATCCAGTGAGGTATTGGTACCCATGGGTGTTGTAATGTGCTTCAGGTTATTCATACCAAACCTCTTGAATAGTTCCATTGTGTATTTGGTCTGGTTGATGAAGCATCCATCCTCTGACTGTTGTACCTGCAAGCCAAGAAAGTACTTTAGTTCACCGACCAGACTCATTTCAAACTCAGTAGACATCATTTTAGAGAATTCATCACATAGTTTACAGCTAGTTGATCCAAACACAATGTCATCTACATATACCTGAACTATGATGAGATCTTTATTTGTACCCTTGGTAAATAATGTTTGATCAACTTTACCTCTGTTGTAGCCCTTGCTGATCAGAAATTCAGTCAATCTTTCATACCATGCTCGAGGAGCTTGCTTTAGACCATACAGGGCTTTGTTTAACTTGAAAACTTGGTTAGGTTGAGGAGAGAATTGAAATCCAGGGGGTTGTTCAACAAAAACCTCTTCCTTAATAACTCAATTTAAGAAGGCACTTTTAACATCCATTTGTTGGAGTTTTATATTCTTGGAACATGCAAAAGCTAGCAAAATTCTTATTGCTTCCATCCTAGCAACAGGTGCATAGGATTCATCAAAATCAACTCCAAATTCCTGACAGTAGCCCTTGGCTACTAGTCTGGCCTTATTCCTAGAAATGATTCCATCTTCATTCATTTTATTTTTAAACACCTACTTAGTTCCTATGATATTAACACTATCTGGTCTTGGAACAAGCTTCCAGACATTATTTCTTTCGAACTGACCTAATTCCTCACACATAGCATTGACCCAAGCTTGATCAGCCAATGCCTCTTCTACTGATTTGGGTTCAATTTGTGAGACTAAAGCAATTAGGTCTTGATTATTAACATTCCTAAAATGAGACCTAGTCCGAAGAGGATCTTCAAGGTTCCCTATGACATTATCTATCGGATGATCTTTAAGAAATCTGACATTTATTGAAGACTCACCTGTCTCTTCTGGCCCTTCCTGGTTAGGAGGATTTGATGTTCCACTCGGCTGAGTCTTCTCTTCTTCTTGGTCTTCTAGGAATTCCCCATCGTGATTGGAATCCTTGTCAAAATTTCCAATGTTAGTAACACCTTTCTTTTCACTAAAAAGGATGTGTGGAGACTCTTCAACTTTCTGGTCTGTTATGTTAAAGATCCTATATGCCCTTGACACTTCAGAGTATCCTAAAAATATTCCAGGGGAGCTTTTAGCTTCAAACTTATCTAAATCTTTCTTGTCATTGTTATGAATAAAGCATTTAGCTCCAAAAATTCTGAAATGAACCAAGTTTTGTTTCTTACCTTTTAGTAGCTCATAGGGTGTTTTCTTGTGAATGGGTCTTACCATGGCCCTGTTGATTATGTAAGTTGCTGTATTGGCCACCTCTGCCCAGAATTTCCTTGGTAATTGACTCTCAATCAGCATGGTTCGGGTCATCTCCACAATAGTTCTATTTTTCTCTCCACAATTCCATTCTATTCAGGTGTCCTGGGAGAAGAAAACCTGTGTGTTAGTCCCTCCCTTTCACAAAGATCAGAAAATATGGAATTTTAAAATTCACCTCCATGGTCAGATTGAATTGTACAAATCTTGTATTTTCCTTCTTGTTTGACCTTATTGAAAAACTGGTTAAACTTTTGAAAAGCATCACTTTTATTGGATAAGAAAAAGATCCATGAAAATCTAGAATGGTCATCAATGATCACATAGCCAAACCTATTCCCATTAAGACTCTGAGTCCTAGTAGGACCAAAGAGGTCCATATGGAGAAGTTCCATTGGTCTAGAGGACAATGGCTCAGATCTTAGCTTGAAAGAATTCCTGGTCTGTTTGCCTAGAGCACAGGCATCACATGATTTTGAAATAGAATTGAACTTAATTCTAGGCATGCCTCTAACTAAATCATGCTTGACCAATTTATTTAAAGTAGAGAAACTAGCATGGCCTAGACGTCTATGCCATTCAAAAGCATCATTTTCAGAATTAGCAGATAAACAAAGGTTAGGTTCAGATTCAGCATCTAAGTCTATCATGTAGACATTATTCACCCTATTGGCTGCAAATTTAACCACATCGGAATTTATTTCAAAAATCTTGCATGAGTTATCATCAAACACAACCCTGTGACCCTTGTCATATAATTGACTAATGCTAATCAGGTTGTGTTGAAGACCTTCTACAAGTTGAACATTTTCAATGGAGTTTGTGGAAGACTTACCTACTGTGCCAACTCCAATGATCCTACTTCTGTCCTTTCCTCCAAATTTGACCAGACCCCCTACCTTCATCTCTATATTGGTGAACTTGGATCGGTCTCCTGTCATGTGCCTGGAGCAGCCACTGTCGAGGTACCACTTGTTGTTCTCAGCTGCCAGGCAGACCTACACAAACAAAATCAAGCAAGGTGATTTGGAACCCAAGATGAGTTGGGTCCAAAGACATTATTCAAATCTCTAAGCAAATGTTTAGGAATCCAGATTTGCTTCAACATGGTTTTCTCAGGCACCTTTACTTCTGGTTTATTGAAATTATAGCCGGGGTTATGTCCAGCTGGTCTGGAGAAGTAAGCTCTATTCCAGTCATTAGGCTTCCCATTCCTGGGATATCTTCTGTGAGCTTGTTGATTAGCAGATTTTTGAGGATGATAGTTATTTCTCCAATACATCCTGTTTGGACCCATCTGTTGGTAGTAATTCCAGCTTTTGTTCTGAACCACTTGCTTGGTCCATCTACCATTTATGTTCTGGTGAGTGGGCTTAGTGAAGTTCTTTACAAAATTCATTCCCATTTTAAATGGTCGACCAACATTGTTTGTTGAACTTCCTTTCGGACATTGAGCTCCTTGACTGCTATTTGAGCTGGATGGTGTGTCCAGCTTCTCCTTTCCCTTCTCTGGGCAGAAGGTGGTGATTTTAAATTGAAAGGGTCTCTTGTTAGTTGGGTCATAACCTAGACCCTCCCTGTTGAAGTTAACCCTTGTCCCTAGTATAGCATCCAGACTAGTTTTTCCTTGGACAATTTTTTCCAAGACCTTCTGTTTATCTTCCAGCTCTTTTTGAAGTGACAATTTTTTTCCAAGACAATTTTTTCACTTTCTTAACAGCTTCATATTTCTCTGAGTTCACTTTATTTTCATTCATGCTTTCTTCAATTTTGATTTTGATTTCGTTAAGCTGGGTGTGACTCTCCTGATTTTCTTCCTTGAGCTTTTCATTTTCTTTTCTTAGGGAAGTCATTTCTTCTAGTTCTTCTTTTAGTTTCTGATTTTCCTCACAGAATTGGGTTTGTTCTTCAATATTGGTATTGAATTTTCTCTTCAGAACCCTATGCTCTTTACTAAGTGAATTGAACTTATCTAATAATTCAGCATAGGCATCTTCCCAGTCATCAATAGAAAAATTCTCAAAGATATTTGTTACCTCCTCTTCGCTGTTTGCCATTAGGCAAATCCCTTCTTCATACTCCTCTGAGGAAGTGTCTTCAGGATCTTCTTCCTCATCGCTCCACGTACAGACCATTGCCTGTGGCTTCTTCTTTTTCTGCACCTTTGAGCTCTTCTTCTGAAGGTAGGGACCCTTCTTCTGGAGATCTGGGCAGTCCGCTTTCATGTGTCCCTATTTGTTGCAATGAAAACAAGTCACTCTCTTAGTATTTCTGTTCTTATTATTGCTAGATTCAACGTTCTTACTAAAGGAGTATGGCTTCTTCCTCTTAAAGATCTTCCCCTTATTTCTTAAAAATTTACTGAACTGTCGAGTGAGCATTGGCTCCTCCTCCTGGTCGAGATCAAAACCATCAGACTCACCGCTACTGCTGCTGCTGCTGCTACTGCTACCCTTGTTGCAGGATGCCTTGAGAGTAACATTCTTGCCCTTCATGTCACTTCCTTCATCACCCCTTTTAAAGTTCATCTCATAGGTCATGAGGGATCCTATGAGTTCAGTCACTGTCATAGTCGTCAAATCCTTTGACTCTTCTATCACGATGGCCTTAGTGTGCCATGCTGAGGTAAGAGATCTAAGTATCTTCCTGACTACATCTGCCTCAGCCATCTCTTTCCCTAGCCCCTTAAGAGTGTTCGTGATCAAAGACAACCTGGCATACATTTCAGTAATAGTCTTCTCTGGTTTCATCTTAAACAATTCATACTCAGAGGTGAAGAGATTTACCTTCGAGGCTTTCACTTGAGCTGTACCTTTGTAGATTAGTTGCAGCTCATCCCACATTCGCTTGGCCGTCTTGTAGGCTAATATGCGGGCGTATTCATCTGGGTGAACAGCACACTAGATGATGTTCAGGGCCGTCCAGTTCAGTGAAGATAGCTTGACATGATCATCTGTCCATGCGTCCTCGTTCGGTGGCAGATCATACGGCCCAGTAGTGATTACCCTCCACAGCTTGTGGCTCTGTGCCCTGATGAACACCTCCATCCTGTTTTTCCAGAAGAGATAGTTATTACCATCAAAGAATGGAGGGCGACTAATGGATTGTCCCTCAAGCATGAAACTTCGAGGACCATTAGGATTACCCTGACCGTTGGTCCACATGATGCAAACCTGCTCTGATACCAATTGATATGTGCAGCGAAGAGTGATATAGAAGGGGGGGGATGAATAGATCACTCCCTAAAAATAAATTCTCAGCGATAAACCACAACTTCGTTTCTCAACCCTTCAGAAACAGCACAAAGGATAGCTAAGACAATCAATAACCAACACCGAAGAAGTAAGTGCGATTGAGAGAGCTGTTCACAGTCAAAAAAAATGCCAAGCAGATGGAGAGCAACAACGATAACTGGCAAACCACAGAAGAGACAAGAGTTTTTAAGGTGGTTCGATTGTAGTCCACAATCTACATCCACCCCTCACTCCAAACCGAAGTGAGGCTTCCACTAGCCACGGCTAGAAACAGCAGACTCAGTCTGTGAACAATATGCTGCCAAACAGCTTGACCAACCAAGGGAAATAAATCCCTCAACCCAAACTCTACAACCGACAGAGCTTGACACATGGACCTGCTACCCGCAAGACCAGAACCGGAAACGAATCTCCCTTCCTCCAAACCGGAGGGAACCTGCTAGTGACAGCCAGTCACTGGCAAACCAGAGATCACAGATCTCTCTTCCTCTGCAGCCCAGAGGGAAACCGGAGAATCTCTCCCTTCCTCCGAACACTGGAGGGTAACAAGATGGAATCAGAAGAATGAAATGAAAAATAGAAAAAACAAAACAAGACAATCGATGAAGACAATCGATTCTGAAAAACCAACAATAATGTAGCTTCCGAAGAAGCAGATCTTCAGTCATAGACTCTTCTCTCTCTCTCAAAGACTTTTCTCTCAGATCTATTCTCTCAAATTCTTCTCTCTTTCTTCTCTCGGGAACGTGGAGGCTCTCTCTTTTCTTCTTCTGCTCAGGGACTCTTCTTCTTAGCTTTTCTCCAGTTCAGGTTTTGTTGATCGCAGAAGACACCCTTTTATATGGCATCCGACCTGAATTCCATGACTTTCACACGAGTGGCGGGAGTGAGGCTCGTTCGCTCCTTTTCCAGAGCATCCTCGGATCATGTGCCAAGCATCATCCTCGGATAACGTGCCCAATCATCAGCCTGAATCATCTGCAGGTAGAGAAGAAAGGAATGTAACTAGTTAGTTCAGGTTTTTAACACAGCGTGTATAGACTTAGATGCAGTAATCAGGCAAGTGTGTACAATGTGAGAGTGTGTAGACTTGAAGCCCTTCAAGCGACCTCAATGTACAGACTTGCGGGGGATGCAAGAGCAAGCGATAGCAAAATGTATAGACTTAACTGCTACGAGCATGGACTGTACACACTTTGATTGCGTGCATGTGAAAGCAGTGTACAGTCATACTGTGATGAACAATGCCCAAATGCAGTGTACAGACATGCTGTGAAGAACAATGCCCAAAGCAGTGTATGGACTTAGAATGCACGAGACAGCAGTGTACAGACTTTGTGATGCACAAGCATATCCAATGTATAGACTTTGAAGTAAAGGCTGGAGTTACACAAGCAATGTATAGACTTCAAAGTATGCACAATGCAAAGGCTGTACAGACTTCAGACTCAGCTGCGAACTGAGTTAAAGAGTGTATAGACTTGATGAATGCCTTGGACAGACGCACGATGTACAGACTTTGTGAGATGCTAAGTGAGACAGAGCTAGATGTACAGACTTTGAGAGAGAATGCACTGTTGGCTAACTCTGTATAGACTTTGAGAGACGATGCACTGTAGCCTAACGCTGTATAGACTCAGATAGCGTGAGACGCTGAATGAGATGGTCGGATGTACAGACTTGGACGTGTGTGTGCTTGTTAATGTATAGACTTTATGAATGCATATGCCAAGGCTGTACAGACTTCAATGTAAAGACTTTGAACGTGTGTGCTGTGGACAATGTATAGACTTGATGCAGCTTCAAAGCACAATGTGCAGACTTTACCGATGTACATGCTTCACGCGATGTACAGACTTGGGGTTCTGAACGTAGGTAAAGACTAGGAATGTACAGGCTTGCTATGGATGTATAGACTTGAATGACTCATGCAGTGAAAGCACAGACAATGTACAGACTTAGTGCAAACATGATGTGTAGGCTTGTAGTATGCAATGTCTAGACTTGATATGAAGGAATGCAAAATGTCTAGACTTGCTATGAGGGAATGCACTGGCTGTACACACTTGAAGTAATGCATGCTGGAGACGATGTACAGACTTGGTCTTGCGACCAGGGGCTGTACAGACTTGATGTGCAGACTATGTGTGTGTGTGCGAGACAATGTTTAGACTTAATAGATGAAGCATGCATTGATCTAGAGATAGAAACAGATTGATTTATAGTGTGAGACATCATCAAAACTGTAGGGATGCAACAGGGTGACGGATCCTTAGCTCATTTACTTTCTTCCCCATGATTTCTAGGCCAAGAGGAGGTCGAGAGGGGTTCATTTGAGCCGGAGAAGGGAAAACCATGCTTTGGGGTTTGAGCGCCAGATCTATCGTTTTAATGCATTATTTTGTGGTTTGTTGGCATCAAACGATGCCTTTGGGCATGGGGAAGAGCTTCCCCTTTGTTTCCCCTTCACCTGGGGGTGATTGGGGCGTGCAATGGCATTTTTGGGCCATTCCCACCTTTCTCGATTTTTTGGAATGAAAACGGTTCTTCCAGGAACCGTTTCTGAAAGAGGTGGCCCTAGATGGGCCGTTTTCTGAGCTGGAGTGTCGACAGGGCAAGCAGTCACGCGATAGACGACCGAATCCCAGCAGTGGCCAGGCGGCCGACCGCTACCTTCATGGGGCCAGCATGACTCTCGAGGTGTTTTGACCGTTGGTTTTTGACCATTGAACAGTTTTGGGGACTGGCGGTCATGAGGTAGCTGTTTTAATCCCCTTGACGGTCCCAAGGGAGACCGTCTTAAGCCCCAACGATCATGAGGTGACCGTTTAACCTTTTCTTGCAGTTCCAGGGTGTAGTGGTCCCAAGGAGACCGTTTTAACCCTGAGGCGGCCATGAGTGGACCGCTTCTATTTTGAATAGTCGGTAGGAGACCGTTTTCCTTCTTGTTGAGTGGCAGCCTATAGGGGACCGCCTAGTCTCCTTCTGTGGTCCAGAGCGAACTGCCTCTTCTTCAGGCGGTCCAGCATATGACCGCTTTTACCCAGGGATGGTCCAGTGTGGACCGCCACCTATGTTCTGTCCGACCGGAGCTTGTTTCTTGCCGATTCTAAGCTCGAGAGAGCGGATCTCGATCCCCGTGCTGACCTACGGTCCGACTGACGCTGGGCATCATCTGGGGGCTGTGTGTAGGTGCCGTGGGGACCCCGGGATGTGGCGTAGTTCAGCTGGTGTCACCATGAGTCTATGTCAATACAAAAAGCTATTCTTGTACTTTGTCCGGTTCAGGTGTTGTTTTCCGTTGGCTAGAGAGTCTACTCCTTCAGTGACCCTCCACTAGCCGTAGCCTTCCAATATGCGTGTAGTCCCCCCAGGGAGTGGTGGCGAGGCTACCCGAGAGAGACGATTTTAGGCTGGTTACCATGGACCTCCTACTATGGCGGCTCGAGTCTGGGCCTGGAGGAAGAACCAACTAGTGGGCCTGACGTAGCGCAGTCAGTCAGTGTGTGCACACATGGTCGGGGACTTCGGACGCGTGCTGACGAGCACGACCCCGACTAGGCCCTTGTCAGTGTTACTTGTGTGTGTCTCAGTTTCCACCTGGGATGAGTAGGGAGACACCGCGGCGCGGCGTAAGTCGTAAGGGGACGCTTCCAACTGTGCTTCTAGTGGGCGGTACTCTTATCTTTCTTTGATAGTGCTATTGCTTTTTCTGCCTTGTTACCTCAGTTCTCATGCTGTGTGGTCGGTACTAGACGTAGCTGAGCTTTTCCATTTATTTATTCTTGTTGCTTCACGTTCTACGTCTTGGTAGTGTTCCCGCTTTAGCTGCCTCCCGTGCAGTTTCTTGTTTTCCGAGGTAGGGGTCCAAGTGATCCCTACTAAGCCTTTTGTGATGAGGCTCATTCCCTGTGTTTTTCCGTGGTTTCAGGTGAGGCGAGTCTTCTGAGGAGCACTTCTGAGGCTCCGCGTGGTTCTGCTGCCCAGGGTTAGTCGCCAGTTGCTAGAGCTGGGGTATGCCCCGGGTAGTTGTACATTTCTTTCTGGACTATACTAGTTGTGGACTACTGTTATATTTTAGACCGTTGTTGTGTTATAGACCATGTAATTTGCTTAATATTAATTATTATTCCCTGCTTATTCATAAATTATGTAGTTCTGTAATTAATTTAGATTCTTGTATATTTCCACACCATCCCTTTAACCCTTCAGAGTCTTCGGGCTCGTGGGTGGCAGTTCGAGATTTGGGTTATCGGGCCTTCCTGGTGCTCGGATCTTGGGTCGTTAGAGTTGGTATCAGAGCGCGGTTGTGGA
Source organism: Amorphophallus konjac (assembly GCA_022559845.1). NCBI lineage: Eukaryota > Viridiplantae > Streptophyta > Magnoliopsida > Alismatales > Araceae > Amorphophallus > Amorphophallus konjac. The sequence goes on from CM040120.1 coordinate 144,982,955, forward strand.
TATATATAAGAACCATAAATAATTGCAGTGGTCCACTAGTCCACAATGATGATGTACAGTCGGCACTGGCTTAGGGTATCTTATGTTTTATTGATTCCGCTATTTCTCGTGTCTTCTGTCTTTGTGCATCAGGAGAGTATGGCGCTGTTGGCACGCAAAATATGATCAACGGTGATCAAGCCGTAGAAATAAATGATACAGCCCACTGAAGCCCAGAAGCTGATGAAGATCAACATATTAAAGACTTCTTAAGCTGCCAGAGCCTCGAGTCACCTGGAATGAACACTGGGGACTTCACCTCAGGAGAGTCGAGATGAGTCCACAACCAACCGGCAGCGCGACCAAGCCTGCCTAATGATCCGGCGTCGACTCCGTCATGCCGCTACCCCACACCCATCGCCCGACCAAGGATGACGGTCTACCCGGTGGCTCGCCACCTTAATGAAGACTCTCCTGAGGAGGAAGAACGCCCTCGACCCCTCAAAGCAAAGGATCGAAGGTTCTGTCAGCAGAAGACCCTGATTACCCGGCACGGGTACGACTTCTCATCACATGGGGCCCATCGGCGGCCAGATGATTGCCCGGTCGAGGCGAAAACACCCCGAGCGGCATATCACAACCCGTGGGAGCTACCAATGCAAGTCGAGATGAGTCGGCAATACAAGCCGTGATGCCGAGAGCCGTGTCAGTGACAAATCCGTGTGTTCAAGCTTAAGGCACATGAGTTCTAAAAGCAACCATTTGGCAGCCCAGAATTATCATCTATGGCCTCTCCTATGTCCCGGCAAGACTATAGAGAAATGAAAGGTCACAACAACCCTCGAGGTCAGTTCGAAGCTTGTTATCGGGCCCGTACCAGGTTAAGGCGATCAAATGGCTCAAATCCGACGCGCTCCTGCTAAACCGGCACACCCCTCAAATCCGGCGCGCCCCCCTTAACCTTGGGCAGCCTTCTAAACCTGCGTGCCCCGTTAAATCTTAATCCGGCGCGCGTGAATGGCCTCAAACCGGCGCGCTAAACCCCGCGCTGGATTAAACTTGTTCCAGGATCGCCTATATAAAGGGGCTGACGTTCAAGAACAAAAAAAGAGAAGAACGAGAGGAGGCAGATAGCCAGATACAAGCAAGAGAGAGAGGAAAGCTTGGGGAAGAAGAAGGGGAGCAGAGTGCCCTTCTCGTTCTGATACTCTATTCTTCCTCCCGCTATCTGCTGCGAAGTTTCAAGGTCGGTTGGCGAGTCCGACAGCATCCGCCTCTGCTACTTCTTTTTCCTTTCTCTGTTAATGTAGCTCCCTAGAGCATCATCCCGAAGGGCGATGATATGAGCCCGGGATGTTCCTCGAACTCCCCCTCTCTCTGGTCGTCTCTATTTTATGTTAGTTCTTTTTTTGGGAATGAAATTGGTTTCAGGCGACAACGCCGAGCCGAATATATTGTAGTGTTTCACTATACGATTGAATAAATAAAAGGGCATGTTGATGCTGTCTTGTGGTCTATCCCCACTATCTATTGTGTGCTATTCATCTGGTTTTCTTTTTACCACCGAGTACGCCTCAGATCTTTGAGGCAATATCAATAATCCCCCTCCCCGGGGTTTCTCTCGTGTCGTATAGGTGATATGAGTGAACCAATGTGCTCAGATGTCCCCCCCGGCCAGAGGGATGCTTGCCATTACATCATCCTTCGTCCCGGAGGTGGCTCCGCAGTCTATCCCTGTTCATGATTCAGGGTGAGGAGAATGAACATCTCTGCTATTCCTGTCGTATGGTTGCGCGTACTGGAGATACTGTCGAGCTGTTCGACCCTGTGCCTCTTCCAGGAGCTCAGTCTGCTGGCCGTTCGTTCCCCAAGTAAACATATTCCAGTCACAGTGTTCCTTATTGATTTAGCCTATCGAGGAATTCGCTGCCTGGGGAGGGGGACATCCCCATCATTGCCAATCGTTGTCGAGGCACGGAGTCATATCTCGTGATGATATGCACTTTGTGTTTCATCCAATGAATATCAATTAATAGGGTTAATTCTAACCCAACATCAAATCCACCTTCTTTTTGAGAGAGGGGTGGTGGCTATGAGAAGATCACCTCTCATAGGCTGGCCCTCGAGGTGATGTCTCATCTTGGCCGTCCCTTAAGTGTTTTGGCTCGTGGAGTCGGATACCCCTAGCAGGCTAGCCCTCGGGGTCCTTCCTCTCCGATGAAGTTCACCGGTCACCGCTTGGCATTCCCGGCCTTAAAGGAGCGTACCCCTAACTACTGGGACTATCTCCGCTTCGCCCCTGCAAACCCCCCAATCATGGGGAGGTGCTGCCAAAATTTGGACTGGTAACTTAGTCAAATTTGCATCTGTATGACACACTTATCAAAGATTATGCTTGAGTAGGAACCTCCCATAAGTCTATGACTACCTCGATTACAATGCTTCTGTGGCCAAATAAATCTTCTAATCTTCTAAAAAAATCAACAAGGTCTCAAAAAATATGCATAAGTTTCAATCAGACTTGAATAAACCTAAAACCCCCTAATCCGGCGCGGCCCGAATCTGGCGCGCCAATTTCCGACGTGCCCCCCCCCCTCGCGCCGTTTAACATTAGACTCATAAGTTCTTTGAACTTAATGAGCCCCTATCCGGCGTGCCCAGGGCATGCCGTGTTCACCTCCCCTTAGGCTATCGCGCCGTATTAATCCCTAATTTACCATCACGCCATATTAGCCTCAGTTAACCATCGCGCTGGTTTAACCCGTTTGGCCACCGCGCTGTTTTAATATTCAGATAAGTGCCTCGCCGTTTTAACCCATCCCTTATACCTATGTTCTAACGGCGCTGTTTTAGGCTTTTACCTACGCTTCCCGCGCCGTTTCAAGTTCCACATCTACGCGTACCACGATGGTTTCGCTCCGAATCATGTCGTTGTGCCGTTTCGATACTCTCCTCGTCTCCGGGGTGACTTCCGATGCTAATAACAGAATTAAATGAACCCTGTAATTAATAAGCCAAATAAATTAGTTTGTCTAAACCTGAATTAATTAGCTTCATAGCTTCATCGTCATGATTGAGTTTAAGCATTCGCATCGCATCAATGTATGTTTGAGTGCGCGAGCCCTTGGTATATCAAATGGCATTAGCGGAAAGTCGGGCAACGCCCAATAGGAAGCTCTTGTCATGCGTGATGATGGTCTCCGGGCCTAAGTCCTTCGCCAAGTATTGAGTGTTTCGCCCTAATAGACTGTGCATGATAGACTAGAATATCTTGCATGATCATCTGCATCCTTTGCATTCTTTATTTCGGCCTCGACAGCCCACTATCTCGGTAATTAATCAAAGGTTTTCCCTCCTCGCGGGGAATGTAATTAACGCCATAGCCTTTATGGTATGGCGGACTACTGGTCTCGACCGAATCTCACTCTCGTCCGACACGGGTCAGAATGAGTGCACAATAAACTCGTCACTTACGTGACTGGCACGCCTGCGCTGTCAATCAGTCAGTTAATTACCGGTTAATTAATTGGTTGATCGACGCGTAAATAAACCAAATAAATCCAATGAAAAAAATAATTTTTAATAATAATAAAAAAAGAAAATAAAATCAATAAATCCCATCGAAATAGTCTGGCACGCCCGGTGGGACCAGTGTCACCTTTCATCTCTTTGCCGAGATATTTGGGCTTCAAGGCCCTCCCAAATGTTGCTAATCGTCAGCTTGTTGGTCTTTTCAGGCAAACAATGACGATAACAACCGGACTGACTGGCATCGGCTTCGGCCCTGCAGTTGTGGCCGGTCATGCGCAAGGGTACCTGGCGATGCCCATGGTGTTCGGCAACTTCCCTGCCGCTGTTGGCTTCCCCAACTTCTTGGGGCTAGCCTTCGCAGATATGCTGGAGATAGAACCCTCGGAGCCCGTCGAGGGAGCTATAAAGAAGATGGAGCCCCCGAAGGCTCGATGCTGCAATGACTCGTCCAGGAGTCCAACCCTAGTCGCCAGCTGCCTGGTGCACCATGCCATCTGTGGGGTCTGCCCCGATGCTGTCAACAGGAACTCTGGAGGTCGTCAGTGCAAGCAACTCCGGAGGAGTACTGCTGTGGTTACCGGATCTCTTTCGCAGTCTGATAAATCCATGATGGTTGGTGGCATGCGCGTCTTCTTCAACGAACGTGATGCACGGATAGTCCCGGACCGGGTCATCCCTGCCATCCCCGTCCGCAACTCATATCAAGCCCTCGCTGGAAGGAGGGCGGAAAGAGAAGAAGCCGGCCACTACGGCCAAGAGAAGTTGGCCCCCAGGCCAAAGAAGTTCAAACAAGTGTGGGTCCCCAAGAGGGTCCAACCTGCCCACCGAGCTGCATCTGTCCGCCGTTGCCCTACTCGCGACGGAGCGGAAGGTAGGAAGGAAAGGGGCCTACCCCCGAAAGAAGAAGAAGTGGTTGCGGACCCTCCGCGCCGTGAAAGCTTCCGGGCTTGCGCCCTCCAAGCCAACGTCCCTGATGTGGGACGAAGATTTCAACAACCGGCCGATAGAGCTCGGCTGGCTTACATCCCTCCTGCTGGAGGTCGACAACTATCCCCCGTGCTGCATCAAGAACGGGGTCGAGATGAGATGACCAATTTGGTCGAGAACTATTTTCGAGGGCTAGGCAACCCCTCGCTTGGGCAGCAGTGGTTGATGCAAGTTGTTGTGTCCCTATGATCATTTAAGTTCACTTGAGTAAATCGACATCATTCTACGGTCATATAATTCTGTGGTATTCTTGGTTTTGATAATGGCTAAACAATATTCGTCATTGATATTTCCCACTCTCATGTAATTGACATACGTGATGGTTTGATTATGACAGGTACGCCATTACATGGAAAAGAAATTCAGTGGAGTCGGCAAAAGTGAAAGCTCGTGGATCGCGCCCAAGCAAGGATGCGAAAACAAGCACAAGTCGACACGCGATATTCGGCTTGTCACACATCCAAGGTCAATGCACAAAGAAATATAGCCAAGAGAATCCAAGGCCAGAAACACAATTGATGCCTTTTAGACTATCAAGGGAGATGTCACGGACATGAACGGGCCGCTAAAGAACTTAAGCGACGGAACCAAAGCACGTAACGGACCGACCCGGGCAAGCCCGGGGTCTGCCCAGCTGGCGGTCGACCGCCAGCACAGGGGCGATCTACCGCCCCAGCCAGGGATCGCCAGTCTACATGTGTTTCAGCTGGCGGTCGACCGCCAACCAGTGGCGGTCGATCGAAAATCCCAAGGACCGCCCGTTTGTAGGTTTCACAGTAGCGGTCGACCGCCAGGAGCTGCAGGTCGACCGCCAGCCCCGATGCAGCCTTGTTTGACTTCGAATTCCACCTCGTGGCCAGCCCCTTTCCATGGATTTGTTTAATCAAACCTTACATAATCTTCCATGATTTATGGATCTGGTCTGGAGGGTGTCTATGGACCATTCAAGGTCTATAAAACTCTCACTTGAGGGATTAGAAACACTAGGGCTTCAAGGATTCAAGGGAGATCAAGGGAGCTCATTTTCGAGGTACTGTAGCACCTCCGTGAACAGTGTTTCGGGAGGAAGTTCTTCATCCATTCCAAGGTGTTTCAAGGTGAGATCTGAAGCAAGCAACCTCCAACAATGCTAGAAGCACTCAAGGTTCTCAAAGGTGATCAAAGCTACATCCATACATCTCTTCATCAACTCAAGCAGATTCAAGGAAGCACAACTCACAAGGAAGAAGAAGCCATTGCTGTTGAATCAAGAAGAGTGTTTTGTGAAGAAGATAGAAGCCTCTATTGGTGATCTACATCCACCGAAGAATTCGATTCAAGCTCCAGCAATTTCACACAAGATCTTTCTTCTTGATCTCATTTCATATCATGTTTGAATAGCTTGATATTTGTTCTTTATTCTTCATTTCATTCGAACAATCAAAATTGAGAATCGTCCCTACCAGTGGTCAGTAGGAAGGCAATCGGAGGTTGTCCGATCTGCGTTGTTGACGTCCCTACCAGGTGGTTAGTAGGAAGGTAATCGGTGGTCTTTCCGATTTGTGGTTCAGTGCGTGGCACTAGTGGAGTCTCACCGGATTTGGTGAGGGGTGGATGTAGGACTGGGGATTCAGTCCGAACCACCTTAAAATCTCGTGTGTTGTGGTTTGTTTGTGTGATTGTTTCGTTCTAAATGCATGCTTAGGTTCGAATCGATATATTAGTAATCATCTTGCTAAGCAAATCATTGTGTCCTTTGTTTAGCTAGTTATATTCTGCTACAATTTATCTCATCTAGCTATATAGAGGGTTACATTACGAAAAGAGGGGCAGATCTATTCACCCCTCCCCTCTAGATCCGCTGTCCACTACACAATAAGTGGTATCAGAGCCTAATCTCTCATTATGGGGTCCAACGACCTTGAGGGAAATGGTAGATCAACATCTAAGGGTTATTTACCTGAAGGACACTCTGTGAACAGACCTCCTTATTTCACTAGATCTAACTATCCTTATTGGAAACATCGCATGCAGGTGTTCATTCGCGCCCAAGACTACGAACTTTGGCGTGTGATCAGCAAAGGTCCGTATGAGCTTACAGATAATGAGGACTGGTGGACCAAAGAACAAATACGGCAATCCACCGTCAACTGGAGTGCTAAACATATCATGCAAAGCTCACTCCATCCAGTTGAATTCTCAAGAGTAGCCACCTGCGCAACTGTGAAATTGATTTGGGATAAGCTAGAGGTAATCTACGAAGGAACCTCTCAGGTACGAGAAACAAAAGCCAATATTTTAGTTTCTGAATATGAAATGTTCCGCATGAAGCCTGATGAGTCAATTCAAGATATGTATGCTCGCTTAACTGTGCTTACTAATAGTTTAACTGATTTGGGAAAGAAATATACAGAGCAAGAACTTGTATTAAAAATTCTCAGATCATTAACTCCAGCATGACACACGAAGGCAACCGTTGTTGAAGAATCAAGAGATCTCGCAACCACCAAGGTAGATGAACTCATTGGGTCATTAATGACCTATGAGATCAACCTCAAGAACAAAGAGGCTGAGGCACCTAAAAAGAAGTCCCTAGCTCTTAAAGCTGGACCCAGCCGTCAAGATACTTCTGATGAAGGTGAGGATTCGGGAAGTGAGCGAGATGGGGATGACGTAGCCATGCTCACACGTAAGTTCAAAAAATTCCTGAGAAAGGAAGGTAAGAGCTTCATGAGAGGAAGGTCAAAGGTAAGAAATAGTTTCAAATCTAATTATGAAAACTCTAAGAAATCTGACAAAATCATTTGCTATTCTTGCAATAAACCAGAACATTTCAAGAATGATTATCCTGACAGATTCAGAAAAGCCGACAAATGGAAGGGCAAGAAGAAGAACAAGGTCATGGTGTCCACATGGAGCGATGAAGAGGAAAGTGATGACGGAACTAGCTCCTCGGATAAACAAAAAGAAGATTTCTGCCTTATGGCCAAAGGTGATGAAGAAATTGAGGTAAATTCTCCATTTGAAGATTATACAATTGATGATTGGGAGGATGCATATATACAACTCATGGAAAAATATGAAATGTACCAAAAGGAGAATAAATCATTGAAAAATAAAATTAACTCATTTGTGCATGATCATAATATGAATGATAAGAATGCTCTACTTGAGAATGAAATTGAAGATCTTAAGAAAATGATTGAGGATTTGGAGGAAGGAAGAAAAGAAATGGCTGACTTGGAAACTGAAAATGAGGATTTGAGAAATGAGATTGATAGCATGAAGCTCAAAATGTAAAGCTATGAAAAAGATAGTAAATTGAGCAATGAAAAGTATGAAGCTGTCAAACAAGTCAACATTCAACTTCTTCAAAATATTGAAAACCTACAAAAAGAGTTGAAGGATAAACAACAATCTTTAGAAAAGTTTGTGGATGGAAGAGAAAACCTAGATGCATTGCTAGGTACTAGGATGAATTTCAACAAGGAAGGGTTGGGTTTTAAACCAACAAACAAAAGGCCAATTGGGCTAAAAACAGTCACATTTATCTCATCTTCCGAAGCTTCTACCACAAACACAACTCCCACACAAAACCAGTAAAAACAAAAGGAGAAAGGGAAAGAAAAGATTGAAGAGGCAGTCACCAACATTCCCAAAAAGCCTGTCCAAAAACCTAAGAAAGGTCAACCTTCCCCGCAGCATAGGTCAACACTTCCTTGGCCATTGCATGCTCAACCTTCCAGATTTCACCAAAATTGGATTGCACACTCATATAGGCCAGCATCACCATATCTTTGGGAAAATTATGATTTCTGTGTTCATCAATCCCATAGGTGGCAAAACAATCAGTTTCAACCCAAAATCAACCAACGACCTCAATGGTTTAAGAAGCAAACCTCCTCAAACTTCCACAAAATCCAACAAAGAGCTTCTATGTAGTGTCCCTGTGATTTTGATGATAGCAAATACTATAAGTCACTTGGATGCATACAATTCTGTTTGTAGTACATATGAATGTTTCATTGAAAATCTTATCTGAATTACTACTGCATTTAAATATGGTTGTGTGGTGTGTGCTTTGGTGCATTTCATAATTACATTTATCTGGATTGTTTGATGTCATATGTGTTTACTTCATTTAGAACTGCTCATTCAGAACTTGGTACATTGCTTAACTGTGAGCATGACATAGACTGTACACTCGTCTGTCTGCATGAGTCACCAAGTCCACACATTGCATTGTGTGTTTGTGCATCAAAGTCTATACATTGGTTAGGCTTGTTCATGCAACGTTCACTCAAGTCTGTACATCCGACTGTTTCAGACAAAGTCTGAACATCGGACTATTTCAAGTGAAGTCTGTACATCCGATTGGTCATACATCACTCTTCATAAGTCCATACATTGGACTGTAGCATGCACGAAGCTAAGTCCACACATTGGACTGTAGCAAGCATCGTTGAAGTCTATACATTGGCCTTAGCTTTCCAGAGTCTATACACTACATGAGCATAGTCATGAAGTCTGTACATTGCACTGTGCATCGATCTGGCCAAGTCTATACATTCATACCTTTTCCTACGTTCTGGCCAAGTCTACACAACGCTTGCCTGAATTCTGTTTCAAGTCTATACATTCGTTTCTAAGGCAAAGTCTACACATTGGCTCAGGGTCTTCAAGTCTGTACAGAGTTCAAAGCCTATACATTGTTCACTCAACTTCTTCATGTCTATACAGAGTCTTCATCTTCTAAAGTCTGTACATTCGTTTGGGCAGTCTATACATTCATTCATCTGAAGCTTCATCAAGTCTGTACAACGCTGCTTTGTCAAAGCCTGTACATCACAGCCGTGTTGAAGTCTGTACAGCCAATCTCTTCACTCAAGTCTATACATCCACAATGGATCTTTAAAGTCTGAACATCCGTTCACTTCACTCAAGTCTATACATCCACAGTGGAACGCCAAGTCTGTACATTGGCCTCAAGCTTCACAAGTCTTCACATTGTCTTTTGCTTCGAGTCTGTACATCCTTCAAGGGCCAAGTCCATACACTGTCTCGCTCACATCTTCAAGGGTGATTGAGCATCGTGAAGTCTGATTGAGCATCGTGAAGTCTAATTGAGCACTGTGAAGTCTATTCAGTGGATGAGCATTAAAGTCTATACATTGTGTGTATTGTTCACCTAAGTCTATACATCAGACGAGTCTGCATAGGCCAAGTTCGTACATCGGACTGTTCATGATCACATTGGTAGAGTCTGTACATCAGACGCGCATGCTCGCCTGTCCCCCCGGATGCTCTCCTGGGACCGAGTATGCCCTCTAGTGTTTGCTGATGCTCCCCTGGAGCAGCGATTGCTCCCCAGAGACAGCATGTGCTCCACATGCTCTCCTGACGCTGGTGATGCTGTCCAGAGACCATAGATGCTCTCCTGAGATTTCATATGCTCCCGTGCGAGAACGCACTTTACATTACAAGTCTATACATCATGATCGTCTTTACAAGTCTATACAGAGCTCTTCACTTAACCTGATATTCTTATACTCTATCTGACAAGTGCTCTGCTCGTGAAGCTTAAGGAGGGCACGTGATCCGAGGCTGGAAGGCCTGACCAGATGATGACACATGGACTGACAGCCTGCTGGATGCTACCACGTGGTCTGAATACTTAGGGCTGGAAATGTGGAGGTCACACGCCGGGGCTGCTACTACTGCTGTTGCTATATATATATGAGCCTTCTTCCACAGAAGAAGACTGATCGAGTTGGCGAGAGGTGAAGTCCATACAGAGAGCCACGATCCAGACAGAGAAGAAGAAAAGGAAAAGAAGTGAGAGTGAGAGTGAGTGAAAAAAAAGAGAAAAAGAGATCGAGATCAGAAAGAGAGAAAGTGATCGATATAGAAGAAGAGAGTTGCAGAAAGGCAGTGAGTAGAAGCAGAAGAAGAGAAAAGAAAAGCTAGAGAGAGCCTGTGAAAGAGAAGAAAAAGAAGAGTGAGAAGAAGAGAGAGCCAGAGTGATAGAAGCTTCAACTGAAGATCTGTTCCTGTTGGGCCGTGGATCAAATCCAGGCCAGCCAGCTCCTGCGAGAGCCACAGTCTGAGTTTACTTTTTCCAGCTTTCTGTTGCTGCGTCTTTTATTTTTCTTTTCAACTATTCACTAGTTGTTCTTCCGATTCTCTTGTGTGAGGTCGGGTTCCCTCCGGTGTGGAGGAAGAGAGACTTGCGTCTCTGGTTGCCTTTGACTGGGTGTCATCGATTGTTTCCCTCCGATTTGGAGAAAGGGAGGCTCGTCCTCCGGTTCTGGGCTTGTAGGTTTCAAGTCCAGGGGTCCCTCCGGTTGGGAGGAAGAGAGGTCCGAGACCTCTAGTTTGCAGGTGACTTGGTGTCACTTGTGCTTCCCTCTGGGTTTCAGAGGAAGAGAGACTTGGGTCTCTAGGTTCCCCTCCGGTTTGGAGGAAGGGAGGATTGGTCCTCCGGATCTAGTCTTGTGGGTTGCAAGACTAAGTGTTCCCTCCGGTCTGGAGGAAGAGAGACTGTGCTTCTCTGCTTTCCAAGTGGCTGGGAGTCACTTGGGGTGTCCCTCCGGTTGGGAGGAAGAGGGGAGGTTGTTCCCCTGGTCAAGCTGTTTGGCAGCCTTTGTTGCAGACTGAGTCTGCTATGCTAGTGTTACTAGTGGAAGCCTCACTCTGGTTTGGAGTGAGGGGTGGACGTAGGTCTTTGGACCGAACCACCTAAAAAGCCTAGTGTTCTTTTGTGGTTTGTTTGCCTTATGTGTTCATTTCTCTGCTGCGCTCACTAGATGTCTGTTTAGGATCGAGTGTGAGTTTATTCAATTGGGCTACTTTGCAACAGCTTCCTAAGTTTTCTCAATTTATATCTGCATCCGCTTTTAATTCCGCACATTTAATCGGTAGAACTTAAATTGGTTAAAATTCTTCGAAAGATCCATTCACCCCCCCTCTGGATCTATGTTTATCTATCGCACCTAGCTAACAATTGGTATCAGAGCAGTTTTCTGACTAATCAGATCCAACGGTCTGCAGAGGATCCTGCTGTCCTAGGTGCATTTCTGATTCTTCTATCTGCTGCATTAATCTGTTTACTGAATTAATCAATGGGGACTCCATCGGTTTTCAATGGCTCTAACTTTAACTCATGGGTTAGCAGTCTACATAAATATGTGAAATTGATGGATCCGGATCTGTGGAAGTTAATTTCACAAGGTCCTCATAGATTGCCAAGGAAAGAGTCCAAATGGACTGACAGTCACAAATCAAAACATGGAGAGAATCAGAGAGCCTTGAATCTAATGAAGAAAGCCACTGATAAGGCTCTACATTCTTGTTTTTATGACTGCAGGTCCGCTAAGGACATTTTGGATCAGCTGAAGGTAGCTCAAAGGAGAGATGAGGACATTTGCCTGATGGCTGACAAGAGCAACCATGGCAGTGACCAAGATGAATTTGAAGATGCTGAGGAGCTAAACTCTTTCGAGAATTTTTTTTTAGATGACTGGGGAGATGCCTATGCCAATCTGTCAAGATCCTATAAAAAACTAGGGAAGAAGTATAAAGGTCTGAAAAAAGAGCTAAAGAATCATGAGAATGCTAGATCTCGAGGTGAAAGCCCTGAAATTCTAAAAACTGAAAATGAAATTTTTAGAAGACAACTACAAGATTTCGATTCTATTACTACAGATCTAGATCATTTGAAATCTGAAAAACAAACCCTTGTGAAACAAATTGGTTTACACAAAAAGGAGAATCAGGAGCTTGTTTGTGAAATTTCTGAACTAAAGGAGAGGCTTAGTTTAATTGATGATCAGGTTCATCACTATAATGCAGTTCAGAATGAAAAATTGGTGAGAGAATTAGAGTGTGTCAACTCTGAACTTAAAAAAATGAAATTTGAAAATGCTTGCAATGCTTGTGCAGCTTTAAGAGACTTGATAAATGAAATTGATTCTGATGATAAACTTCAAAAGGATTTAATCATATCTCTGAAAGAAAAAAATAAATCATTGCTAGAAAAGAAAACTGAAGCTGAAGATATGAAATATGAAAATGAAAGACTCAAAAGCCAGTCTAAGGAATTTGAACACAAATTGATGAGTCTTGAAAAAGAAAACAAATTGATTTCTGAAAAAATGGAGGCTGATAGAGTAATGAATCTAGAGCTTCAGAAAAATCTCAACAAACCTCAATCTGAGAAACAACAGAAAAACTTTTATGAATGTGAGTCTTCCTTAGATGATTGGATGTTTGATGATGATCTCCAAGAGAAAAATAGGAAATTGAAAGAGGAAATCAACAAGCTAAATCATCTAAACACCCAACTGTCAGATAGGCTATTAACAATTGAAAAAGGCAAGGGTGTGAGCATAGATAATTCTAATAGGTTGATGAATGCTGAACAAGAAATTGAGAGTCTAAAAACCATCAACCTAATGTTGAGTGGAAATGTCAAATGCTGTGAAGAGAAGGTAGCTAATTATGAGCTCACTATCACATCCCTTCAACAAGAAGTTGATGATCTTTATAAGTCCCTATCTGAAGCTGACAATGAAACAAAGCTAAAACAGGAAGTTGAAAAACTCAAAAGTTTGAATGAGGCCTTGCATCAACAACTCATTTCATGTGAAACAGATTTGTCCAAATATGAAGCTAATACTTGTGGCTTAAATTCTGAAATTCAAGACTTAAAAAATTCTTTGTCAAAATTTGTCAAAGGAAATGACAATCTGAATAAGCTTCTTGGAAATAATGTTAGCTTTCAGAGAGAGGGACTGGGTTATAGTCCAACAAACAAAAGGATCAATAGCAATAAAACTTCAACTGTGTTTGTAAAAGCTTCTGATCAAAACACAACTGCTGGTCCTTATGTTTTTCAATTCACTGCACAAAAGTCCACTGTGAAACCCAAAACTGTGGAACAAACTCCAAAACAGAAAAAGGGTGAAAATTCACAGAAAAAGGAAAAAGACACTCCTGTTGTTATAAAGAAGACTGCACACAATTCACATGATCTCTCACACACTCACATTAAAAAGGGGTCATGTTATTATTGTGGGAAAGGAGGTCACATAATGGAGGATTGTGGATTGATGTTAAAGGATGAGCATGCTAGTGGAACTTTACATTCTAGAAACTCTTTTGATAGAAACCATGTTGCTAGGAAGCCTGATGCCTCATGTTATTATTGTGGGAAGCATGGTCATCTTATGAGTGAATGTTTTATCATGAAAGAAGACAATAAACAGCATGCCAAGTCCCCCATTCATGTTCATGGTCCATATGGTTCTAAACACAATTCTAGTCAGCACATTGTGTGCTTCAACTGCAATAAGCCCGGGCACAGGGCCGCTGAGTGCTGGTTTAGATCCACTTGGGGTAAAAGTGGTTTCAAAAGTAAGCAAACCAGATGCTTTGAATGTGGGAAAAATGGGCATACAGTCAAGGACTGTTGGTATGTTCAAAAGAATTCTGTTAAACCCCACATTGTCAAATTCCCTGCAAAACCTTTTGTGAAAATTTCATGCTATAACTGTGGGAAGCCAGGCCATAAATCTGCTGAATGTTGGATGGTTAAGACAAGCATCAAACTGCTCATGCATATAACAGAAAATCTTATGAACATGTGTATAAACATCACCCTGCTGTTAATATGCATCATAAGAACCAAAAACCAGCCATTTCATGTAGATACTGTGGAAAATTTGGACATTCTATGGATGACTGTTCACTGATGAAATTTGATAATAATGTTGCTATGAAAATGTTTAGAATACCTGCTAGAGGTAAGGCAAGACCCAAAGCTGCTTGGGTCCCTACAGGATCAAGATGATCAAATACTTTGCAGGTGTGCCTTGGACTGAGGAATAAAGAGGGGTAAATTAAACCAAGGCACCCAAGTTAATAAAGCCCCTTTCAGGTAAATTCTCTGCACTTCTTGTTCTTAGAATAACTGAATAGCATGTTAAATCCGTCTTTGCATATTCATTCATCATCTGCATTGTCAGATTCAAATTTTCTGAACTCTCCTCATACATGATTTGTTCTTGTTATGACAGTCTGAATGAGCATAAATTTTAAAATTATGTTTCAGTGCCCTAATTGCATATCGTGCACTCTGTAAGGGGGAGTTTGACTAATGCTTGCATATCATGATAATCTCATTTGCTGTATGCATACATGTAGTTAGTAGCACTGCATTTCCTTACATTGAAAAATCTAAAAAGAAATGTCTCATTGCATCTAGACAGGGGGAGCATTCTTGTTTGTTCATTTCTTCAAATCTTGAACCCCTACTAGCAATCTGAACCATTCACTTGGAAAATATGTGGTTCACTTGAATTCTCTGTTGTCTACACTGATATAGCTGATCTGTCTGTATTCCAGACTCAGCCATTGATTATGTCTACTATGAATTCAATTGGTAGCTTGTTCCTATCATACACATTTCTTCATATCTTGTCAAGACTGGTCAAAGCTAATCTGACTGATTTTTAGTCTTTAAGGCTTGCTCCTGAATTGCTCAATTCTCTCAACTATTGGTATCTGAATCACTCTCTGCTAATTTCTCTTGACAATGTCATTGATTCAGCCGAATGAGGAAAGATTTAATCAGTGCACCCTAGGCATAAATTAGACATTCTAAAAAGAAGAATCTTCTATTATACTGGCTTAAGAATGTTTTGATAAATCAAATTGATTTAAGCCTAATGTATTTTCTAAGTTTTGATGTAAAAGACTTGAAAATATCTGAATCATCATGCTTAATAAGTCTTAACCAATTGCCTCATAAATTTCATGCAAAACTTTCTGAAATCTGAAATTTTAAAAGACATGACTTTCTTTGGTTAAGATACATGTAGAAAGTATTGTTCTTAATCATTTCAAGTGTACTGAGCTTTGTTTGAAGAATCGGAAAACAGTTAAAATTTAAAGCTAGAGCAATGGCTGTGGTCACAGAGAAACTGGGTTTTCTATCAATAAAATAGAGTAAGCCCATGTCATGAAGTGCCATAGTTACCTCTTTTCAATATGTTTGAAAATCTGGCAGAGCAATGGCATGGATGTGTTAAGTAACTGGGGATTCTGGCCTCTGATCAAGGTGTCTCCTCATGTAAAAAGATACTCCACTGCTAACTCTATTCTCTTTGAGAGGCAATACGGTTGTCACATTGAGTAACTGGGTCACTTCACCTAAGACGTGTTGTGCCTTATGTAAAAAGGTGTTGACTGAACTAAAATTGCTTAGGAAAAATAAGTGCTGCTCAATTGGTATCAGAATATTCTGAAAATCTAAAGACAAGCTCAATCTCATTTATTTCTGTTTAATCTCAATATGATCTTGTGTATTTTCCATAGGAGTTACTGAATTTAAATGAGTAAGATGGAAGGAGGTTAAACATGAATATCAAATGAGTTGTTGGTTCACCTTTATTAAAAGGTGTTTCAGATATGAGTATTGAATTTTCTTGATAAACTTTGAATACATCTCTCTTAAATCATGATGGTCAGTTTAAACTCATTCATAATCTATTATGATTGAAGAATCTGAAATTCGTTTACAAAGATTTATTTGGTGTGTTAATGAAAATCTGTCTTCCTCATTTATTCACTGTGAATACAGTCTGTGTTTTGCTGATAGATGCTCATCACTTCACTATATCAATTGGCTTCACTCAATCATCTAATCAGGGGGAGCTTTCATGTCCTGCTGAGTGTCTTTCTTAAAGGGGGAAATCTAGTCAGCATTCTTGAGTGTCCCTGTGTTTTTGTTGATATTCTCCCTTCATCTCAATAGGTTTCAACCTTCAAAACGTTTCTGATCATATTGCCCTCTATCAATGTGTTTTAATTGACATTGGTTCTCTTTTATGTGACGCACAACTCTCAGAATTTTTTAAATAACCAGAGTTCATCCTTGTAGATTTCTCTTGCATCATGGATCATAAGGGCAGAGCACTCTGGTCTGTTTGAGACACTATATGCATAAGGGGACAATATGCTAGATTGTCTGATCAATTTGTTTGTCTGTAATAGCTCTATATCTTCTGCCATGTCAAAGGGGGAGTAGTTGTTGCATATGTATGACTGCATAAGTTGTCTGACTAAGAGGGAGAATTGATTTAAATGATTCTGATATTGTTTATCAAAGTATTTTTTTTTGATGAAGTCAAAGGGGGAGAAATATTTGATCAAGTCAGTATGACTCATAGAGTATGACTCATGGTGTTGCCATCATCAAAAAGGGAAAGATTGTTGTGTCCCTGTGATTTTGATGATAGCAAACACTATAAGTCACTTGAATGCATACAATTCTATTTGTAGTACATATGAATGTTTCATTGAAAATCTTATCTGAATTACTACTGCATTTAAATATGGCTGTGTGGTGTGTGCTTTGGTGCATTTCATAATTGCATTTATCTGGATTGTTTGATGTCATATGTGTTTACTTCATGTAGAACTGCTCATTCAGAACTTGGTACATTGCTTAACTGTGAGCATGGCATAGACTGTACACTCGTCTGTCTGCATGAGTCACCAAGTCCACACATTGCATTGTGTGTTTGTGCATCAAAGTCTATACATTGGTTAGGCTTGTTCATGCAACGTTCACTCAAGTCTGTACATCCGACTGTTTCAGACAAAGTCTGAACATCGGACTATTTCAAGTGAAGTCTATACATCCGATTGGTCATGCATCACTCTTCATAAGTCCATACATTGGACTGTAGCATGCACGAAGCTAAGTCCACACATTGGACTGTAGCAAGTATCGTTGAAGTCTATACATTGGCCTTAGCTTTCCAGAGTCTATACACTGCATGAGCATAGTCATGAAGTCTGTACATTACACTGTGCATCGATCTGGCCAAGTCTATACATTCATACCTTTTCCTACGTTCTGGTCAAGTCTACACAACGCTTGCCTGACTTCTGTTTCAAGTCTATACATTCGTTTCTAAGGCAATGTCTACACATTGGCTCAGGGTCTTCAAGTCTGTACAGAGTTCAAAGCCTATACATTGTTCACTCAGCTTCTTCATATCTATACAGAGTCTTCATCTTCTGAAGTCTGTACATTCGTTTGGGAAGTCTATACATTCATTCATCTGAAGCTTCATCAAGTCTGTACAACGCTGCTTTGTCAAAGCATGTACATCGCAGCCGTGTTAAAGTCTGTACAGCCAATCTCTTCACTCAAGTTTATACATCCACAGTGGATCTTCAAAGTCTGAACATCCGTTCACTTCACTCAAGTCTATACATCCACAGTGGAACGCCAAGTCTGTACATTGGCCTCAAGCTTCACAAGTCTTCACATTGTCTTTTGCGTCGAGTCTGTACATCCTTCAAGGGCCAAGTCCATACACTGTCTCGCTCACATCTTCAAGGGTGATTGAGCATCGTGAAGTCTGATTGAGCATCATGAAGTTTGATTGAGCACTGTGAAGTCTATTCAGTGGATGAGCATTAAAGTCTATACATTGTGTGTATTGTTCATCTAAGTCTATACATCAGACGAGTCTGTATAGGCCAAGTCCATACATCGGACTGTTCATGATCACATTGGTAGAGTCTGTACATCAGACGCGCATGCTCGCCTGTCCCCCCGGATGCTCTCCTGGGACCGAGTATGCCCTCCAGTGTCTGCTGATGCTCCCCTGGAGCAGCGATTGCTCCCCAGAGACAGCATGTGCTCCACATGCTCTCCTGACGCTGGTGATGCTGTCCAGAGGCCATAGATGCTCTCCTGAGATTTCATATGCTCCTGTGCGAGAACGCACTTTACATTACAAGTCTATACATCATGATCGTCTTTACAGGTCTATATAGAGCTCTTCACTTAACCTGATATTCCGATACTCTGTCTGACAGGTGCTCTGCTCGTGAAGCTTAAGGAGGGCACGTGATCCGAGGCTGGAAGGCCTGACCAGATGATGACACATGGACTGACAGCCTGCTGGATGCTGCCACGTGGTCCCAATACTTAGGGCTAGAAATGTGGAGGTCACACGCCGGGGTTGCTGCTGCTGCTGCTATATATATACGAGCCTTCTTCCACAGAAGAAGACTGATCGAGTTGGCGAGAGGTGAAGTCCATACAGAGAGCCACGATCCAGACAGAGAAGAAGAAAAGGGAAAGAAGTGAGAGTGAGAGTGAGTGAAAAAAAGAGAAAAAGAGATCGAGATCAGAAAGAGAGAAAGTGATCGATATAGAAGAAGAGAGTTGCAGAGAGGCAGTGAGTAGAAGCAGAAGAAGAAGAAGAAGAAGAAAGAAGAAGAGAAAAGAAAAGCTAGAGAGAGCCTGCGAAAGAGAAGAAAAAGAAGAGTGAGAAGAAGAGAGAGCCAGAGTGATAGAAGCTTCAACTGAAGATCTGTTCCTGCTGGGCCGTGGATCAAATCCAGGCCAGCCAGCTCCTGCGAGAGCCACAGTCTGAGTTTACTTTTTCCAACTTTCTGTTGCTGCATCTTTTGTTTTTCTTTTCAACTATTCACTAGTTATTCTTCTGATTCTCTTGTGTGAGGTCGGGTTCCCTCCGGTGTGGAGGAAGAGAGACTTGCGTCTCTGGTTGCCTGTGACTAGGAGTCATCGGTTGTTTCCCTCCGGTTTGGAGAAAGGGAGGCTCGTCCTCCGGTTCTGGGCTTGTAGGTTTCAAGTCCAGGGGTCCCTCCGGTTCGGAGGAAGAGAGGTCTGAGGCCTCTAGTTTGCAGGTGACTTGGTGTCTCTTGTGCTTCCCTCTGGGTTTCAGAGGAAGAGAGACTTGGGTCTCTAGGTTCCCCTCCGGTTTGGAGGAAGGGAGGATTGGTCCTCCGGATCTAGTCTTGTGGGTTGCAAGACTAGGTCTTTCCTCTGGTCTGGAGGAAGAGAGATTGTGCGTCTCTGCTTTCCAAGTGGCTGGGAGTCACTTGGGGTGTCCCTCCGGTTGGGAGGAAGAGGGGAGGTTGTTCCCCTGGTCAAGCTGTTTGGCAGCCTTTGTTGCAGACTGAGTCTGCTGTGCTAATGTTACTAGTGGAAGCCTCACTCCGGTTTGGAGTGAGGGGTGGACGTAGGTCTTTGGACCGAACCACCTAAAAAGCCTGGTGTTCTTTTGTGGTTTGTTTGCCTTATGTGTTCATTTCTCTGTTGCGCTCACTAGATGTCTGTTTAGGATCGAGTGTGAGTTTATTCAATTGGGCTGCTTTGCAATAGCTTCCTAAGTTTTCTCAATTTATATCTGCATCGGCTTTTAATTCCGCACATCTAATCGGTAGAACTTAAATTGGTTAAAATTCTTTGAAAGATCCATTCACCCCCCCTCTGGATCTATGTTTATCTATCGCACCTAGCTAACATTCTAAACAAAAAATGAATGTCAAGTTGGAAAAGAAAAATCAAATCCCTGCTCTAAGCAAACAAAGCATGAATGTTAAGAAGATTTGGATTCCAAAAGAAATGGTTTCATGTTTTGAAATTCTGAAAAGCTTGAAGGGACCCAAATTTGGTTGGGTTCCAAACACCATTGCTTAATTGCTTGTGCAGGAATGTCTTGCAGCCATGCATAACAGGTGGTATCTTGATAGCGGCTGTTCAAGACACATGACTGGAGACAAATCAAAATTTTATCTCTTGGAGGAAAATGAAGGAGGATATGTCACATTTGGAGGAAACAATAAAGGAAAAATCATTGGAACAGGTAATGTAGGTAAGAACCTCTCCAACTCTATTTGTAACATGTTGTTAGTTGAAGGATTGAAATATAACCTGCTTAGTATAAGTCAATTGTGTGATAAGGGTCACAAAGTGTTGTTTGACTCTCATGAATGCAGAATTCTTCAATCAAAATCTGACAAAGTAAAATTTTCTGGTAAGAGAGTTAACAATGTTTACATGATTGACTTAGATGATCCTGCTCATTTAAATCTTTGTCTTGCTGCACCAAAATCTGAACTAGCATGGATATGGCATCGTAGACTAGGACATGTTAGCTACAATGTCTTGCATA
Organism: Amorphophallus konjac; assembly: GCA_022559845.1. Lineage (NCBI taxonomy): Eukaryota > Viridiplantae > Streptophyta > Magnoliopsida > Alismatales > Araceae > Amorphophallus > Amorphophallus konjac. The sequence goes on from CM040120.1 coordinate 145,003,435, forward strand.
AACTCTTGAAGCATTCAATGGTGAAAGGTTTGCCTGAACTATCCTTTAAACAAGAAAACAAATTGTGTGATGCGTGTGCCCTAGGTAAACAAACTAGAAAATCATTCAAAGGAAGATCTGAAAATACATCATCCAAACCACTCGAGCTAATTCATATGGACCTATTTGGCCCAACCAGAACTGCTAGCTTAAGTGGTAGAAAATATGGCTATGTCTTGGTGGATGATTTTTCTAGGCTCACATGGGTTTTCTTTCTCACACAGAAAAATGATACTTTTGATGAGTTTCAGGCACTCTACATGAAGATAAAGCAGGACGGTGAGTTTAAAATTTCCAAGATTCAATCTGATCACGGTGGTGAATTTGAAAATGCTAACTTCTATAACCTTTGCAGGGCCGAAGGGATTTCACACCGATTTTCTTCACCAAGAACGCCGGAGCAAAATGGTGTGGTTGAAAGGAGAAACCGGACACTTGTAGAGATGGCAAGAACCATGCTTGCTGAACAGCAACTTCCAAGGAGATTTTGGGCTGAAGCGGTAAACTCGGCATGTTACATTATCAACCACTCTATGGTAAGGCCACACACCAAAAAGACTCCTTATGAGTTGCTGAAAGGTAAAAAACCTTCTCTCTCACATATGAAAGTGTTTAGGTCAAAATGCTTCATTCACAACAATGACAAAATAGATTTAGATAAATTCGAGCCCAAGAGCGATGAAGGTATATTCCTTGGATATTCTGATAGATCTAGGGCTTATAGAATTTATAATATCAAAAGTCAAACTGTGGAAGAATCACCCCATGTTTCCTTTGATGAATATCATGATTCTAACAATGATAACTCTTGCAGGAAAAATGATGAAGATGGAGAATTCCTAAACATGAAGGACAAGAGTGATCCTCCACAAGAAGAAATAAAAGAAGATGGTGACCTAGCTGAATCAAACAATGCAAGGGATCAAGCTCCAAGAGAAGGTAACGATTCTACAAACATTAGAATTCTTAAGGATCATCCCTTGGAAAATGTCATTGGGAGCATGAATGACCCACCTAGAACAAGGGCACATTTTAGAATTGTGGAAGAACTAGATCAACTTGCTCTTGTCTCTCAGCTAGAACCCAAAAATATTGATGAAGCCTTAAAAGATGAAAACTAGATAAATTCCATGCAAGACGAGTTAAACCAGTTTGAAAGAAATAAAGTTTGGCATCTCGTTCCTAGACCCTCATCACAATCTGTCATAGGCACTAAATGGGTTTTTAGGAACAAACTAAGTGAGGATGGCAAGATAATAAGAAACAAGGCGAGATTGGTGGCTCAAGGGTATAATCAAGAGTTTGGGGTAGACTTTGATGAATCTTATGCCCCTGTTGCTAGACTCGAAGCCATCAGAATTTTACTTGCCTTTGCATGCTCCCTTAGTATAAAGCTGTATCAAATGGATGTCAAAAGTGCTTTCTTGAATGGCTTGATCAAAGAAGAAGTCTATGTTGAGCAGCCCCCTGGCTTTGAGAATTCTAACAATGCAGATTTTGTATACAATCTAGACAGGGCGCTTTATGGACTTAAACAAGCACCAAGAGCTTGGTATGAGAGACTAAGCTCGTTCCTCATTAAAAAAGGGTACACACGAGGTAAGGTAGATCAAACACTTTTCACCAAGAAGCAAGGTAAGAACATCTTGATTGTTCAAATTGATGTTGATGACATTGTGTTTGGTTCTACAAAATCTGAAATGTGTGAGGAATTTGCTAACCTCATGACTAGCGAATTTGAGATGAGCCTAATGGGAGAACTTCAATTCTTTCTCGGTTTGCAGGTCAACCAAGGAGAAGATGGTTGCTTCATAAGCCAAGCCAAATACATCAAGGAGCTGCTAAAAAGATTTGACATGGCAAACAGCAAAATCATTGCAACTCCGATGAGCACCTCAACTTCACTAGATTCGAATGAAAATGGTAAATTAGTGGATGCAAAGGTCTATAGAGGTATGATTGGCTCTTTGCTTTATTTGACTGCATGTCGACCAGATATCCAGTTTAGTGTATGTCTTTGTGCTAGATTTCAAGCCAATCCTAGAGAATCTCATTTGACTGCCGTCAAACGTATCCTTCGATATCTTGCCGGCACTCAAGATTTGGGATTGTGGTATCCGTCATCATGTGATTTATCTCTTATATCTTATTCTAATGCGGATTACGCTGGATGCAAGCTAGATCGTAAGAGTACTAGTGGCTATTGCCAGTTTCTAGGCGGGTGTTTAGTTTCTTGGGCCTCCAAGAAACAACACTCAGTTGCCCTCTCAACCGCGGAGGCAGAATATGTTGCTGCGGGGAGTTGTGGCACCCAAGTGTTGTGGATTAAACACCAACTCCAAGACTACTTGGTGGATCTTGGTTGTGTCCCGATTCTATGTGATAACACTAGTGCTATCAACCTTGTAAAAAATCCAGTCCAGCACTCTAGGACTAAGCATATTGAGATTAGACATCACTTTATTAGAGACGACATCAGTAAGAAAAATTTTGAACTGTATTTTGTTGATACTCTAAATCAAATTGCTGATATTTTCACCAAGCCCTTGTGTAATGAGATGTTTTCAACACTCAGAAGGGAGCTTGGTCTTTGCCGACCTCAATCCACTAAAAATTGAAATGATGATCATGTTCAATTAGTTGTATGGTTTGCACGTTGGTGTTCATGCATTATTTATATGTCAATATGTCTTTTTGCATATGGTGTCGCATTGCATGTAGTTGCATAATCAAGTTGAATCTATGTTCCCAATGCATTGTATGGTTTGTGTCGCATCATTCTTGCATGGCCATGGTATATCAAATGTTGATGTATGGAAGGGCAGGTTATGCTTGTCTCGAAGCACTCAATATGCGTGAGGTTTCACCTCCGCCAAGTACCATGTGTCAATGTCGCATATAGGCCATACAGTAAGGGGGAGTTGTCCTTGTGCAACATTCATGCATATTCATTCTGTGGCATTTAATAAGTGTACAACCATGCGTTGGGTCATACATTTCATTTCTGCTACCTTCATGAGTGACAAGGTCAACCTCCTTTGCCATTCCACTTGATTGCAAACATAACCCCTTCGCGTATCCATTGCATATCCTTAGGGGGAGTTTTGTTGATTCTCTTAACCTCTTGCAAACTGCACTTCAGTGGCTTACAGTCCGGTTTGAGTTCATGAGACAGATGGACATATGGTGTAAGAGCTTTCTATTATATGCCCTAATGATTGTCCATCCAATGAAAATGGTTCAGATTTAATGATTTCCTTGACGTTCTGAAATATCTGTTATGAAATCATCTATGTTCTGTGGTTTTAATAGACCTTAACTAGAGATTGCATATTGTGCTTTGAATGACTATCCAGATATCTGACAATTCAAAGTCCATGACCATCTTGGTGATACACTCAGGCTTAGTATTATTTTTAAACATCTTGATGAGCTGGAATTCTTGAAAATCAAGTTGACAGAGTAATGATATTGTTGCACGGAGAAACATGTCATGTCATCAAATCAATTGACAAATGCATATGTCATGATGTGCCCTTGTTATCTCTGTCTTAAAACTTTTGGGCTCTAGGCAGAGCAATGGCTTAATTACTGAGAAATATATCCCCTCATCAAAGAATTGAGAAAGGATATGTCATGACGTGACTTTGCTATCTCTATTCATCTTGAAACATGACAGTCAGTCTTACCAAATTCCTAGGAATACTGGCGTCTAAACAACGTGTATTCTTACGGCTTGGAGACATGTACTAGGCTCGTAAAATATGAGTCTTGTGCCCTCAAATGCAAATGATATTGATAATCAAACTTGTTGAATTCTTAAAAATTCCATGCTTTAGTCATGATTGTTTAGCCTCAATACATGCTTTTGTGTTATTGCCTTTGTCGTTATTGAATATGGATATATAAGACAAGGGAAGATTAAACACTGCCATGATATGCACCTTTGGTTCATTTCTATTAAATCTTGGATGTAGCTGCTTTTCGAACTCTATTGATGAACTCGGACTTCATTAGCTTTGAAACACATATATATATTGTTCGCGGCATGATTTCAATTTCCATATAATGGCTTGCTCTTCCACTATAATTCCACTCTGATCTCTAGACCATTTATCCCCTGTTGTTTCATATCCCTCCTTTTTTGCTGTTGACAAAGGGGGATAATTCTCTGTGTGAGTCCTTTCCTTTGTAAAGAGCGCCATGCCTTATGTCAAGAGGGAAGAGCGGGGGATGTATGAATGGTGTATGGGGAGAGTCAAAGGGGGAGAATCTCCATTGCTCACTTTGCATCACATATGTGTATGTGATGGGGTTTGCATAAATGCATAGCGTTCATATATGCATTCATAACTACATCATACTTGCATTCACATCATGAATCTTGAGCTGTACTCGTTGCATATGTCATAAACTCTATAATTTTAGATGTTACTGCCACATAATGACTCACAATGTTGCCATCATAAAAGGGGGAGAATGTTGTGTCCCTATGATCATTTAAGTTTACTTGAGTAAATCGACATCATTCTACGGTCATATAAGTTCTGTGGTATTCTTGGTTTTGATAATGGCTAAACACTATTTGTCATTGATATTTCCCACTCTCATGTAATTGACATACGTGATGGTTTGATTATGACAGGTATGCCATTACATGGAAAAGAAATTCAGTGGAGTCGGTAAAAGTGAAAGCTCGTGGATCGTGCCCAAGCAAGGATGCGAAAACAAGCACAAGTCGACACGCGATATTCAGCTTGTCACACATCCAAGGTCAATGCACAAAGAAATATAGGCAAGAGAATCCAAGGCCAGAAACACAATTGATGCCTTTTAGACTATCAAGGGAGATGTCACGGACATGAACGGGCCGCTAAAGAACTTAAGCGACGGAACCAAAGCACGTAACGGACCGACCCGGGCAAGCCCGGGGTCTGCCCAGCTGGCGGTCGACCGCCAGCACAGGGGCAGTCAACCGCCCCAGCCAGGGATCGCCAGTCTACATGTGTTTCAGCTGGCGGTTGACCGCCAGCCAATGGCGGTCGACCGGAAATCCCAGGGACCGCCCGTTTGCAGGTTTCACAGTAGCGGTCGACCGCCAGGAGCTGCAGGTCGACCGCCAGCCCCGATGCAGCCTTGTTTGACTTCGAATTCCACCTCGTGGCCAACCCCTTTCCATGAATTTGTTTAATCAAACCTTACCTAATCTTCCATGATTTATGGATCTGGTCTGGAGGGTGTCTATGGACCATTCAAGGTCTATAAAACTCTCACTTGAGGGATTAGAAACACTAGGGCTTCAAGGATTCAAGGGAGATCAAGGGAGCTCATTTTCGAGGTACTGTAGCACCTCCGTGAACAGTGTTTCGGGAGGAAGTTCTTCATCCATTCCAAGGTGTTTCAAGGTGAGATCTGAAGCAAGCAACCTCCAACAAAGCTAGAAGCACTCAAGGTTCTCAAAGGTGATCAAAGCTACATCCATACATCTCTTCATCAACTCAAGCAGATTCAAGGAAGCACAACTCACAAGGAAGAAAAAGCCATTGCTGTTGAATCAAGAAGAGTGTTTTGTGAAGAAGATAGAAGCCTCTATTGGTGATCTACATCCATCGAAGAATCCGATTCAAGCTCCAGCAATTTCAGACAAGATCTTTCTTCTTGAGCTCATTTCATATCATGTTTGAATAGCTTGATATTTGTTCTTTCTTCTTCATTTCATTCGAACAATCAAAATTGAGAATCGTCCCTACCGGTGGTTAGTAGGAAGGCAATCGGAGGTTGTCCGATCTGCGTTGTTGACGTCCCTACCAGGTGGTTAGTAGGAAGGCAATCGGTGGTCTTTCCGATTTGCGGTTCAGTGCGTGGCACTAGTGGAGCCTCACCAGATTTGGTTAGGGGTGGACGTAGGACTGGGGATTCAGTCCGAACCACCTTAAAATCTCGTGTGTTGTGGTTTGTTTATGTGATTGTTTCATTCTAAATGCATGCTTAGGTTCGAATCGATATATTAGTAATCATCTTGCTAAGCAAATCATTGTGTCCTTCGTTTAGCTAGTTGTATTCCGCTGTAATTTATCTCATCTAGCTATATAGAGGGTTACATTGCGAAAAGAGGGGTAGATCTATTCACCCCTCCCCTCTAGATCCGCTGTCCACTACACAACACAAGTAGCCGTAGCCGATGAAGACTACTACCCATCAATGGCAGTTGAAGAAGATGTACGAGAAAGAATGATGGTGTCGTCAGTTGACGACAATGGCTATGATGACGGCTTTGAGATCGAAGCCGACGAAGCCGCCCCTAGGCAGGAAGAAACAAGAAGGACTTCTGTGTTCGAAAGGCTGACCTTCCCGGGGCAGGCTAAGAGGAAGGTCCATCGATGGGGAAGAAGGATGCAAGTCTTCACTTGCAATATGGCTGGCACATTCGACCGATATGGGGGACTTCCCGAAGACCCCCGTGAGTTGGCTCAACTGGCCGCGAGGCCGGGGCCGAGTACTCGAAGGATAGAAGCCGCAAGGGAGCTCTTGGCGGTAGCTAAAGGAAAACAACCCCTGGGCTGTCACCAGTGGGATGATGAAGCTACTATCCTGACCGCCAATGTAGTGATGGCGGAAGAAGAAGATGACGTCCTCCTCGACATCCTGCCCGAGGGAACATCCGGGGAAGTAACATAGGCCATCCCCAGCACAGCAACTATGGACCCGTCGGTCCTGATGCTACTTCAAAGATATCGGAAGAGATAGACTTGCTGAAGGAACAGCAGATGGAGAAGACTGAGCAGTCATCAGCTGCCAAGCCACCCGAAGTCCAGGGCGAATCATCCCAGGGAGCGGTCCGTCATACCGATCCTCCGCTGATCTACACCTTGCCTCAGTCATCAGAGCCGAGCATGGCAACGACTCAGCAGCGGCCACCACAGTCGCAGCCTCTGATGCCGCCGGTGCTCCCTCAAGTGCACCAGACACCCCCACTGCTGCGTCCTCCACAGGTGACCACTCTGGTCACCCCGTACCTGCAGCCAGCACACTTCTATCTGAGCCAGTTGACCCCACGGTCATGAACCGGATGATGGTGGAAAGGATGATCGTGCTGAAGCTCGTAAAAAGAAGTGAAGGCGACTATGTCGCATTTGATGCCTATCGGGTGCCTTACCCGCAACACCATGATGCCAAGCGGCTTCCCCTAGGGATCAACAAGCCACCCAAGTTCGACAAGTTCAACGGGAAGGGATCCCCGAAAGAACACGTCACATATTATATGACTTTCATGGGCGATTTGGCCACCGATGAGTCATACTTGCTGAAGTTTTTCGGGTCCTCGCTGACGGGGCTCGCATTTGAATGGTACTCCAGCCTCCCGGTCGGGTTGATCAGCGACTGGCCAGATATGCAGAGGAAGTTCAGAGAAAGATTTCATGTCACCGAGAGGGAGGTCACAGTGGCCGAACTCTATTCAACAAAACAGAGGGCAGATGAGACAGCCCTCGACTATATTAAGAGGTGGAGAAACCTCGGAATGAGGTGCAAGCGGCCCCCGCATCAGGAGGACGCTGTACAAATATGCAAGCAGAGCCTTAGGAGGGAGGTTTTGGAAAGGATGATTGGAATGGAAATACGGTCATTTGACCGATTAAACAATGTCGTGGCCGAAGTAGAAGCCTTTCTGGCCAGACCTGCCCCTACATGAACTGCCAGCACAACCCAGAAGGGCAAGGCAGTGGAGTGGCGCCAAGCGCCTAAAGAAGCGAACGCTCTTGACATTAATGTGTTCGAACAACAGAAAGACAAAGGCAAGAAGGCGGTCGTCCCACAGCCTGCAAAAGCCCCCGACGGTAAAGAAGGTCCCTCGTTGAGGGATAAGATGAAGAAAGCCTACTCCTTTCTCAACGACAAGACCAGGATTCTGTTCGACTGGGTAACAGAGTATGGCATGGTCGCCCTGCCAGAGCCGAAGAGGCCGGAGGACCTGAAGAGAAAAGACAGTCCAAGATTCTGCTCCTACCACCGGATGCTGGGGCACCCAATCGACGACTGCTACGTTTTCAAGGACGTCATCGAAGGGATGGTGAAGAAAAATGAAATAGAGTTGGGAGAGTACAAAGTGGACCCTCCTCAACCACATGAAGCCCCTCTAAGGAGGGCAGAAGTCAACATGATCTCCCTATACTAGGCATTGCCCGAGGAGATCTCTGAAGCAAGTACACGGAGCACCTATGAATTTCATTTCTTGGAGCCCGTGAAAGAACAACAAGGATGGCAGCAGGTCCCTGCGAAGCATAAAAAGAAGAGGGCACCCCGCCCGAAAGTGGGGGCACATATCCATGGCCTCACACCATGACCTGCTCCGCCGGTGGCAGCACCTGTGTGGACCACTCCACCTACAGTCATCAGGATACATACACGCAATCGGAGGAGACAGACTCCGCTGCCAGTGGTCAAGGAAACTAGTCCTAGGATCCGCCGACTACAAGACCTTATTGAAGGGCTAGATGAGTACGTGCAGCCCGAATTGAAACCCTTGCTGATACGGGACCATGTCCCATGGCAAGAACTGGAGCAGCTCTCAGTCGAGCAAGGGGAAGAAGCTGATGCAACATCCAATAAAGAGGGCAGTCTGTTCTGGGGGCAGGCGTCCGCTGAAGTAAAAAAGAAGAAGAAGCAAAAGAAGAAGAAGAGAAAGGCCGCTAAGGCCGATAAAGTGCAGGTTGTCTCCTGCAATACTCTATCAGCACTCTTCAACCAGCCCGGAGAGGAGTAAGAAGAGGACATTTGCTTCACGCCCCCCTATCGGGGCAGGCAGGGCCGAGGCCGCAATTGCTACACATGCAACCCGATCAGGCCGGAAATGGGGGCGCCAGCCGCCACCCAACCACAACATCATGATCAGGAGAGAGCAACCCTACAAGACACCTCCGTTGGAGATCAAGGGAGTCTAGATCCTTCCTCCGCTAGGCCTATATAACAAGAGTGGGGGCAAGGCAGTCCCTTCATTTCTTGAGTTCATGAAGATGTCTAAGGGGAAGCAGCCTTGCCAGGAGGCTAACCCTGCACCCGAGGGTGTTCACCCGCAGCCAGCACAACCTGCCGAAGCTCCGAATGCAGATGGAGTTTGCCCTGTAGCAGCTAATGAAGAGCACTAAGGATCCGGTGCTAGCTAGAAAGGCGCCGAGTCCGAGGCAGATGAAGCAGGTCCGTCAGGGGCTGCAACTCAAGACTCTCCCAAGCCCAAGTGGGTTGAAGAGATGAAGCTTTCCAATGTCCGAGCTGGGAGCTGCATAATAACACTACTCAAGAAGCTCCCTGCTCGATTTACAATTTGGGAGATCCTCTCTTTGAGTGAAGAGACTCGACAGGCGATCATCACTGCTCTACAGACGCCTGCTCATTTTGGGACATGCTTGGCTGAAGTAATGCCGGAAGCTAGCATGACCTTCACTCCAGAGGATATGCTGCTACCTACCATCAGCCACAACATGCCGATGTACATGAAGGGGCACCTGAACGGAAGGGAGCTGAACAGAATTCTTGTCGATCCCAGTGCAGCTGTCAATATTTTACCCTATAGAGTCTATGAGAGGCACCACTTCAATGTGCATCTCGAGAAGGTCGGGGATATGCGTATCGCCGACTTCAATCAAAAATGTGAAGTGTCGATGGGGGTGGCAGAGTTCACACTTACCCTGGCGGATTTCACTACGACGGTGCAGTTCCATGTCATCGACTCCCGCACCTCGTACAAGGCACTTCTCGGCCGCCCATGGCTGCATGAAAACATGGTGGTGCCCTCTACGCTCCACCAATGTATCAAATACAGCTTCCAAGGGAAAGAGGAGAGGATATTTGCTGACCTTCACCCGTTTGAGGTATTTGAATGTCACTTGGCGGACGCCAACCTATATGCGGGGCCTTCTCAGAAGACTTCTGAAGCTAAGACCCCTACAGGGGCATCAAGAGACGCATCCGGCAACAATTGGTACCCACTACCGCCGCGCGGATATGTCAAGCCCAAGGCGGTCTCTCATATCACAGCATCCGAGGACGTGGGCAGAACGGCACCCCAAGCATTATACCCCGAAGCTAATGAAGATCAAGTTAGTCGACAGCACGACCACATTGGAGTCCCGGATGGCCTCACCAAGCCAATTCCCTACCTCGATGACCGCACTGTCGAGCCTTTTAAAACTTAGGAGGTGACACAGATAGATGGACCCAGCAACTTGTTCTACACGGCTGAAGAGCACTGTACTCGGGAAGATACAGACTGCGGCCTCCCCGAAGATATAAGCAATCCGCCAGTCCCTGTCAAGGGTCTGGCATTCACAACCAGCCGGATGGCCAGGATGTTCCAAAAGCAACACATCCCCTCCGATCAATCTCATAAAAACAAAGAAGCTTTCCAGAAAATGTTGTATCCCGCAAGTCTAGATATGGAAATGAGACGTGTCTCTGAGCACCCGGGATTGGGCTTCACCCTGGAAGAATACTACTACAGTGGGCGATACGAGGTGGACACCATCTCCGCCTTCTACCCTGCTAAAGATAGCCCACTGGGGGCAACCTTTGATGAATACCCAGCAGAAGCTGAATATGCTGAGCCGGCTCAAACCGGAGATCAAGAAGTAGAGACCGTGATTCCTTGCCGATGCTGGGAGCAGGTCTATCCTGGAGAGCGACCCTTCAAGCCAAATTTGATACGGCTAGCAGCAGCGAAGCCGAAGATATTGAAGAAGTAGGGACCTCTCCCTCCGATAGAGTCCTACTAATGATGAGCTCGGCACCTCTCACGCCGATCGGGGGAGCCTCAGCTGACTCCGACCAAGAGGTATATGCTGCCAAGATGAGGAATGCCACTTCTATTGAAGATACAACTGCCCCAGAAGGCGAGACCTCCTCACCCTCTGCTACAAGACTGGGTTGATGTTCCAACCCAACAACAAGCAGTCACCAGTCTGTCACTACTGCAACCCCAACTACAAGAGTTGAAGCTGCTCGCTCGCCCTTGAAAATTGTAACGGCGGTGGATATGCCGAGAGAACAAAATGCTCGGCCGCTATTAAATGAAGCAAAAGACCTTCGAGAGGCTCTGATGATGCCAAATGAGGAAATCGAGGTCCTTGACCCCAAAGATGGTATTCCAGATTTCATTGACCTCTAGCCGGCACCTCTGGAGATAGAAGACGGAGGCCAAGCCACAGTCGATGAGCTGATAGAAGTTAATCTGGGAGATGAGATAGACCCCAGGCCTACCTTTATCAGTGCCCAATTATCGCCGAAAGAACGAGAGCTGTACACCAGCTGCTGCAAGAGTATCGGGATTGCTTTGCCTGGACTTACAAAGAAATGCCAGGTCTGAGCCCTGCAGTCTCGCAACATGAGCTGGCGATCAGTCCTGAAGCCGAGCCAGTGAAGCAACCACCGCGGCGTATGAGGCCAGAGCTCATCACTCAAATCTGTACAGAAGTCGACAAGCTCATCGACGTGGGATTTGTCGAAGAAAATCAGTACACCACATGGCTGGCGAATATCATCCCTGTGAAGAAGAAGAATGGACAGATCCGAATATGTGTTGACTTCTGAGATCTGAATAAAGCCTACCCCAAGGATGACTTTCCGGTGCCAATAACGGAAGTTATGATTGATGCTACAACCGGCCATGAGGCCTTATCATTCATGGATGGGTCGTCCGGCTACAACCAGATATGGATCGCGGAGCATGACCGGGTCCACACCGCCTTCCAAACCTCTACAGGCATCTATCACTACAAGAGGATGCCGTTCGGACTGAAGAATGCCGGCGCAACTTATCAGTGCGCAATGACCAGAATATTTGATGAATTGCTCTACCACAAGGTCGAGTTCTACATAGATGATCTGGTGGTCAAGACCAGAAGAAAAGAAGACCATCTGCAGGACCTCCGGATCATTTTTTAGAGGCTGAGGCAACATGAATTGAAGATGAACCCTATGAAATGCGCGTTCGAAGTGTCGAGCAGAAAATTTTTGGGTTTCATTGTCAGATACCGGGGAATCGAGATAGGCCCTGCAAAAATCAAAGCAATTCAGGAGCTGCTTGCACCAAGGAACCTCTCCGAGCTGAGATCACTGTAGGGCCGCTTGGCTTATATCCGGTGGTTCATTTCCAATTTGTCAGGGCGATGCCAACCTTTCCACAAATTGATGATGAAGGATGTCCCCTTTTACTAGGACGAAAATTGCCAGATAGCCTTTGACAAGCTGAAGGACTATCTGAAAACTCCTCCAGTGTTGGGCGCACCGGTGAAAGGATGGCCGCTGATATTATACATAGCAGTCACACACAACTCTCTGGGGGCAATGCTGGCCCAGAATAATGAAGAAGGGAACGGGAAAGCCGTCTACTACCTCAGTCGGAGACTGGTCAAGACTGAGGAGAAATATACTTATATTGAGAAGATCTGTCTGGCATTGGTCTTCGCAGTCAAGAAGCTTTGACACTATATGTTGTCGCATGAGATCAGCCTAGTATCCAAAGAGGACTCCCTGCAATATATTATGTCCCAGTCGGCACTCAAAGGTCGCTTGGGCAAATGGGCGGTCATCCTTATGGAGTTTGATATCTCCTACGTGCTGCGAAAGGCCGTCAAAGGCCAAGCTATTGCAGACTTCTTCGCCGAGCACCCGGTACCAGAAGATTGTCCATTGGAACCGGAACATCCTGAAGATGAAACCCTAGAAGCTGCTCAAGTGTAGCCCTCCTTGTGGCAGTTTATTTTTCACGGCACTTCCAGAATCGACACCTCGGCCACTGGGTCAGCAAGGGTCAGAGCAGGGGCAGGCATAGTCCTGAAATCTCCAGAAGGAGAAGTTGTGCACACATCTTGCTCGATAAACAAACCTTGCACAAACAATGAAGCAGAATATGAAGCCCTAATAGTCGGGTTGCAGATCGCACTATCCATGGGAATTCAGATGCTCGAAGCATTCGGAGACTCCATGCTAGTCATAAAACAACTGGAAGGAGAGTTTGATGTACGGAAGCAAGAGCTCCTCCCCTACCATCAGCTGGCAACCCGCCTGATGTCAAGATTCTACTTCATCAGTATCAAGCATGTCAACCGAGGTCAGAACGCTCAGGCGGATGCCCTCACTAAATTGGCTAGTTCTTTGGCAATCCCGCCAGACACAAGCCTAAACATAACAGTGATCAACCACCGGTAGGTCCCCAGTGTGACAGAGGTCTTGGCCGACGAACAAGAGAATGAGGTGGCAGCCGTCGAAGAGGCTCAACAGCCCGATTGGCGAGAACATCTCCTACAGTGGTTTCAGCACCAGCAACTCCCAAGAGAGAAAGAACAGAGAATGAAACTCCTGAGGGTCAAAGACTCCTACTAGATGAGAAGTGGAACCTTGTTCCGAATAATGGCGGATGCCCGAAGAAAATTTCTACTTCGTTGCTTGTCTTCAGCAGAAGCTAGGCAGTTGATGCAAGAAGTCCATGTAGGTTCAGCGGGAGCGCATCAGGCCGGCCCGAAGATGAAAATTGAGATAAAGAAATTGGGTTACTATTGGCCCACTATATTTGATGACTGCTGCAAGTTCGCCAAGGCTTGTCAGAAATGTCAAGAGCACGCCAATGTGTCAAGAAGACCTCCAGTGCCACTACATCCTACCTTACCAAGCTGGCCATTTGCTCCGTGGGGCACGGACGTGGTAGGGCCACTGCCAGCATCTTCATTGGGGTGCAAATACATCTTAGCAGCTACAGATTACTTCTCCAGATGGGCAGAGGCAGTAGCACTGAGAGAAGTGATGGGAGAATTGGTTGCAAGGTTCTTCCAACAGAACATAATATTCCGGTTCGAGATTCCTAGCCGGATCATCTCTGACAATGGCAGCCATTTCAAAAACCAGAAGGTCTATCGGCTAGCTGAGAAATACTAGATTGACTGGAGGACATCGTACCCCTACAACCCTCAAGCCAATGGACTTGCAGAAGCCTTCAACAAAACACTATGCACGTTGTTGGCAAAGACTGTCAAGTCTAATAAAAAGGACTGGGAAGAAAAGATGTACGAGGCACTCTGGGCCTATCGTACCGTCAATAAAACCCCAACCGGCTGTTCGCCATTCTCCCTCGTGTATGGGTCGGAGGCTGTGGTGCCGATTGAATTAGAAGTCCCCTCGCTACGAGTTGCCATCCAACATGGACTAGTCAGTGGTGAACGAACTAATGCGAAAAGAAGATTGGAAGAGCTCGCTGAGCTCGAAGGGAAGCGCCTCTGTGCGCAACAAAATATTCAACTATACCAAGCTCGCATGGCCCGTGCTTTCGATAAGCTGGTCAAAGGTCGAGAATTCAAGAAAGGAGACCTGGTAATGGTCAACAGGAGGGAAGTGATGGCCTCCAACCCCAAGGGGAAGTTGGTCGAAAACTGGGTCGGACCATATATCATCCACCGAGTATATGAAGGGGGTGCCTACATCTTGATAGACCACAAAGGAGTCATCTAGTTCTCTCCCCTAAATGGAAAGTATATAAAGCTATATCACACGGCACAACCGGTGTTCCTTGAGTAGTCGGGATACCCTTACCTTGGTCTAGTGGCACTCCACCCTGATCGAGCCACCCTTACCTTGGTCTAGTGGCACTCCGCCCTGATCGAGCCACCCTTCACCTTGGTCTAGTGGCATTCCACCCTGACCAAACTACCCTTACCTCGGTCTAGTGGCACTCTGCCCTAACCGAACCCGCGTAATATCAACAACATTGCCATTGCGGGCCTTACGCCCGAATCGGCACAGATCCCTCCTTTGCGTCAGCATTGTTTCCTTGCTGATGAATAAACTCTTCTCCTCGGTGCAAGACTTCATGTCCTAGCCGGTCCTTATACAACATTGCCATTGAGGGTCCTACGCCCGAATCGGCACATATCTCTCCCTTGCGTCAGCATTGTCTCCTTGCTGTCGAATAAACCCCTTTTCCTTGGCGCAAGACTTCGTGTCCTAGCCGACTCTCTCAACGTCCTTCTGTTATATGAGTCGAAAAAAAAGAGAAAGAAAGAAACAAAATGGGGTTGAAAATAGACATACCCCGCCGGACTTGTTCCTGTATTCGGAACAAGGGCAAAAAGGGCTCTAACCCGGCTGTGGCAAAAACCCAAAAGGGCGCTGCGGGTAAAATCGGGTACCTCGTCACGTGAAAACCCGAAAGGGCGCGTGGGCAAAAGCAAGAGGGGGCTGACTCTGACGAAAACCCGAAAGGGCGCTTGAGTCAGTGAAGTGGTAATCTAAAAAGTTCCTCTTTATTCTCCACCTAATGAAACTCCCACGGGACAACCATCAAAAGTCCCATCGGAGATCCCCTACTAAACCCGTGCTCGACCCTCGTCATCATCGGCGAGATCGATCGATCTCTACCTTTAACTCGGACCTTTCGTCCCTGTTAATGAACATACCCTTGCTTCGACATGTAACCCATGTCGATGAATAAACCCGTGCTCGACCCTCGTCATCATCGGTGAGATCGGTCGATCTCTACCTTTAACTCAGACCTTTCATCCCTGTTAATGAACATACTCCTTGCTTCGACATGTAACCCATGTCGATGAATAAACCCATGCTCGACCCACGTCATCATCGGTGAGATCGATCGATCTCTACCTTTAACTCGGACCTTTCGTCCCTGTTAATGAACATACTCCTTGCTTCGACATGTAACCCATGTCGATGAATAAACCCGTGCTCGACCCTCGTCATCATCGACGAGATCGATCGATCTCTACCTTTAACTCAGACCTTTCGTCCCTGTTAATGAACATGCTCCTTGCTTCGACATGTAACCCATGCCGATGAACAAACTCATGTTCGACTCTCGTCATCATCGGCGAGACCGATCGACCCCTATCCCTTAACTGGGGCCTTTCGTCCTTGTTAAGAACCATATAGCCTTTGCTTTGGCATTCAACCAATGTCAACGAACCAAACTAGGGTCCGACCCTTGTCAACATCGACAAGGTCTGCCGGCATCCTAAGCAGACAAGTTCTCCCATGTTTCGGATTCTCCATGGAATAAAAAAAAGGAGAAAGAAAGAAACAAAATGGGGTTGAAAATAGAGATACCCCGCCGGACTTGTTCCTGTATTCGGAACAAGGGCAAAAATGGCTATAACCCGACTGTGGCGAAACCCCGAAAGGGCGTTGCAGGTAAAATCGGGTACCCCGCCACGTGAAAACCCGGAAGGGCGCGTGGGCAAAAGCAAGAGGGGGCTGACTTCGGCGAAAACCCGAAAGGGCGCTTGAGTCGGTAATGTGATCAGTGTATAGACTCCTCAAATGTTCAGACTTCACAAAAATATACAGACGTAATGAAGCTGCAGCGTAAGGGCGTGCAGTGTACAGATGTCCCAATGTACAGACTTACAAGCTCATACTTAGACTGTATAGACTTCAGTAGTAAAGGGATCGCAGTGTACAGACTTCCTAAAGCCCCAGTCACTGAATGTACAGACTTCAGCAATGACGGGAGTGCAATGTCTGGACTCTTCAAATGTATAGACTTCACAGAAAAGGTTGTACAGACTTCACAAGGCCAGACACCATGTGCCAGTCTCTAGAGGACTAATCAATTTTTTTACATTTGAATTCTCCTTGTATTTTTAGAGGCTTGGCCTCTTATGACTTTGTTCAAGTTTGGAAAATCAATAAAATAAAGCATCAAGTGGTGATTTGGTGGAGTGAGAACATTCCCTTCCTCTGGAATGGGGGTGCACTCTCCCTTCTTCCTGCTTGATGACATGGGTTAAAAAAAAAGAGTCGGTAATGTGATAAAAAAATGATGAAATGATAAAAACAAAAAAATAAAATGAAATGATGATGTAGTAACAAGGTTACCCTCATTCATCATTCCACTTCCACCTACCCTTTCGACCCTTGTCACCATCGGCAAGATCGGTCGCTACCCTTTCGGCCCTTGTCACAATCGGCAAGACCGGCCACCCTTTCGACCCTTGTCACCGTCGGCAAGATCGGTTGCTACCCTTTCGGCCCTTGTCACCATCGGCAATACCGGCCACCCTTTTGACCCTTATCACCATCGGCAAGATCGGTCGCTACCCTTTTTGACCCTTGTCACCATCGGCAAGATCGGTTGATACCCTTTTGACCCTTGTCACCATCGGCAAGATCAGTCACTACCCTTTTGACCATTGTCACCGTCGGCAAGATCGGTCGCTACCCTTTCGGTCCTTGTCACCATCGGCAAGACCGTCTACCTTTTGGACCCTTGTCACCATCGGTAAGATCGGTCGCTACCCTTTCGACCCTTGTCACCATCGGCAAGATCGGTCGCTACCCTTTCGATCCTTGTCACCATCGGCAAGACGGCTACCCTTTTTGACCCTTATCACCATCGGCAAGATCGGTTGCTACCGTTTCGACCCTTGTCACCATCGACAAGATTGGTCGCTACCCTTTTCGGTCCTTGTCACCATCAGTAAGACCGTCTACCCTTTTGACCCTTGTCACCATCGGCAAGATCGATCGCTACCCTTTTGACCCTTGTCACCATCGGCAAGATCGGTCGCTACCCTTTCGACCCTTGTCACCATCGGCAAGATCGGTCGCTACCCTTTCGGTCCTTGTCACCATCGGCAAGACCGTCTACCTTTTCGACCCTTGTCACCATCGGCAAGATCGGTCGCTACCCTTTCGACCCTTGTCACCATCGGTAAGATCGGTCGCTACCCTTTCGGTCCTTGTCACCATCGGCAAGATCGGCTACCCTTTTCGACCCTTGTCACCATTGGCAAGATCGGCCGCTACCCTTTCGACCCTTGTCACCATCAACAAGATCGGTCGCTAACCTTTTCGGTCCTTGTCACCATCGGTAAGACCGTCTACCTTTTCGACCCTTGTCACCATCAGCAGGACCGTCTACCCTTTCGGTCCTTGTCACCATCGGCAAGACCATCTACCCTTTCGGTCCTTGTCACCATCAACAAGACTGTCTACCCTTCCGGTCCTCGTCACCATCGGCAAGATCATCTACCCTTTCGGTCCTTGTCACCATCAACAAGACCGTCTACCCTTCCGGTCCTTGTCACCATCGGCAAGACCGTCTACTCTTTCGGTCCTTGTCACCATCGGCAAGATCGTCTACCCTTTCGGTCCTTGTCACCATCGGTAAGACCGTCTACCCTTTTGGGTCCCTGTCACCATCGACAGACCCGTCTACCCTTTTGGTCCTCCCCTGTCACAATCGGCAGGACCGGTTGATGTCCCCTTAACTCGGGGTTTGCCTACTTTGCATCGATGTCTATCCGATGTAGATGGATGAGTCACTGCTGACCCTTGTCATCATCGACGAGGTCGGTCAGTATTTCCTTCCAATCCGGACCTTATGTCCGTACTTATAAGCAAACTCCCCTCTACCATGAACATTTGCCCCCTTTGGCAAAAGCTACAAATAAACCCTTATTCCTATCTTTCGGCCCTTAGCGGCCCCTCAACCTTCCCTCCTTATTCTCCGAAGCTAGGCTCAGGCGGATCAATAGTCCCGAGGAAAGGTTGCATCGTGGTGGAGCTAACCCCTCGACCCTTCTCTAAAGGTGCGAGCGCTCTCCCACTCTAGCGACTGATATACTCCAGACTAGATGAATCCATTCAGCAGGCCGATATGCAAAGTAAAGGAATGAAAGTTTCCCTTCAAAATAGCGAAAAAGGGGGATACATGTTACTAGAGGCATAAATCCCCCGGAATACGTGAAAGTTCACAGAAAAGGGGAGAGGTGGATAAAATGACAAGGCTATTGCAGCGAACGGCGGAAGATATCCTCGAATTCCGGCAACCCCAGAGACGGGAAGCGGGCCAGCTCCTGTAGACGGTCTTCGGCATCTTGTAGTCGTGCTAACTTCTCCTCGAGGGACGTGGCTTGCCCTTCTGCCAGCTCAGCTGCCTCCGTGTGCTGGATGTTAGCGCAGCGAAGAGTGATATAGAAGGGGGGGATGAATAGATCACTCCCGATTTTAAAAACTTCAGCGGAATATTAGTTCAACGGTTTGCAACCCTTCAGAAACAACACAAAGAGAATTGCTAACGTAGTCAATAACCAAGATAGGAAGAGTAAGAGCGATTGAACGAGCTGTCCACAGACAAACACAATGTCAAGCAGATGGAGAGCACAAACGAAAACAGCAAACCACAAAAGGAGACAAGAATTTTTAAGGTGGTTCGATTGTAGTCCACAATCTACATCCACCCCTCACTCCAACTAGAGTGAGGCTTCCACTAGCCACGGCTAGAAACTGCAGACTCAGTCTGCGAACAAGATACTGCCACACAGCTTGACCAGGGGAACAACCTCCCCTCTTCCTCCACACCGGAGGGATACAAATAGTGACAATAGTCACTAGAAACCTAGAGACCGAGGTCTCTCTTCCTCCACCCAGGAGGGAACCCACAAGCGACTCCCTGTCGCTTGCAAACCTAGAGGATCAATCCTCCCTTCCTCCGATCACAGGAGGGTAACAATATATGATAAGCAAGATGAAATGAAAAATGAAAACTCAAAAATCAAAGCACAAAAATCCTCTCTGAAAATAGGAAACAATGTAGCTTCCGAAGAAGCAATTCTTCAAACCACAAACACTGCTCTCTCTCTCTCAAATATATTTCTCTCAGATCTGGATGAAATGGAATTCTCTACTCTCTCTCTTTTCTGGATTGTGCAGCCTCACAAGAATGCCTTCTACTTTTTTCTTTCACGATCAAGCTTCTACTGAAAGAAGATGCTCCATATATATAGCAGATGTTGGGCGTGTGTCCTTCAGGTTCCTGTCCAGAGAGCACCTCGGATCACGTGCCAAGTACCACCTCGGATGACGTGTCCAATTATCAGCTTGAATCATCTGCAGGTAGAGACAAAAGGAATGAATCGAATTAGTTCAGTTCAAGCTTTTAACAAGGCGTCTATAGACTTTAGAGCAGCATATTGGCAAGTATATACAACGTCAGAATGTATAGACATGAAACCCTTCAGTGACCGTAGTGTATGGACTTGCAGAATGTTGCATTAATATAACAGAGGGGAAAGTGTAGACTTCAGTGTAGTTCATGAAGCAATCGAATGTGTAGACATGAAAACAAAGGACATCAGTTTACAGACTTTGTGATGCACAAGCATAACCAGTGTATAGACTTCAATGTAAAGGCTTGAGTTACACTAGCAATGTATGGACTTTAGGTAATGCATGCAATGCAACACAATGTATATACTTAGTTGCTGTGCAACCGATGTTCAGACATGTTATGCTTGCTGTGGGAGATGTATAGACATGATGTGGCTGTACTGACTAGCAAACGCATGAAGTAGCAAGCCAATGTATTGACACTGCTGTATGGACTTTAAGCGAATGCTGTACAGACTTGACAATTGATGTATGAACATTACAGAAGGGAATGTATAGACTTTTATAAGCTTGAACACTGCTATGTATAGACTTTGTACTTTGAACGACAAAGCATGTTGTACAGACTTTGAGCGTTGTATAGACTTTACGAAGCACATGCCAAGGCTATACAGACTTCAAACTTTGAACATGTGTGCTGTGAACGATGTATACACTTGGCCCTTGAAGGATGTATAGACTTGAAGAACCGAAGCCCACGATGTATAGACTTGGCGTTATGAGGCATGCAGGCTGTATAGACTTGCGATGCCATAAGACAATGTGTAGGCTTGTGAAGCTTGAGGCCAATGTACAGACTTGAAGAACCGAAGCCAGTGTATAGACTTGACGAATGGCTTGAAACACAGACACGCTGCCAATGTATAGACTTGCACAGTGCTGCCAATGTATAGACTTGGATGCCCAAAGGCAATGTATAGACTTGCAAGTGTGAGACGCTGATAGAGACGGTGGATGTTCAGACTTTGGCAGTGTGCAGACTTTGCCTACATGTGAATGTATAGACTTGAGATGAGACACAGCATGAGACGATGGATGTACAGACTTGGGAATGGCTGTATGGACATTGGAAGATGATGCATGAGATGAAGAACAATGTATAGACTTGGTGTGTAGCTAAAGCAGCGAACGTAGGAAAAGGTTGGAATGCATAGACTTACGTTCGATCAGCAATGTATAGACTTGAACTAAGCAAGCTACAGTGCAATGTCTAGACTTAATGATGCACGCGTTGTATAGACTTTGGAACGCTTGAAGCGATGTACAGACTTGGTGAGCGCCAAGCAATGTACAGACTTAGAAACCGATGTGCAGACTTGACAATGCAGTGTATTCATGAGGGCAATGTACAGACTTGAGAATCTTGAGGGAGTTGACCCATCTGGAAGGGGGGGTCGACCCACTTCTGTCCAGACTATGCTGTGTGTGTGTGTGTGTGTGCATATGTCAATGTATATACTTTATGAGAATGCTTGGACTATGCACATGAATGAAGGCCACTCTCGCTGTACAGACTTGATGGAAGGCATGTGCAGTGATGTATGGACTTGCTAAGTGATGCACTGATAGCCACATGAACCGCACTGTCCTAAATGATGAAGCATGAATTGATCTAGAACATGCAGATTGATTTATAGTGTGAGACATTATCAAAACCGTAGGGATGCAACAATCTCCCCCTTTTTGATGATGGCAACACTGTGAATCAAGCAATATCAAGGCTTAAAGGAAATCAACTGCAGCTTTAACAATCAAAGTAAATTCAAGGCAAGCTCATGCAGAGAAATTAAATACAGCTGCTGAAACACTTCTTTCTCCAACACCACTCCCCACAACTCATTCTCAGATATTTCCATGACATGAATTCTCCCCCACAGCTCATGAACAATAACTCACAAAACTTCCTCTTAACGCATGGCAATTCATGACTTACAGATATTGCAAAACCTCTCTCCCCCTTTGACATCAGCAAAAGGAAATGCAGAATATATGAAAGTGCTGGAGACATGAGGAGTAAGTACAGTTAACATCTTAGTGTAGAAAGGCACGAGCAAATCTTAAGAGAATAAGTGAGGTGCTAAACTCAAGTGAAGATTCTTGAACTCCAGTAAACAGTAGAGAAATAGAATGATAGAAAAGTTTATCAACATACATAGTGTATGATTTAGAGCAGGAGTTAACAAGTATGACATGATTTAGCTGAACGGGCAACTATCCCAAAAGACAACAAGAGACAAAGTCAGAGAAGGTGTTCTCAAGGTATTGAGGACAAGCAATCCATTAGTTGCATAACGACAAAGGATTTTTTAGATGATTTTCAATAAGATCAATGAGTAAGTTGGTAATTCACTCTTTTGACATTAGGGAGACACCTTGATTAGAGGCCTTAATCCCCAGTTACTCAGTGTGAGTACCTCATTACCTCCTCCCTTTTTTTTTTAAAGGAACAGAGTTAGTAAATGTGGCTTTTGACATGAGGAAACACCTTGATTAGAGGCCAGAGTCCCCAGTTACTCACCAGCTAGCCACCATTGCTCTGTCATGTCTTTTCATTCATTTTAAGCATTTGACACCTCATGACATAGGAGAAAACTTCATTTCATTGATGAAGCTCCCAGTTTCTCAGTGAACAAATCAAGACCTTTGTTAATTCAGATTACCCTTGTGTAGAGAAGATGGAATGATTGAAAATAATACCAGAAGGACTATTTCTTGAAGTGAATCTTGAAGTCTAGATTTCTAGTTATTTTGGTCAGATATCAAGACATACAGGTTTTGGCCTGAACTGTAATCACTGACAATGTAGGAAGATAAACTTTAACAATTAATTCAGATCTCTGATAGACTACCAGAGGGAAGATTCTTGCTGGACTTTAGTATCACAGACTTATAGACTTAAGAGATTAGTGAGATTCTACTGTCTAAGAGAACCACACAAGATCAGTCATGAAAACTAGCAATGACACACATCTGGTCAATCTTTTTGAATCTGTCAAAGAACTCTCCCTTTCATAGCTCAACCAGCTCCCCCTCAAACATAGCATTACAAAAAGCTAACCATCAGACATACAGAACTCTCCCTCACAAAAAGAACATACTTCACATTTAAGACAATTTGTATAAGCCTAATTCTCTTCTCAATGTAGTGAATTTTTCATTATCCAGAGGTTTAGTGAAGATGTCTGCAATCTGATTATCAGTGCCTACATGAATCAGTTCAAAATTGTTCTTAGAAACTTCATCTCTTATGAAATGATGCCTTATCTCAATGTGTTTGGTGCGTGAATGCAAAACAGGATTCTTGGCAAGATTGATGGCACTGGTATTATCACAATAGATAGGTGTGCACCCCAGGTCTACTTAGTAGTCCTGAAGCTGGTGTTTAATCCATATGACTTGTGTACCACAGCTCCCTGCAGCCACATATTCAGCCTCTGCAGTGGAGAGGGCCACAGAGTGTTATTTCTTGGATCCCCAAGAGACTAAACACCCACCTAAAAATTCACAGTGACCACTAGTACTTTTTCGGTCTAGTTTACATCCTGCATAATCTGCATCTGTGTATGTAATTAAATCTAGTGAGTGTGAAGCAGGAAACCATAGTGTAGCTGACAACTGTATATCAGGTCTAGAAGCTGTCAAGTAGAGTAAAGAACCAATCATACCTCGATAGAGTTTGGCATTTACTTCTTTACTTGTCTCATCAGTATCCAGTGAGGTGTTGGTACTCATAGGTGTTGTTATATGCTTCAGGTTGATCATACCAAACCTCTTGAATAGTTCCATTGTGTATTTGGTCTGGTTGATGAAGCATCCATCCTCCAATTGTTGTATCTGTAAGCCAAGAAAATACTTTAGTTCACCTACCAAACTCATCTCAAATTCAGCAGACATCATTTTAGAGAATTTAGCACATAATTCATAGCTAGTTGATTCAAACACAATGTCATCTACATATACCTGAGCTATGATGAGATCGGTATTTGTACTCTTGGTAAATAAGGTTTGATCAACTTTACCTCTCTTGTAGCCCTTGCTGATCAGAAATTCAGTCAGTCTTTCATACCAAGCTCGAGGGGCTTGCTTTAGACCATGCAAGGCTTTGTTTAACCTGAAAACTTGGTTAGATTGAGGAGAAAACTAAAAACCTGGGGGTCGTTCAACAAACACTTCTTCCTTGATGATGCCATTCAAAAAGGCACTCTTCACATCCATTTGCTGGAGTTTTATTTCCTTAGAGCATGCAAATGCTAGCAATATTCATATTGCCTCCATCCTAGCAACAGGTGCATAGGATTCATCGAAGTCTACACCAAATTCATGACAGTAGCCCTTGACTACTAGTCTAGCCTTATTCCTGGAAATGATTCCATCTTTATTCATTTTGTTTTTGAACACCCACTTAGTTCCTATGATATTAACACTATCTGGTCTTGGGACAAGCTCCCAGACATTATTTCTTTCGAACTGACCTAATTCCTCACTCATGGCATTGACCCAAGCTTGATCAGCCAAGGCCTCTTCTACAAATTTGGGTTCAATTTGTGAGACTAAAGCAATTAGATCTTCATTATTCACATTCCTAAAATGAGACCTAGTCGAAGAGGATCTTCAGGGTTGCCTATGACATTATCTATCGGATGGTCTTTACGAAATCTAACATTTATTGAAGACTCACCTATTTCTCCTGGCTCTTCCTGGTTGGGAGGATTTGATGTTCCACTCGGCTGAGTCTTTTCTTCTTCTTGGTCTTCTAGGAATTCCCCATCATGATTGGAATCTCTGTCAAAATTTTCAATGTTAGAAACACCTTTCTTTTCACTAAAAATGATGTGTGGAGACTCTTCAACCTTCTGGTCTGTTTTGTTAAAGACCCTATATGCCCTAGACACTTCAGAGTATCCTAAGAATATTCCAGGGGAGCTTTTAGCTTCAAACTTATCTAAATCTTTCTTGTCATTGTTATGAATAAAGCATTTAGCTCCAAAAATTCTGAAATGAAACAAGTTTGGTTTCTTACCTTTTAGTAGCTCATAGGGTGTTTTCTTGTGAATGGGTCTTACCATGGCCCTGTTGATTATGTAAATTGCTGTATGGCCGCCTCTGCCCAAAACCTTCTTGGTAATTGACTTTCAATCAGCATGGTTCGGGTCATCTCCACAATAGTTCTATTTCTTCTCTCTACAATTCCATTATGTTCAGGTGTCCAGGGAGAAGAAAACCTGTGTGTTAGTCCCTCTCTTTCACAAAGATCAGAAAACATGGAGTTTTCAAACTCACCTCCATGGTCAGATTGAATAGAGCAAATTTTGTGTTTTCCTTCTTGTTTGATCTTATTGAAAAACTGATTAAACTTTTGAAAAGCATCATTTTTATTAGCTAAGAAAAAGATCCATGAATATCTAGAATGATCATCAATAATCACATAGCCAAACCTATTCCCATTAAGACTCTGAGTTCTAGTAGGACCAAAGAGGTCCATATGGAGAAGTTCCATTGGTCTAGTGGACATTGGCTCAGATCTTAGCTTGAATGAATTCCTGGTCTGTTTGCCTAGAGCACAGGCATCACATGATTTTGAAATAGAATTGAATTTAATTCTAGGCATGCCTCTAACTAAATCATGCTTGACCAATTTATTTAAAGTAGAGAAGCTAGCATGACCTAGACGTCTATGCCATTCAAAAGCATCATTTTCAGAATTAGCAGATAAACAAAGATTTGATTCAGATTCTGCATCTAAGTCTACCATGTAGACATTATTAATCCCGTTGGCTACAAATTTAACCACATCAGAATTTATTTCAAAGATGTTACATGAACTATCATCAAACACAACCCTGTGACCCTTGTCACATAACTGACTAATGCTGATCAGGTTGTGTTGAAGACCTTCCACAAGTAGAAAATTTTCAATGGAGTTTGTGGAAGACTTACCTACTGTGCCAACTCCAATTATCTTACCTCTGTTCTTTCCTCCAAACTTGACCAGACCTCCTACCTTCATCTCTATCTTGCTGAACTTGGATCGGTCTCCTGTCATGTGCCTGGAGCAGCCACTGTCGAGGTACCACTTGTTGTCTTCAGCTACCAGGCCGACCTACATAAACAAAATCAAGCAAAGTGATTTGGAACCCAAGATGAGTTGGGCCCAATGACATTATTCAAATCTCTAATCAAATGTTTAGGTATCCAGATTTGCTTCAGCATGGTTTTCTCTAGCACCTTTACTTCTGGTGTATTGAAGTTATAGCCGGGGTTCTGTCCAGCTGGTCTGGAGAAATAAGTTATATTCCATTCATTAGGATATCTCCTGTAAGCTTGTTGATTAACAGATTTTTGAAAATGATAGTTGTTTCTCCAATAGTTTCTGTTTGTACCCATCTGATTGTAGTAACTCCAACTTTTCTTCTGATCCACTTGCTTGGTCCATTTACCATTTATGTTCTGATGAGTGGGCTTAGTGAAGTTCTTCACAAAATTCATTCCCATTTTAAATGGTTGACCATCACTATTTTTTTAAAGTTTCTTTCTGACATTGAGCTCCTTGACTGCTGTTTGAGCTGGATGGTGTGTCCAGCTTCTCTTTTCCCTTCTCTAGGCAGAAGGTGATGGTTTTGAATTGTAGGGGTCTCTTGTTAGTTGGGTCATAGCCTAGACCCTCCTTATTGAAGTTAACCCTAGTCCCTAGTATAGCATCCAGACTAGTTTTTCCTTGGATAAATTTTTCCAAAACTTTCTGTTTGTCTTCCAGCTCTTTTTGAAGAGATTCAGAATTTTTTAGAAGTTCAGTATTGACTTTCTTAATAGCTTCATATTTTTCTGAATTCACTCTACTTTCATTCAGGCTTTCTTCAATTTTGATTTTGAGTTCATTGAGCTGGTTTTGACTGTCCTGGTTTTCTCCCTTGAGCTTTTCATTTTCTTTTCTTAGGGAAGTTACTTCTTCCAATTCTTCTTTTAGTTTCTGATTTTCTACACAGATTTGGGTTTGTTCTTCAACAATGGTATTGAATTTTCTTTTCAGAACCCTATGCTCTTTACTAAGTGAATTGAACTTATCTAATAATTCAGCATAGGCATCTTCCCAGTCATCAATAGAAAAATTTTCAAAAACATTTGTTACCTCCTCTTCGCTGTTTGCCATTAGGCAATTTCCTTCTTCATACTCCTCTGAGGAAGTGCTTTCCGGATCTTCTTCCCCATCGCTCCACGTGCAGACCATTGCCTGTGGCTTCTTCTTTTTCTGCACCTTTGAGCCCTTCTTCTGAAAGTAGGGACCCTTCTTCTGGAGATCTGGGCATTCCCCTTTCATGTGTCCCTGTTTGTTACAATTAAAACAAGTCAGTCTCTTATTATTTCTGTCCTTATGATTGCTAGATTCAACATTCTTACTAAAGGAGTATGGCTTCTTCCTCCTAAAGGTTTTTCCCTTTTTCCTTAAAAATTTACTAAACTGTCGAGTGAGCATTGCCTGCTCCTTCTGGTCGAGATCGGAAAAACCATCGGACTCACCACTACTGCTGCTGCTACTACTACTGCTACTCTTGTTACGGGATGCCTTGAGAGCAACATTCCTAGCCTTCCTGTCACTTTCTTCACCACCTCCTTTGAAATTCATCTCATAGGTCATGAGGGATCCTATGAGTTCATTAACTGTCAAACTCGTCAGATCCTTTGACTCTTCAATCACGATGGCCTTAGTGTGCCATGCTGGGGATAGGGATCTAAGAATTTTCCTGACTATATCTGCCTCAGCTAGCTCTTTCCCTAGCCCCTTAAGAGTATTCGTGATCAAGGACAACCTGGCATACATTTCAGTAATGTTCTCCTCTGGTTTCATCTTAAACAATTCATATTCAGAGGTGTAGAGATTTACCTTCGAGACTCTCACTTGAGCTGTACCTTCGTAGATTAGTTGCAGCTCGTCCCACATTCGCTTGGCAGTCTTGTAGGCAGATATGCGGGCGTATTCATCTGGGTGAACAGCACATTGGATGATGTTCAGCGCTGTCCAGTTGAGTGAGGATAGCATGACATGCTCATCTGTCCATGCGTCCTAGTTCGGTGGCAGGTCATACGGCCCAGTTGTGATTACCCTCCACAGCTTGTGACTCTGTGCCCTGATG
Source organism: Amorphophallus konjac (assembly GCA_022559845.1). Lineage (NCBI taxonomy): Eukaryota > Viridiplantae > Streptophyta > Magnoliopsida > Alismatales > Araceae > Amorphophallus > Amorphophallus konjac. The sequence continues at coordinate 145,031,550 of CM040120.1, forward strand.
AACACCTCCATCCTATTTTTCCAAAAAAGATAGTTATTACCATCAAAGTATGGAGGGCGACTAATGGATTGACCTTCAGGCATGAAACTTCGAGGACCATTAGCATTTCCCTGACCGTTTGCCCACATGATGCAAACCTGCTCTGATACCAAATGTTAGCGCAGCGAAGAGTGATATAGAAGGGGGGGATGAATACATCACTCCCGATTTTAAAAACTTCAGCGGAATATTAGTTCAACGGTTTGCAACCCTTCAGAAACAACACAAAGAGTGTTGCTAACGCAGTCAATAACCAAGACAGGAAGAGTAAGAGCGATTGAACGAGCTGTCCACAGACAAACACAATGTCAAGCAGATGGAGAGCACAAACGAAAACAGCAAACCACAAAAGGAGACAAAATTTTTTAAGGTGGTTTGATTGTAGTCCACAATCTACATCCACCGCCACTCCAACTAGAGTGAGGCTTCCACTAGCCACGGCTAGAAACTGCAGACTCAGTCTGCGAACAAGATGCTGCCACACAGCTTGACCAGGGGAACAACCTCCCCTCTTCCTCCACACCGGAGGGATACAAACAGTGACAACAGTCACTAGCAACCTAGAGACCGAGGTCTCTCTTCCTCTACCTAGGAGGGAACCCACAAGCGACTCCCTGTCGCTTGCAAACTGGAGGATCAATCCTCCCTTCCTCCGATCACAAGAGGGTAACAATATATGATAAGGAAGATGCAATGAAAAACAAAAACTTGAAAATCAAAGCACAAAAATCCTCTCTGAAAATAGGAAACAATGTAGCTTCCGAAGAAGCAATTCTTCAAACGACAGACACTGCTCTCTCTCTCAAATATATTTCTCTCAGATCTGGATGAAATGGAATTCTCTGCTCTCTCTCTTTTCTGGATCTTGCAGCCTCACAAGAATGCCTTCTACTTTTTTCTTTCACGATCAAGCTTCTACTGAAAGAAGATGCTCCATATATATAGCAGATGTTGGGCGTGTGTCCTTCAGGTTCCCGTCCAGAGAGCACCTCGGATCACGTGCCAAGTACCACCTCGGATGACGTGTCCAATTATCAGCTTGAATCATCTGCAGGCAGAGACAAAAGGAATGAATCGAATTAGTTCAGTTCAAGCTTTTAACAAGGCGTCTATAGACTTTAGAGCAGCATATTGGCAAGTATATACAACGTCAGAATGTATAGACATGAAACCCTTCAGTGACCGTAGTGTATGGACTTGCAGAATGTTGCATTAATATAACAGAGGGGAAAGTGTAGACTTCAGTGTAGTTCATGAAGCAATCGAATGTGTAGACATGAAAACAAAGGACATCAGTTTACAGACTTTGTGATGCACAAGCATAACCAGTGTATAGACTTCAATGTAAAGGCTTGAGTTACACTAGCAATGTATGGACTTTAGGTAATGCATGCAATGCAACACAATGTATATACTTAGTTGCTGTGCAACCGATGTTCAGACATGTTATGCTTGCTGTGGGAGATGTATAGACATGATGTGGTTGTACAGACTAGCAAACGCATGAAGTAGCAAGCCAATGTATTGACACTGCTGTATGGACTTTAAGCAAACACTATACAGACTTGACAATTGATGTATGAACATTACAGAAGGGAATGTACAGACTTTTATAAGCTTGAACACTGCTATGTATAGACTTTGTACTTTGAACGACAAAGCATGCTGTACAGACTTTGAGCGTTGTATAGACTTTACGAAGCACATGCCAAGGTTGTACAGACTTCAGACTTTGAACGTGTGTGCTGTGAAAGATGTATACACTTGGCCCTTGAAGGATGTACAAACTTGAAGAACTGAAGCCCACGATGTATAGACTTGGCGTTATGAGGCATGCAGGCTGTATAGACTTGCGATGCCATGAAGACAATGTGTAGGCTTGTGAAGCTTGAGGCCAATGTACAGACTTGAAGAACCGAAGCCAATGTATAGACTTGACGAATGGCTTGAAACACAGACACGCTGCCAATGTATAGACTTGCACAGTGCTGCCAATGTATAGACTTGGATGCCCAAAGGTAATGTATAGACTTGCAAGTGTGAGACGCTGATAGAGACGGTGGATGTTCAGACTTTGGCAGTGTGCAGACTTTGCCTACATGTGAATGTATAGACTTGAGATGAGACACAGCATGAGACGATGGATGTACAGACTTGGGAATGGCTGTATGGACATTGGAAGATGATGCATGAGACGAAGAACAATGTATAGACTTGGTGTGTTGCTAAAGCAGCGAACGTAGGAAAAGGTTGGAATGCATAGACTTACGTTCGATCAACAATGTATAGACTTGAACTAAGCAAGCTATAGTGCAATGTCTAGACTTAATGATGCACGCGCTGTATAGACTTTGGAACGCTTGAAGCGATGTACAGACTTGGTGAGCGCCAAGCAATGTATAGACTTGGAAACCGATGTGCAGACTTGACAATGCAGTGTATTCATGAGGGCAATGTACAGACTTGAGAATCTTGAGGGAGTCGACCCATCTGGAAGGGGGGGTCGACCCACTTCTGTCCAGACTATGCTGTGTGTGTGTGTGTGCATATGCCAATGTATATACTTTATGAGAATGCTTGGACTATGCACATGAATGAAGGCCACTCTCGCTATACAGACTTGATGGAAGGCATGTGCAGTGATGTATGGACTTGCTAAGTGATGCATTGATAGCCACATGAACTGCATTGTCCTAAATGATGAAGCATGAATTGATCTAGAACAGGCAGATTGATTTATAGTGTGAGACATCATCAAAACCGTAGGGATGCAACACTGGACCCACAGTTGATCGTACGATGCTAGCTCCGCCTCAGTTCGGTCAAGTTCGGCGCGAAGTTCAATTATCCGATTCTTCAAGAAAAGTCCGACCCTGGCCAGAATCATCAGTGACATCTCGCATCTGCTGGGCAGTTCCTCTCAGTGATTGGAGGGCGGCCTGACACTCCGTCCTTTCAAGCTTTGCGGCCTCCATTTGATCTAGCAAGCTGTGGCCCATAAATTCTCTCCTGTTCACATGCCTCAGGAGCAAGAATACCCGCTGCACCCTGTCCTCCATGGGGCAACCGAAAGCTAGCAGGGTGCGGGAGAGATGCTCGACAAGGACCCTCAGTTGTGCATATGTTAGCTCCGGGCGAGCTGTCACGGTTTCCCGTAATGTCTCTAGATACTGCCACACTAGGTCGCTTGAGGATTACAGACCAACTGACGGCGTATCCGGGAGCTGAAATTCGACCTGGCTCTCGACGACGGCCCAAATATCATCACTCGGAGCAGAAGATGAGGACGGCATGTCTTGCAAAGTGCCCGCACCTGGACTGGCCTCCGCGGACAATGCAACAGTAGAATTGTCAATGACTGCCACTTCTCTCCCAACCTCGGGCGAGAGCATTGCGTCCGAGCCTTGGATGGTGGGAAGTGGTTGGTCACCAATTCCACCCCCCCAGCTACCGCCAATGATGATTCGGTGGCAGGGGTAAGGGTCGGTGAGCTCCCGATCACTGCTTCCATAATTTCTCCTTCCTCTGCGCCAGGAAGGCCCTCGTCTAGTTGAAATGGCTTGTCAACCACGACAAGCTACTGCTGCTTCGGAGCCGCAGCCGACCGCTCGGATCCGACAACCATCTCCAGTACCTCCGAGTCCGCTACCATCATATAGTTCTTTGGATACCTCATGGCTATAGGCCTCAGGACCTGTGGGAACAGGGGCGGATCTGCAATGAGAGGCGATAGAGGTAGCCTCACGGTTATCACCGGTGGGGCAACCTTGCCCTGTCCAGCAGGAGCCTACAAAAGGAAAAGGAGCATAAGAATCTCAAAAGACCAGTACAATGGTCGTACGAGAATGAACACAAGACCGGGAAAGTGCAGTTCTTGTCTCAGCCGACACTAAGCTCAGGTCCGCAATAGCGGGAGCCACTGTCTCCATCCCTTCTGACCCTTCCCCTACTAAAGGACCCGATAGTCCGAAACTACTCAGCGTCAACCTTGGAGGACTAAAGGTCGCGAAGTCACTTTCATAAGCAGAAGACACCGCGGCATCCCCCGCCTCGGTGCCCGTAAAAAAAAAATCTTCGTCACTTGAGTCGCTGCCATAGTCCAACTGCTCCGACGAGGATGAACTTTGAACCACCAATAGTTCTTTCTCTCTCAAAGTCGATGGTCCTCCACCTAGAGGGCTTCCTGCCGGAGCTTCTGGCTCGATGGGGACCTGCTCAACCGACTCGGCGGCAAGGATGACGGGTGAACTGGCTTCGGGGATAGATTGGCTCCCTGGAATCATCCCTGGTGCTGTGGAGATTCCCTCAGTCGACTCCACGACAGGGGGAGAAGGTGGTCGAATCTCGACAAAAGCTGAAGAAAATGAAGCACCCATGTAAGCACAAGGTACAACGGACTATAAAGGCTACAACTAGATGGGCCATCAATTACCCTCTATTTCATGACTGGGCGTCATAGAAGGCAGGTCTGTCTGCACCGCATCTTCTCTCTCTCCGGCTCCTGTTGAGGCGGCGGCCGCTTGCACGGCCATTACAGATGAAGCAGCTGCATTGGCAAGAATGAGAACTGATCTATGTGGCCAAGGCAACGAATGGATGCAGGATAAGAGGCATACCTCAGGTCACGCGACCTGAAGGACGAGAGGCCTCGAATTCCTCAAACGAGACCACTTTTGGAAGAGCGACCATAGGTGCTGCCTCCGTAGTCTTCTTCCGACGAGCCCGCTTCGCTCGGGTAACGGCCTCCCGTACCTAGGACCTCGTCCGCTTCCGAGAATCACCTGGAGGAAGTGGCGTTTTAGTCGAGGGAGCTTATGGGACTTCAAAATGTGTCGGCTTCTGTGCCTTTATCAACAGCTCCCTAAAATGCTTGGTCTCCTCCGAAGAAAGCTGCACTGTACACAGGCAAGGAGAGATGACGTACACGGCAGCAGAAGGGAAAAGCCTATGGCTGAAGAAAAGGGAAGGGAGAAATATACCTGCCGGTCCCGTATAAAAGGGAGAAAGCAGCCAATAGAATAGGGAAGGCTCTTTGTCCCTGGAAGCAGCCTCACGGACCAGCCAACATATGTCTCCTATCGCTTCACACTGTTCGGCCATCAACCCAAGGTCCTCATGGCCGCGTGAAGATAAATGGTAGTATAAGCTGAGGTGGTCCAGCCCCCACCCGTCTGCATACTCGAAAGACAAAAGAACAGGTTGGCCCAATATGCCCTCACTAGGGCCACCCACTGAAATCCCGTGGGAACGCAGCAGCGCGAACAACCAAGGGGTGCTGTCATAAAGCTCCGGCCGTCGGTCTTCTTTCCTGATAAAAGTTCTATATAGATAAAGCCGGTCGCTCTCAGGACGCCAAGAAGCTGTAGAAGGTGTCGGCTCCTCCACCGGTAAAGGGATTTGTTGGAGGACCAGTCGTTCGCTGCTCACACGGCACAGGTCTTAGAGCGTCTTCAAAAAGCCATCTTATTGATCTCCGGTATCTTTGGCTCGACCTTGGACGTACCCTGTTTGGTAGCCTTCCTCGCCTCCAGGTAGTTCGATACTAAAGCGTTCGTCCGGGATTTCAGCTGCTTCAAATAAGCTGGGTCGATGTCCAGAGCCAGCACTGACTGGGAGTCCAGAAATTTACATTCTACAACAGCCCAACACTCTCTCCTCGAGTTCCTGTAGAAGCCTGTATGCGCATTCCACCACTTGATGTACTCCAGAATCACTCGGGGAAAGCGCGTAGGGACTGGAACTCTGAATGAAACTGCCTCTCGACGGTGAAAGTAATCCCACCAAATGTGGGCCTCATCATTCGATACTTGGCCGGCTCGAGCCCTATTCGGCAATGCAAATTGAGTGGAAGTAGCTGGGATATGCTGGTCATAGCCAAAATTCTGATTGAATCGGAAAGGATAATAAGGCTCCAGCCACAAGAGTCCGCTCTTGCGAAAAATCAAGATGCTTGGTCTTATAGACAGCGCCCAATCGATCAACTCTGACTCCAAGATCGACCTTGTACACTTGGCATCAGAAATAGGGTGGACATACTCTTCCACCTCGTGCATGCAGCACCCCCTCATCCTGTTCACTAGGGGGCTAGAATGAGCCGCCAAACTCCAAAAGTGCAGGACTCCCGGGGAATCCAGTGGAACCTTTGTAAGCTTTCCACGTATGGAAAAAAGCTGGTCTGCTACTCTTGTCGGCTCAACACTGGTGAACTCTATCATCTTGGGGACCAGCTGTGCTGACTGAAGCAACCAAGGAGCAGCCTCCGAAAATTGGGTACAGACCCAAGCGTTGAAGAAATGCAGCGGGCCAACCCTCCGAAGACTCCTGGGAAGACTAGAGCGGTGCTGGTCTCCCAGCAACTTGTATATCAGGCACAATGCGACAGGGCAAAGCGAGAGCTTCATGCCCTAAGACATCAAGCAGGCGGGATAGATAGCCTCCGCCCTAATCACGGTCTCGTCACCATGCGGCAGAGCGAAGGAACAAATCCAATAAGTAAGAAAAGTAGCACAATGAGTAACTGTGTCTACACCCCTGGGGTTGGGGCCTCCGGGTTGACTTCCCTCCGAAGTCGAGGGGTAAGAAGTCTACCGCTGGACCCTTTTCTTCCGCTGAACCGAAGCCGGCGCCACAGAGGGAAAATCTATATATTTATGCTCTCCCCTGAAGAAATACTGAAGCCATGTGCCCATCTGCACACGCCTCTTCTCTCCGGGCTTCCTCACCCCTTTCACCTCATGAGAGGAACGACAGAGGTTGCGGTACGCCTTCATCAAGTAGCGATAGGCAAAACCCGTCAAGCATCACTCCTCTCCGTCTGTCTGGTCCTTCAACCAGTCTGGCCAGCAGACTTCTTCATACAGCTCGCCATCTATCGGGAGGCCGCTCAGTTGTGAGAGACTCCAGAGGTCTAAGGACGTCTCTCCTTCCGAAGTATAGAAGGTGTTGTACTCCGGGCAAAACACCTCGATCATGCCGCAGCAAAGACCCTTCGAGATGGGGTAACGGTATCTGGATGCGTATACACTGTGATATACACCCCGCCCTGATCAGAATGGGTGCATACTACTGCAAGACAAAGTCAGTGAACTCAACTGCTCCCAGCCTAAAAGCGTGGGCATCGGTGGCCTTCAGATTAGCAAACCACCCCACGGAGATCTAGTGCTTAAACCGGACCGCCAGGTAGTCCAACAAGAAAGGCTCGTCTCTATATCCCCACTTTAGCGGAGCCAGGAATAAACCAAAAGATGGCTTCTCCCGATCTACCCGACCTGCAGTCTCGTTCCACCTAGCCAGAACGAATTCAGGGGCTCTAGTCAGCAGCCCGTCCTGTGGAGACAGCTCCTAAAGCCCGAGCACAGGGCCCCACATCCTCGGTTCGCCGGGTAGATAGATGGGTCTTCCCCTTACAACGCAGTCATTGAGACTGGCCCATCCCTCGAGCAGTGCTAGCTTGGCTCTGCGAACAAGGATTAGGTCCCACTTCCCTTGAAGGTTGAACCGTTTTAGAAAGGACATCAGATGCTTGTCCTTAGGATGGTCCACCCGGGAGTTGCCGGGGCATTCATATTTGAAGGAATCGCTTCCGATGATTAACAGGCGGTCGGTATCCACTGTCTCAGTCTCGGAGTCAGAGGATTCAGCTACGACGGCCAGCTTGCCGTGGCCCCTGTCCAAAGAGTAAACATCCCTCCACGTCACTATAGCACGGGAGGAGGAAGAAAATCAGATGCCATGATATCTGCATAAAAGACAACCACAAAGAAAGCAAGCAAAGTCAGAAGACATGTTCAAGATAAAGTCTTTTCTGACAAAAATTCGACAGAGTCTCCCCAGCTCGGGAGATTGCCGGGGCGAAGTGGGAGCTCATCCACTAGTGACGATCCCTACAAAAGGTCGTAGGCGTCACGCCAGGGCCAAACAGGACACCCAGGGGAATAGCTCCGAGGACAAGCCTACAAGGAGCCTCCCGGGGGCTGGGAAAATAAGGGGTTGTACCCCAAAATATCTCTACTCACTCCTCTACTCTCGCCGCCGCGCTCTGGAGAAGGAGGAGAAAGAGAGAGAAAGTGAAACTGCAAATGAGATGAGAATGAAGGAAAAAGAAAAGGAATGGGAAGATATAGAGAAGGGCTCAACGGCCCTAATCCGGCACGCTAAAGGGTGCGCCAAATTAATGTTTCCCACCCTCGCTAGGGATTTTAAACTTTAAAAGACGTAGACTCATCCTAATCCGGCGTGCAAAATAGCGCGCCGAATTAGGCCCTCTCTCAAACAAACCAACAGAGCGCGCATAATTAGCATCCTCTCCAAAGGGCGCGCCGAATTTGGCCCCCCTCTTCACGGAGCGTGCATGATTAGGCTTATGTGTGCAAACACGCGCCGTTTTAGCACAAGCCCCAGGGCCACGCTGTATTCGAAGGCCATTCCAAGACCGTGTCAAGCCAGATGGGAATCTGCCCAGATGAAGCTCATCCACAGGCCCCGCTCCGCTCATGCCTCGCTCGCAGCACCCATGGCTGGGGGGCATTTGTTGGCACGCAAAATATGATCAACGGTGATCAAGCCGCATAAATAAATGATACGGCCCACTGAAGCCCAGAAGCCGATGAAGATCAACATATTAAAGACTTCTCAAGCTGCCAGAGCCTCAAGTCACCTGGAATGAACACTGGGGACTTTACCTCAGGAGAGTTAAGATGAGTCCACAACCAACCGGCAGCGCAACCAAGCCTGCCTAATGATCCGGCGTCGACTCCGTCATGCCGCTACCCCACACCTGTCGCCCGACCAAGGACGACGGTCTACCCAGTGGCTCGCCACCTCAATGAAGACTCTCCTGAGGAGGAAGAATGCCCTCGACCCCTCAAAGCAAAGGATCAAAGGTTCTGTCAGCAGAAGACCCCGATTACCCGGCACAGGTATGGCTTCTCAGCACATGGGGCCCATCGGCGGCCAGATGATCACCCGGTCGAGGTGAAAACACCCCGAGCGGCATATCACTACCCGTGGGAGCTACCAATGCAAGTCGAGATGAGTCAGCAATACAAGCCGTGATGCCGAGAGCCGTGTCAGCGGAAAACCCATGTGTTCGAGCTTAAGGCACAAGAGTTCTAAAAGTAACCATTTGGTGGCCCAGAATTCTCGTCTATGGCCTCTCCTATGCCCCGGCAAGAGACGGAGAAATGAAAGGTTGCAGCAACCCTCGAGGTCAGTTCGAAGCCTGTTATCGGGCCCGTACCGGGTTAAGGCTATCAAATGGCTCGAATCCGGCGCGCTCCTGCTAAACCGGCGCGCCCCTCAAATCCAGCGCGCCCCCCTTAACCTTCGACAACCTTCTAAACTTGCGTGCCCCATTGAACCTTAATCCGACGTGCGTGAATGGCCTTAAATCGGCGCGCTAAACCCCGCGTCGGATTAAACTCGTTCGAGGGTCGCCTATATAAAGGGGCTGACGTTCGAGAACAAAAAAAGAGAAGAACGAGAGGAGGCAGATAGCTAGATACAAGCAAGAGAGAGAGGAAAGCTTGGGGAGGAAGAAGGGGAGCAGAGTGCCCTTCTCGTTCTGATACTTTGTTCTTCCTCCCGCTATCTGCTGCGAACTTTCAAGGTTGGTTGGCGAGTCCGACGGCATCCGCCTCTACTACTTCTTTTTCCTTTCTCTGTTAATGTAGCTCCCCGGAGCATCATCCCGAAGGGTGATGATATGAGCCTGAGATGTTCTTCGAACTCCCCCTCTCTCTGGTTGTCTCTATTTTATGTTCGTTCTTTTTTTGGGAATGAAATTGGTTTCAGGCGACAACGCCGAGCCGAATATATTGTAGTGTTTCACTATACGATTGAATAAATGAAAGGGCATGTTGCTGCTATCTTGTGGTCTATCCCCGCTATCTATTGTGTGCTATTCATCTGGTTTTCTTTTTACTACTGAGTACGCCTCAGATCTTTGAGGCAATATCAATAATCCCCCTCCCTGGGGTTTCTCTCTTGTCGCATAGGTGATATGAGTGAGCCAATGTGCTCAGATGTCCCCCCCCCCCCGGTCGGAGGGATGCTTGCCATTGCATCATCCTTCACCCCAGAGGTAGCTCCGCAGTCCGTCCATGTTCATGATTCAGGGTGAGGAGAATGAACATCTCCGCTGTTCCTGTCGTACGGTTGCGCATACTGGAGATGCTGTCGAGCTGTTCGACCCCGTGCCTCTTCCAGGAGCTCAGTCTGCTGGCCGACCCCTGGGTCTTAAGTCCGGTCTGTTGGTTCCCCTTTTAGTTTGCCCCTTCAACGAATGGGTACGTACATGGTCATCTGCTATTCGTTCCCCAAGTAAACATATTTCAATCATAGTGTTCCTTAGTGATTTAGCCTCTCAAGGAATTCGTTGCCTGGGGAGGGGGACATCCCCATCATTGCCAATCATTGTCGAGGCACGGAGTCATATCTCGTGACGATATGCACTCTGTGTTTCATCCAATGAATATCAATCAATAGGGTTAACCCGAACCCAACATCAAATCCACCTTCTTCTTGAGAGAGTGGTGGTGGCTGTGAGAAGATCACCTCTCGTAGGCTGGCCCTCGAGGTGATGTCTCATCTTGGCAGTCCCTTAAGTGTTTTGACTCGTGGAGTCGGATACCCCTAGCAGGCTAGCCCTCGGGGTCCTTCCTCTACGATGAAGTCCGCCGGTCACCGCTTGGCATTCCTGGCCTTGAAGGAGCGTACCCCTAACTAGTGGGACTCTCTCCGCTTTACCCCTGCAAACCCCCCAATCATGGGGAGGTGCTGCCAAAATTTGGACTGGTAACTTAGTCAAATTCGCATCTGTATGACACACTTATCAAAGATTATGCTTGAGTAGGAACCTCGCATAAGTCTATCACTGCCTCGATTACAGTGCTTCTGTGGCCAAATAAATCTTTGAATCTTCTAAAAAAACCAACAAGGTCTCAATAAATATGCATAAGTTTCAATCAGACTTGAATAAACCTAAAACCCCCTAATCCGGTGCGGCCCAAATCCGGCGCACCAATTTTCGGCGCGCCCCCCCTCGCGCCGTTTTAACATAAGACTCATAAGTTCTTTGAACTTAATGAGCCCCTATCCGGCGCGCCCAGGGCACACCGTGTTCACCTCCCCTTTGGCTATCGTGCCGTATTAAGCAATAATTTACCATCGCGCCGTATTAGCCACAGCTAACCATCGCGCCGGTTTAACCCATTTGGCCACTGCGCCGTTTTAACATTCAGATAAGTGCCGCGCCGTTTTAACCCATCCCTTATACCTACGTTCCAATGGCGCCGTTTTAGGCTTTTACCTACGCTTCCCGCACCGTTTCAAGTTCTACATCTACGCGTACCGCGCTGGTTTCACTCCGAACCGCGTCGTTGTGCCGTTTCGATACTCTCCTCGTCTCCGGGGTGACTTCGGATGGTAATAATAGAATTAAATGAACCTTGTAATTAATAAGCCAAATAAATTAGCTTGTCTAAACCTGAATTAATTAGCTTCATAGCTTCATCGTCATGATTGAGTTTAAGCATTCGCATCGCATCAATGTATGCTTGAGTGCACGAGCCCTTGGTATATCAAATGGCATTAGCGGAAAGTCGGGCAACGCCCGACAGGAAGCTCTTGTCATGCGTGATGATGGTCTCCGGGCCTAAGTCCTCCGCAAGTATTGAGGGTTTCGCCCTAATGAACTGTGCATGATAGACTTGAATATCGTGCATGATCATCTGCATCCTTTGCATTCTTTATTTCGGCCTCGACAGCCCACTATCTCGGCAATTAATCAAAGGTTTTCCCTCCTCGCGGGGGATGTAATTAACGCCATAGCCTTTATGGTATGGCGGACTGCTGGTCCCGACCGAATCTCACTCTCGTCCGACACGGGTCAGAATGAGCGCACAATAAACTCGTCACTTACGTGACTGGCACGCCTGCGCAGTCAATCAGTCAGTTAATTATCGGTTAATTAATTGGTTGATCGACGCATAAATTAACCAAGTAAACCTAATAAAAAAATAATTTTTCATAATAAAAAAGAAAAGAAAATCAATAAATCCCATCGAAACAGGGGCCGAGGCGGAGGCCTCGCTCTTAGTAGGGACAATCGACAGAGGAGCAAGATGAGCAGGTGGAGCAGAGCAGAGTGCCACCAGTTGCCACTCAGGCAGGGGATACAGCGAGAGTTCTGGGGATAGAGGATTTCATTCGGGGCATGTATTAGTTTATGGATCAGCAGGTCGGCAGAGATGCTAGTGAGGTATCGTCATCTAGGGGTGGGCCTAGCCATGCAGTGAGAGACTTTTTACAGTTTCATCCACCCTGTTATGGTGGCCAGCCAGATCCAGAGGTGGCTAGAGACTGGCTTGATGAGATGAAGAGAGTGCTCAGTTCCATGAACTACGCTGAGAAGGACAAGGTGATGTTGGCTTGCAACCAGTTGCACGGCTCGGCTCGAGCATGGTGATCTTCAGAGTGGAAGACGTCCTTTCAATCTCGTTCTCTTCAGCTGATTGTGTGGTAGGACTTGGTCAAGGTCTTCGAGCGTACTTACTGTCCATCCTATATTGGTACGCAGAAGATGCGTCAGTTTCTGGAGCTAGTCCAAGGTGACATGTCAGTGTTGCAGTACAGGGCTCGGTTTGTTGAGTTGGGCCGATATGCTCCCCATATCATGGAGAATGAGGAGATGAAAATCGAGCAGTTCGTCCAGGGTTTGAGGCAGGATCTAAGGTACCTGTTGATGGGGAACACTGCCACTGATCTGGAGACAGCTTCCCATGTAGCAGCATCATTGGAGCTGAATATGTAGAAGAGCAGAGGACAGCGGGGCCAGGGGCAGTCCCAGTCAGGCTACAGCCAGCAGACGGCTACCCAGTAGCAGAGCACTTTTTAGCATTCTTCAGCTAGCTCTGGAACATCGGCACCGGCGATGTCAGCTACAAGATCTACATCTTTTGGCTCGAAGGTTAAGAAGTTCTTCAGGAAGAATTTTGGCAAGGAGCAAAAGGAGGGCAGAGATCAGAGGCATGCATCTATGGGTAGTGTTCAGTAGCCGATGCCTTATCAGCATCAGGATCAGTTGGAGGTTCACGGGGGTCGTGTCCCTGGTGTGGTGACTCGCATCCGGGTAGATAGTGCACGGCGCCAGTGGTTTGTTTCAGATGTGATCAACCATGGCATATGCCCCGTGACTGTCCTCAGAGGTCGCGTCAGCCACCCCACTACCTTCCACAACAGTAGTTTCAGCCCCAATAGTATCCTTAACAGCAGCAACAGTTTCAGCAGTAAGGCCGCCACTACCCCGGTCAGCGAGCATGGGCAAGCAGAGGTCTCGAGGCCAAATTACGCACATGACCAGGGCGGAGGCAAAGTCGTCGTAGCTTATGGAAGGTACTATCATTATTTTGGATTGTGTGGCTCGGGTTTTGTTTGATTCTGGCGCATCACATTTGTTTATTTTGAAGGAATTCGCGTTGAGTATTGAGGAGCCGGTGACCCAGATGTCGTGTGATTTGGCCGTGGAGTTGCCTTCCGGTGATTACATGTTTATCCCGTATTGCTTCGAGAAGGTATGCTCTGATCAACCGGAGGAAACGTCATCCAAGGTAAGCTCTGGATCAGAAGAGATTTCAATTGATGATTTATGGAATATAAATGAAGAACTTACTGATAGATGTAAGAAAATGAAATCTGAGAATAAAAGGCTAAAGAAAAAGATTGAACAATCCAAATCTGAAATCATTTGTGATGTTTGTTCTACATTGAAACAGTCTTATGATACTTGCTTAATGGATGTTAAAAATCTTAAAGAACAAAATGGTTCTTTAAAATTTGAAAATCAAGCTTGGTTGAACAAGATATCAGAACTTGAGAATCAGCTGAATAAGAAGAAAGATGAGCATCTAAAGAGCATGCAAGAATTGATCGAGATTAATTCTGTAATGGACAAACTGAAGGTTGAAAATGCAGAAGTTCAAAAATATAATGAAAATCTCAAGGCTAGAATGAATGAAGTCAATAAGGAAGCTGTTCATATTTCTTCTGTAGAGTCAAACTGCAACAAGTGCTCGGTTCTGCAAGAACGTAATGAGGAACTCTACAGTAAGAATGAATGGCTGAATAAACAAGTTACTTCATTTAAAGAGGATCATAAAAAGCTACTTGCTGAGAAAATTAAATTGGAAGAAAGAGAAAAGGAACTAATTGAGAAATTGGAGTTGATATCCATAAATGAAAAATGTGATGAAGAAATTAAAAAGGTGCATAAGGAAAATAAAGAACTGAATGAACATAATAAGAAACTCATGGTCTTGAACACTGTAGCATCTGAAGGATGGTTAACCCGTGAGAAAGAGAAAGCTGTAAATAAAGAAACTCAGTCTAAGAAGGAACAGAAATTGAAACAAGAATTAGAAATGGTCAAAAATCTAAATGATGCTATGCAGAGACAGATTCTTGTATGTGAAGAAGATTTGTTAAATTCTGAACTCAAAATCTCCTCTTTGCAATCTGAGGTAAATGAACTTGTTCGTTCCATGCCTAAATCTGTTAAGGGAAAAGAGAAAATGAATGTTCCTTTGTGTGATAACGCCATTGAATCAAGTGGAGAGGAAGGATGCAACCCTCAAATTGAAAAATCTGTTAAGAAAAAGCTGTACACTACCTTTGTTCGCAGCTCTAACATTGCAAGCTGCTCTGGGCCTCTTAAAACATCTACATCATCTGTATTCCAATTCAAGGCCCAGAAAAATGAAAAACAAATAAGAGTTGTGAACAAGGGTAAACAATTGAACAAGAATGGTAAGAAAAATAAGGTCAAAAGTGTCCCTACTTGTGTTTTGGAAACTGCTAGCTCTGCTGCATCTGATGGGTCAATGCATACTACTCATAACTCATTTACTTATTCGTATGCATCTGATAAGAGTGTCTCATGCCATTACTGTGGCAAGGTAGGCCATGTAATGGATGATTGCATATTATTAATTATAGATGGGCATGCAAGTGAAACATTGCATTCTAGAAATTCATTTGGTAGAAATCATGCTACTAGGAAGTCTGGTACATCTTGTCATTACTGTGGTAGGCATGGTCATCTCATGAATGCATGTTTCATCATGAAACAAGATGATAAAATGCATGCTAGGTCTTCTGCTAATCATCATGGCCCCAGAAGAAACATGTTTGCTTTAGACCAGCACGCTATTTGTTTTAACTGTAACAAACGTGGTCACAAAGCCATTGAGTGCTGGTTTAGATCTACTAGGGCTAAAAATGGTTTTAAAGGTAAGCATATCCGATGCTTCGAGTGTGGGAAGAATGGCTATACAGTCAAGGACTGCTGGCATGTTCAGAAGAATTCTATTAACCCCTATCTTGTCAAATTCCCTGCAAAACGATCTGTGAAATTTTCATGATATAACTGTGGGAAGCCAGGCCATAGAGCTGCTGATTGTTGGCTGGCTGATTTTAGTAAACAGAATTTTTTCTCTGCTAATAACTTTCATGACAACAGTAATTTGCATAAAAAGAATTTGAAATCTACTGCATCATGCCATTACTGTGGTCAAACAGGTCATTCAATGAATAATTGCTACTTTATGAGATTTGATGACCTTCATGCACAAAAATTATTGAGAAAACCTGCTAGGAATGTCACTGTTAATTCAGGACCCAAGACCTCTTGGGTATCTGTTTGTGCAAAATAAACTTTGTTTCGTAGGTGTGCCTTGGATTGGAAAATGAGTTGGGGAAATAAACCAAGGCACTCAAAAGAAAACCCCTTTCTGAACTTTTCAGGTAAATTCTCTGCACTTCCCGCTCTTAGATTCATTGCATATCTTGTTAAAATAAATGTTCATCTATATAGAATTGCTAAAAACATCAATTTCTGTCTGAGTCTGAAAATTGTGAACGTTATGCTTTTGATCTAATGCTTGAATCTACATTTCACATTCACTGAAAATCTGATAGGACTGCATGTTGTATTGCACTTAAGAGATAGCCTGAATCTTCTTGTGAAAAATCTGTTTAATCCCCTGTAGGATGTCATTGCACATAGTGCCTTTTAGAATCTTCATATATATTGCATACATTCAGGGGGAGTTTGTTGACTCTTTGCATGTCTTTGTATACATATAGTTAATTGCATTGCATTTTATTACATTGGAATTGCCAAAAAGATTGCATTCATTAAGGGGGAGTATATAACAAGATTGTGTTCTGCTTGCTATTCATCTAGTTTCTTGGTATTTTAGTCAGTCAACTAAAGCTCCCATCCTTATGTTGAGATCATCCATTTCACGTATCTGAACTTAACTCTGATTTGATTTTGAATCTTGTGAGCTTGTCTTTCTTGAGCAAATCTGTCTGATGGACCTCTGGATATCTATGATTCTCTATGATACATTCTTTGCTGCACCTATTAATTGTCTGATTGGAAGTGTCGACACAGTGAGTCGACATCATCTTGGAAATGCTCTGTCAAATGTCGACACCTTCACTATTGTGCTCATCTTTGTTATATGCTTGAAACTCTTGTACAGTTCACAACTTGTATGCAGTTGAATCTCATTTAAAATTTCAGAAATTTGAGAAGAGTTCAATTCGTATACCTTGATCATAAATCTGAAAAATCAATTCATTAAAGAATCTTCCATTATAAAGATTTATGAATGGCTAAAAGATCAGATTGGTTTAAGTCTAATGTAGTCATTGAGCTTGGATATGAATATCTTGAAAATATCTGGGTCATTTTTAATAAACTTTAACCAACTATTTCATGTTGAATCTTGTAAAATCTTCCGAAATCTGAAAATGTTAATATCTTGGCTTTATTTGGTTGAATTATATGAAATCAGTATTATTTTTAAACATCTGATGAATCTGAAATGTTCCTAAGGGTAAATTCTGTCAGAGCAATGATTTTGGTCACTGAGAAACCATGTCCATTGACCATGAAGCCTAGAGGACTGTGTCATGAAGTGCCATAATTAACTCTGCTAAATAAAATTCATGGAAAATGCAGGCAGAGCAATGGCTTGAATACTGAGAAATATATCTCACTTATCAATGAAATAAGGTGAAGTATGTCATGAGGTGACACTGCTATCTCTGAAGCATGACAGTCAGTCATACTAAGTGCTTAGGGATACTGCCGTCCAAACAATTTGTATCCTCTAGTTACAAGGTGTGCACTGAACTTAATTGCACCTGGTAAACTTGGTGGAAAACGCGTGCAAAAAGAAAAAATCTGAGATTATTTGAAGAAGTATGGCTGATCCTCATGAACCAAATTTGAATTCCTTCATAATTATTTAACCTCAATACTAATGATTGTAATTTCTAAAGAAGTCATTGAAATTGACTGTGTAAGATGAAAGGAGGTTAGTCAAGATATAAATATGAGGGCTTGGTTAACTTTTATTAAACATTGATGTTCAGATATGAGTACAGAAGTTTGTTGACAAACTGTGTATACATCATATTTAAACCATGATGTTTAAATAAAAATTCATAAGCCCCTATAATGGAAGAGTCTGAACCATCCGTTTATTCAGATTTATGAAATAAGTATCTTATTGAAAATCTTCTATTTCCTTAGATCATGTATTCTGAATGCTGCCATGTCATCCTTCCTGAATGTCTTCTTGACATATCTCTCTCCTTACACCCTTGAAAGCCTTGCTTCATTCAGATCAGGGAGCATTGGATTGTTAAGGTCTTATTGCCTTTTAAAGCGGGAGGTTTGTTCGTCTTGCAAAGGAGGAGGATAGATTGATTGGTTCTTGTCTTGTCTGCAACATGTAAGCATCAGGTTCTCCATGAATTGCATTCATTATTCTTAAGGAGAGAATCCATCTCTTCTGAAGCTACAAAGAAGCATCTATTCAGGGGGAGTTTCCTTGTCTATGAATCATGCTGCATATTAAAGGGGGAGATCTTCTCAGCATCCTTCATGTCCCTTTCTCTTTGCTGCTGTCTCGGGGAGATTATATTCAATCATATCATGCACACTTTTATTTCTCTCTCAAACTTTTCTCTTTTTGATGAAGTCAAAGGGGGAGAATAGTTTGAGTCTGTGTGACTCATAGTGTTGCCATCATCAAAAAGGAGGAGATTGTTGTGCCCCTGTGGTTTTGATGTCAGCAAGCACTATGAGTATGAATGATTTATCACCATGTGTCTGCACTTGTTGGTTCTTCTGCACATTGCATCAGTGCATTATCTGTCATATGCATACACTGCATCAGTGCATTCATCAGTCGATAAGTCAGTGCAGGGTTAACTGTCTAGGCCTGTGCATTTCATAACTGTGTTTTATGGTGGCCATAAGCTAGTGCATGCCTAGGCTCGTGCATGCTCAAGGTATACATTCTTTGGCAGTAAGTCTGTACAACCTCCTTTTGTTTCATTCGATTAGTCAATACAGCCAAGTGCTCTTCATGCATATGCATAGTTCGTGCATCATTTCATAAGTCTATACATCGCCGCATGCTATCAAGTCTATATATTCATGAGCATAGTCAGTGCATTCGGTTGTTTCATGCATACACAAAGTCTGCACATTCTCTGCTGTTATGTCCATGCGTCATTTAAGCAAGTCTATACATGATGCATTGATTCTTAAATGCTAGGTAGCAAGTCTGTACATTCTTTGACAGCATGCCTGAGCATTCATCTTTGTTGTGCATACTTTGATAGATGCAAACTGCATTTCACACGTTCAACGTATGTACATTCTTCAGTGGCATTTGTGCAATCTTTCAAAACAAAGTCTATACACTCTTTACCATGCATTCAAAGTCTATACATCCCATTGCTGGTAGGAGTGGTTAAGTTCATGCATCATCACTCCAGCGAGTCTGTACATTGGTGTCGCATGCACACTAAGTCCATACACTCGTTGATGGCATGTCCGAGCATTCATCTTCAATGTACATACTTTACTATATGCATACTGCATTGAATTGTCTCGCACATACACTAAGTCTGCACACGACTGCCTTGATGTCTTAGCAAGTCTATACATGATGCATTCAAGCTTAAGCGTTAGGCACAGAAAGTTGTACATCGTTTGTACATTGCACGCAAAGTCTGTACACTCGTGGATGACATGTCCGTGCATTCATTCTCGTTGTACATACTTTCTTATATGCACACTGCATTTTGTGCATCAAGTCTGTACACGCTCAGTTCAAATATCAAACTTACTCGATGCATCCTTTTCTTTTCCTTTAGATTGATTCAAACTGATATCAAGTTTAATCTGACAGGACTTATGTTCGAGGAACCTAAGAAGGGCACGTGATCCAAGAATAGAGGATGTGCCAGGATCGTGGCACGTGTAACGCAGCAAGCTAAAATGCTTCCACGTGGTCAAGGCTCTAGGGCGAGAATTCATGGAGGACACACGCCCACCTATCTGCTCCTGCTATAAAAAGAAGACTTCTCCATCTGGAGAAGATGGGTGAGCAGAGTGATCGAAGTAGGGGAGCCCATCTGAAAGAGCAGAAGCAGAGAGAGAGAGAGCCTGCATGATACAGATAGAAGAGAAAGAGAGAAGAAAAGAGTGAGCAGTAGGGAAGTATAGAGAAGTAGAAGAAGAGAAATAAAGGAAGAGAGAGGTAGAGAGCTCTAGGGGAAGAAGAAAAGCTTCATCAGAAGAATTATTTTCACTGGACTTTGGATCAGATCCAAGCCAGTCAGCTCTTTGAGAGCCACGTTGTGTTCTATCTTTTACAGCTTTCAGTCGCTGTGTTTCATCATCCTTTATTTTTCCTTTTACCTTTGTTTCAAGCTGTTAGTCAGTAGAGCTAAGCTATATTGCTCAGCGGGCGAGGTGGATACCTCGGACAGCTAAGCAGTATTGCTCAGCGTTGCAGATGAGGATTCCTCTGGACAGCAAGCTGTGTTGCTCAGCAGGTGAGGTGGATACCTCGGATAGCAAGCTGTGTTGCTTAGCGGGCAGAGGAGGATTCCTCTGGACGGGTTAAGCTGTAGTCCCCAGCGGTTGGCAAAGCTGTAATGCCCAGCGGTCAAGCTGTTAGTCAACGGTTGTAGGCAAGCTGTGAGGCCCAGTTGTTTAAGTTGTGTATCAGCGGAATCCACACTCTAGTTGGAGTGTGGGGTGGACGTAGGTCTGGAGGACCGAACCACCTTAAAAATCTTCTGTGTAGTGGTTTGATTGTCTATTGTGTTTCGCTAGATGCATGCTTAGGTTCGATATGTTCTTTCATCTAGTGAGTGGTTTATTCGTGCACCACATATTTGATTGGAATTGGGTTTGCACACTAGCGCATATAGAGTAGATCAGAAGTTAAGTCTATCTGATCTTTCTATTTCGTTCGAAAAGAGCACCTGTGTCATACAAGGCACTTATTTGTGTTAATTCCGCATCTCTGATTGTTATAGTTTTTAATTGGGAGTAATTTTTAAGGGAAGATTCATTCACCCCCCTCTGAATCCATCGAGCCTTGCACCCAACATGCAATTGGCCTAATATCCATAAAATTTTGCTTAACACTTGAGAAAACCTACCTTTATCGATGATTTGAGTGACGAACGGTGAAGAACGATACTCTGTTTCTATCAGAGTTACTGGAAACAAGAGCAGCAACTCTTTAGCCAACGCAATAGCAACAGCCTTCGGAAGAAGAAAGCAGCAGGATGATGAGCGTGATGATAGCTTCAGTAGTGCAGTAGGAATAAGAAAGAAGAAGAGGATTCTTCTACGTTCCCGGCAGGAAGAAGATGGCAAGAGCAACAACGCAGCAGCCCATTTTGTCCAAAGAAATAGAGAAGCAGAGGGCTTCCCACGAACACCCAAAACCTTCAGAAGAAGAAGCTTTATGCTTCTCCACGGCAATACGTGAAGAACTTTCGAAGAAGCAGAAGAGGGCTTCCTCCTTTCACAGTATTGGCAGCAAGAGGAACAGGAAGAAGAAGATGAAGAACTGCTATGTTCTTCTCGTACACCACGGCAGGATGAAGAGCAACGCAGTAGCAGCACCAGGGAAACAGTAGCAGAAGGACGTCTTGGTTCGATGGAGGGGTTGGTATTTATAGGGAAAAGAATCCTAATGGGTTCTAGGAGTTTGATTAGAATTGAAACTTCTAGGTAGACTCCTGATTAAACTTAAACATCCATGTGTTGATACTTTCCTAATCAAAACTTACCCGGATAACATCCTTGTTCGAACCAAATACTAACAGGTTTAGTTTGTAAATGACGCCATAGGTTGGGGTGTTATTTCAATAAATGACGCTTGTATACACAGTCGTCAAAAATTAAATGACGACTTGCTCGGAGGCGTCATTCACCTTTCCCTATTTGTTAATTTAAGGTGTAACGATCTTTCTAGATTTTTATCTTTTTTTTCTTGATGTGATCTAGATGGGAAATTTTAGGGGTACAAGTTTTCCATTTTTCTCTATTTTTTCATATAATTAGTTTTCCAAAATTCTTTAATTCAAAAACGGACAATATTCTTTTTA
The DNA here is from genome assembly GCA_022559845.1 of Amorphophallus konjac. Classification (NCBI taxonomy): domain Eukaryota; kingdom Viridiplantae; phylum Streptophyta; class Magnoliopsida; order Alismatales; family Araceae; genus Amorphophallus; species Amorphophallus konjac. The sequence continues at coordinate 145,053,084 of CM040120.1, forward strand.
GAATAAAATAACGACTTTTATTAAGTCGTCACATTTGAAATCAACGCCTAAAGTAATGGCGTCAATTGCATTTTGGCATTTCTCCTTAACCTCCAAAGGACTAATATTGTATATATATCCCTATTATTTCTATCACTCTCTTATCTATATACTTTATTTGACTTTTGCTAATTGTAAATAACGACTTGCATTAAGTCGTCTTTCACGTTGGATACGCATGTACGAAGAGGCGTCAATTGAGTTTTTGGCCTTTTCTTAATGCTCTTGAAAGAACCGAAATTGCATATATACTCATTCTTTTATCTTTTATATAGCTTTAATGTAATTAATTCTTATATATATATCATTCTCCCTTCTAATAAGATTATAATGTAATAAATGTGGAATATTAAAATTTCTAAATTAGTAATAAAATATAAATTGACATTTTCTTCAAGATTTAATGATTCTTAATTCAATTAAAATTACTTTGTGCATTAAATGCTTACCTAAAAACAACAATTTATTATAATACAATAGTAGTGTCCATGAGTTCTTTTGTCAGACTTTTTTTTAGAGCGAAAGAGGGTCATGTACAAGGTCTGGGCCTTGTTTAATTATTGTTTTTAATTTATTTAGACTTTCTAGTCCTTTAATTTACCAGGGTTGCTACACCCTCCCCCACTTAAAAGAATTTGGTCCCCAAATTCAATCGTATATAGATGTGGAGAGTGTAGCGTACGTACATTTTTAGAATAATTCTGGGAATCGTTTCCTCATAGACTCCTCGGTCTCCCATGTGGCTTCATGTTCAGAACTTTTACTCCATTGCACCTTGACCATGAGAATAACTTTGTTCCTTAATATTCGTACCTCGTGATCGAGGATCTTCATGGGCTTTTGTTCATAAGTAAGATCCCTTTGAATCACTAGGTCTCCATGATCGATGATATGTGCCGGATTGTGCACATACTTCTTCAACATGGATACGTGAAATACATTATGAACTTCGGACAATTGAGGAGGTAAAGCGGCGCGGTAAGCAACCTCGCCAACTCTTTCTAGTATCTCAAAAGGTCCGATAAACCTTGGTGTAAGCTTGCCCTTAACACCAAATCTCCTTATTCCACGTCCAGGTGATATCTTGAGAAATACGTGGTCTCCGACTTAGAATTCGAGATCTCTTCTTCTTGTGTCAGCATAAGCCTTCTATCTAGACTAGCAACTTGAAGTCTTTCTCTAATCAACTGAATCTTTTCAGTGGTATCCCTTACCATGTCTGGACCTAATAGTTCTTTCTCGCCAACTTCGTCCCAGCACAAAGGTGATCGGCAACTCCTTCCGTATAAAGCTTCGAAAGGTGCCATTTGTATACTTGCCTAGTAGTTGTTATTGTATGCAAATTCAACCAAAGGGAAGTGATCATGCCAGCTTCCACCAAAATCAATGATGCAAGCTCTGAGCATATCTTCTACCACCTGATTCGTTCTCTCGGTCTGACCATCCGTCTGAGGATGAAAAGCTGTACTAAAGTTAAGTCTCATCCCCAGCGAATGTTGTAGACCCTTCCAAAAGTGAGAAGTAAAACGAGGGTCTCGGTCAGATACGATTGAGACAAGTACTCCATGTAACCTGACTATCTCGTTAATGTATAATGCAGCAAGGACGTCAATTGACCATTGGCTCTTGATTGGCAAGAAATGTGCCGACTTGGTTAATCAATCTATGATAACCCATATTCCATCATGCCCTCCTCTAGATTTAGACAGACCCATAATGAAGTCCATACCGATATCCTCCCATTTCCACTTGGGAATATCAAGAGGATGTAGCTTACCGGCAGGCTTTTGGTGTTCCGCCTTAACTTGTTGGCATGTGAGACAGCGAGACACAAAGTTTGCTATTTCTCTCTTCATGTTGGGCCACCAGAAGGTCCTTTTCAAATCTTGGTACATTTTGGTAGACCCTGGATGAATCGTGTACCTTGATCTGTGAGCTTCATCTAAGATTTTCTTCTTTAACTCTGGACAATTTGGTATACAAGTTCTATCTCTGAACAACAATCTTTCATCCGAAGCTATCTTGAATTATGCTGCTCTCCAATCTTGCCTTTGATTTCCACTAGTACGGGGTTACTATCTTGAAGTCCTTGTATTTCGGATAGCAAATCTGGCTATATGCTCATATGGGATAATGTGACACCCCTACTGTCCTTGTCTATGCTTATATTAAGTTTAGAGAATTGTTCTAGCAACTTCCACTCCTGAATCATACAATTGGCCAATAGTGCTCTCGGCTTTCGACTGAGGTCATCGGCTATAGGATTACCCTTTCCAGGATGATATTGTATAGTGAAGTCGAAGTCCTTGAGATATTCTAGCCAACATCTTTGCCTCATATTCAATTCCTTCTGAGAGAAGATATACTTAAGACTTTTATGGTCAGAGTATACAGTAAACTGCACTCCGTATAGGTAATGTCTCCATATCTTCAGTACAAACACTACCGTCGCCAATTCTAAGTCATGGACTGGATAGTTCTCCTCGTGCTTCTTCAATTGGTGAGAAGAGTAGGCTATAACTTTCCCTTGTTGCATTAAAACACATCCGAGGCCAATGCCTGAGGCATCAGTGTATACCTTAAATTTCTCTCCTTCAATTGGCAAAGCTAATACTGGGGCAGTAGTTAGATGATCCTTGAGAGCTTGGAAGCTTCTTTCACATTCCTCACTCCATTCATAACGGATGACCTTGCGAGTTAGCCTAGTGAGTGGTATGGCGATCTTGGAGAAATCCTTGATGAATCGCCGGTAATAGCCTGCAAGACCTTAGAAACTTCGGATCTCGCTAGCGTTGGTCGATCTTTCCCAATTTCTTACAGCTTCAACCTTTGATGGATCTACGGATAAACCGTCTTTTGATATAACATGCCCCAAGAAAGCTACCTCTTCTAACCAGAATTCACATTTACTGAGCTTTGCATATAACTGATTCATCCTCAATATCTGTAATGCAATCCCCAAATGCTCCTCATGTTCCTCCTGGGTCTTGGAATAAATCAATATATCATCAATGAAAACCACCACGAAATGATCTAGATGAGGTCTGAATATACTATTCATTAACTGCATAAAGGCAGCAGGGGCATTTGTTAGTCCAAAAGGCATAACAACAAACTCATAGTGCCCATACCTGCTTCTGAACGCGGTCTTATAAATGTCCTCATCCTTGATCCTTAGTTGGTCATATCCCGACCTTAGATCGATCTTCGAGAGATACTTGGATCTAGATATTTGATCAAATAACTCATCGATTCTTGGCAGTGGATACTTGTTCTTGATAGTAAGGTGATTCAACTGTCGATAGTCGATGCAGAATCTCATGGATCCATCTTTCTTCTTTACAAATAGCACAGGTGCTCCCCACGGGGAAGTGCTTGGTCTGATAAAACCCTTCTTAAGAAGTTCCATCAATTGCTTCTTTAGTTCCTTGAGTTCGGCAGGGGACATCCTATATGGTGCCTTAGAAACTGGACCAGCACCAGGGACCAAATCGATGGTGAAGGCCACTTCTCTTTGTGGAGGTAATCCAGGCAAATCTTTCGGAAACACGTCCAGAAATTCTTACGCAACTGGGATGTCTTCTAGCTTAGTCTTCTTAGTCTCCTTAATGGTGACAAAAGCAAGGAAAGATACACATCCTTTCCTTATTAGTTTGCTAGCTCGAAGAGCTGAAATAAGAGGCGACTTGCTCCGACTCTTCGGACTAGTATACACCAGTTCCGGGAATTCTTTGAAAGTAACTTTGCTGTTACGGCAATCAACAGTTGCCTGGTATTTGGATAACCAATCGGCTCCTAATATGACATCATATTCCTTTAGGTCTAAACATATGTGGTCGATAGGAAGATTTCTTCCTTTTACCAATACTTCACAGTTTTGATAATAGTGAGTAAGGTCAACTTCGCTTCCGAGAGGAGTTGAAAGAACTAATTTCATCCATTCCGGTTCCATGGGTAATGGATTAGCAAACTTCTTAGAAATAAAAGAATGTGAGGCACCAGTATCAAATAAGACATATGCAGACTTGGAACAAACTTTCAATGTACCTTCCACTAGTCTGCCTTCGTCTTGTTCTGTCTCCTTAATAGCTTGGAGATGTGCATTCTTTATCACCGGGCGCTTTCCGTCACCGGCCTGATCATTGAGTAGGGGACAGTCGAGAATCTGATGATCACGGCTCCCATAACGGAGACACGCTCCAAGTTTCCTCCAACATTCTTCGGCCTTATGTCCGGCCTTGTCACAGTGTTTACACACCACTTTAGAAGGTGTGGTGGTGATGGAGAACGGCTTGTTAATCTTTTTGACTTTCTTCTCCTAAGAAGACTCTCCTCCATTACTTGGCATTTTCTTGTTGAAATTGGGTTTGAAAGTGCCGGAGCTAGTAACATGCTCCTTCTTGTCTCTCCCACGGATCCTATCAGATAGCTCTGTGGCATCCTCCAGTAGCAGGGCTCATCGTACCATCTCCGAATAGACTTGTATGTCCATCGGGGCCAGTTGTGTGATAAACTGGAGCCTGAGCCCATTTAGAAACCTTCTGGCTTTCATTTTCTCGGTACTAACTAAATGCTTAGCGTACCGGGATAACCTCAAGAATTGTGCCACATACTCGGCCACCGATAATGATCGTTGCTTGAGTGTGCCGAATTCGGTGGCCTTTTTCTCCTGGACTCGATCCGAGAAGTACTTATTGTTAAAATGTTCAACAAATCCCTCCCATGTAACTTGGTCCTACTCTAAAGTGGCTTCTACATACTCCCACCAGCATCGGGCGTCTCTCTCCAGTTGAAATGTTGCTAACATGACCTTCTCTTGGTCTGTACATTACATAACTCTAAAGATACGTTCAGTCTCTCTGATCCAATGCTCGGCGTCATCGAGATCAGTGGATCACATGAACTTTGGAGGGTTCATGTTGTTGGAGTTGGATGGAAGTCTCTTTCACCACAGAATGTGGATCTAGAGGGGGGGGGTGAATAGATCAACATGCTAATTTAAAAGTTATGCCTAGATTCAAATGCGGAATTAAAAGAACACTTGACAACCACAGTCAAAGCACCGAAACAAGATCTGCTAAACAGATAAGCAAACACACTAAAGGCACAAAGACTTTTAGGTGGTTCGGTCAATCCGACCTACGTCCACCCCACATTCAACTCGAATGTGTATTACTACTGATACACAGCTCAATTTGCTGGGCACTACAGCTTGCCAACAACGGCTGGGGCTTACAGCTTATCCCGACCAGAGGAACACCCTCTGCAATAGCTGGGCAATACAACTTAGCCGTCTGAGACCAAGTCTCGCCTGCTGAGGATTACAGCTTCACCTGTCCAGTGGAGACCTCCACTGCAATGCTGCCTCACAGCTTGAAGAAACAAGAGTTCGGAAATAAAAATGCAGAAGCAAAATGAAAAAAGAAAACCCAAATGGGAATGTAGCTCGGAATGAGCAAGCCTCAGCTCTGGTTTCTGAACCAAGAGACTGAGTTACAATATGAGCAGCTCTCAATTTAAAATCTCTCAATTTCACTCTCTCAACACATCTCTTCTCTCTTCTCTTCTCTCCTTTTCTTCTTCTCTGTTTTTCTTTTTTTTTCTCACTGTGGATCGATGGCTCTCTGCTGTATATACTTTTCTTTTCTTCAGTCGATCTTCTTCCATCTAAAGATGAACGCTTCATTATATACTATTAGCAGGTGGATGAGGGCGCATGTCTTCCACATTTCCCGCCCAGAGAATTCGCCAGAACCGAGGCAATTCCATCCACGTGGTAGCACCTGATCACCTTGTCCTCCTGGGATCACGAGCCATGTCAGCAATCTCAGTAGCAGATCCCTGTCAGACAAATCATAGGATTATCAGATTAAGTGAAGAACTCTGTACAGACTTATAAGATGAACTGCATTATATAGACTTGTGAATTCGAATGCAGTGTACAGACTCTGCTCAATGTATATACTTCATCTATGTGAAGCATCCGCTGTACAGACTTGATATGTGAAGCAGCCATTGTACAGACTTAGGCAATATGAAAACATGACAGTCAACTGACGATGTAAGGACTTCAGGTGTGAAGACGTTGTGAGTGCAAATGCAATGTACAGACTTCAGATGTGAAGCAGCCGTTGTACAGACTTCACCAGACTTCACTCAATGTACAGACTCCACGAACGATTCATGCAATGCATTGAAGGATGTACAGACTTCCTGAAGTGTGAAGGAGTGAGTGTATAGACTTCACGATGTGAAGACTTGCCAACAAAACATGTATAGACTTCACGTTGTGAAGCAATGTATATACTTAGCTGAAGAAACTCTGTACATCATTGACCAAGGGAAGGCAATCGAGTGTAGGGACATCCACAATGTACAGACTTTATAATGCTAAGACGATGTATAGACTTCATGCCAAGAGAAACTCTGTACACACTAGCTTAAAGCAAAGTAGTTGACTGTATGGACTTCCAGTGTGTAGACATGCCAAAGATAACTGGACGATGTACAGACTTGAACAAGGCAAAGTCTGTACAGACATGGAAATTCACAATGTGTAGACTTTGGCAAGGCAACGTTGGTAAAGCAACCACTGTATAGACTTACTGAACAGAGCGTAGGTAAAAGTCCCAATGTATAGACTTGGAAGTGCAACGAAGAAAAGATGCCAATGTACAGACTTTGGCAAAGTAGCGATGTACAGACTTGCATAGTTCCAGCTAGAGGATGTATAGACTTTACCCAGTGCAAGCTACAGTGAATGAATGTATAGACTTAATAGTCTCCCTGGCTGTACAGACTTAGTCACAGGCTGAACAGTCGAATGTAGAGACTTGCTTCCACCGACCAGTGTATAGACTTTGAAAGCGTGAGACGCTGAATGAGACGGTGGCTGAGACAATGCACAGACTTCAGGTGAAACAATGCAGCTACAGTGCAATGTACAGACATGCCTAAGACGCAGCATGAGACGCTGGCTGAGACGAACGCTGTACAGACTTTGAATGCAGTGTATGGACTTTGCATAGATGATGCATGAGACACAGACTAATGTACAGACTTCACAAAAAATGCATGAACGAGACGTTGAAGTCTGTATAGACTTTAACAATGAATACATGCTGCGGTGTACAGACTTTGTCCACGAACTGTGCATATGCATGAACGATGTATAGACTCTGAAATGCAAGCAATGCGGCAGTGTCTAGACTTTGGGCTTTACCTTGCAGTGTATAGACTTGCTGAAGCAGCATTGTATAGACTTCAAGTCAGAATGCACAATGTGTAGACTTAGAAAACAAAAGGGGGCGTCGACCCATCAGAAGGGAGCGTCGACCCATCAGAACTGTCCAGACTACATAATGAAATGTATGGACTCTATGTTCATGCTGCAATGCAATGTAGACCTGTGGGTGTGTGCATGACAGTATAGACTCTGACTACATTAGGTATACTAAAAAATTGATAAAAACAATTTCATCAAAATAAGAACAGTTGCCAATCAATCAAAACAAGCTGTTGCCAATGAAATAAAACTTATTGTCAACATCATCAACACAGAGGGGTCACAACAATCTCCCCCTTTTTGATGATGGAAACACCCTATTATATAGAATAGCAACATCCTGTCAAACAGATGTATTTTTGATGAAAGACATGATTCGTTATTCAGATTGTCATGCAGATTCTATGAATGACATGCTGAGACATGAACACAACTTTCTGCTCAGAAAATCTCCCCCTTTTCCATAGACATGATGCAAACACTTCCCTAGAGTGAACTCGTCAAGAAGAAAATATATTCTCCCCCTTTGCCATCAACAAAGAGGAGGGAAAATAAGATGCAATGGAGGGAACAAGAAGACTCAGCTGACTGGCATTCTTAGCAAGTAGTTAAGAAATTATGCAGCTAAAGCACAGAACCTTCAATCATATGAATTTAGAAACTGCTTAGAAAGTGAGGTTCTGTTTTAAAAGTTATAAAAATAAGAGTTCATGCACTACATTCATTGGATAGGGTAGCTATGCATGATAAAACAATAAACCAGAATCACATTTGCATGAGAGAGTCAGTTTCAAAAATATCTTTCTGTCATATACTCAACAAAACTAATTGAGAGATACCATGTCATGTATTGAAACTAAACAAATTGACATTCATGAGATTACTTTTGAAGGAATAGCATTTATCAATATGAGATCATTTTGGACAGTCAGGTACCATTTGTCTTTTTGCTTAAGGGTATACGTTTATCAGACGCCTATACCCCTAGATACTCAACATGATGGACCATTCTGCTATGATCAAACTCAATATAAGTGATTTACATCTTTTTGCTTGAGAGTACACGTTTATCAGACACCAGTTACCCCCAGATACTCAATGAAACCACCATACTATTTTGATCATTTTATACAGAGATAGCTGATACACCTCATGACATGAGTATTTTCCACTTCTTTGATGGATCACTCAGTTTCTCAGTGATTTATCAGTCATTGCTCTGCCAATGCTATATTTCAATTTATTTTTAATATTTTTCAATATCTTTCTTAGCTGTCCTTTATTTGTTTCAGAATGACTTGTTTAAGGACAATACACATGCTTAGTTTCTCTAACATGATTTCAGATGAGTTTTCAGATTTCAGATATAGTTAACTTTGTCTGACATGAAATAAGATGAGGGTTGAGTGCTTTATCAATTTTCAGCATCCTTATTTACTGATTGTAGTCTTTCAACTCTAAAGATTATAAACTTTAAACCATTAAGTCAGTCTTTAAGCAATTACAGTTCTTATGAGGGAAGAGGTATGGTTTCTATTGCTTAATGTTAGAACTGATTAAAAGATTGCCATACTATCAGACTCAATCATTCAGAGTCAAGAATTGAATAGACAGCGTCGACGCTGGGAGTTCAAGGCGTCTACGCATCAGTTGAAGAGGCAACAGTATAAGACACTGAGGTAGTGTCAGTGCGTCGACTCCATGCTATTGCAGCGTCAACTCATCAGAATAATGAAACAGAGATATTCACAGATCTAGTTCACTGCGTCAATGCCACAATATAGCAGCGTCGACGCAGCAGTTCACCTTGAAATTCTGACAAGACTCCCCCTGTCTATATGCATGCAATTTTAAAAGATGACTGATCAAATGATTTTTGAAGTTCATGCTTATTCAGACTGTACTATCATGCAATGTGACCACCAAGGTTATGCAGAGAAATGTAGTGCAAAATAGTTCTATATGCATGTTATTTTAGACACATTACTGACTAAATGATATGCAGTGATGATCATGAGAAAACAATATGAGTGTCATGCATGATCATGAGTCTGTTGCACCAATCAACCTTCACAAAGTTTTATGCAGTCTATCAGATGTAGGTCCAAATCAGATATTGTATTCAAAACAGCTGAAAATTTTATTCATCATGCTGAAACTTACACAAGCCAAGTTCTCTTCTAAGAAATTTAAACTTTTCATTTCCAAGTGGCTCAGTAAAGATATCAGCTATTTGTTTGTCTGTTTCAATGAAATTCAGTTCGATTTCCTTTTTATTCACAGCATCTCTCAGAAAATGATGTTTTATCTCTATATGCTTAGTCCTTGAATGGTGAACAAGATTTTTAGCAAGGCATATGTCACTAGTATTATCACATAAAATTGGAATGCATTCCAGTTTTATCTGATAATCATCTAGTTGGTGCTTGATCCATAGTACTTGGACATCACAATTGCCTGCAGCTACATATTCAGCCTCAGCTGTAGACAAGGCTACAGTGTGTTACTTTTTAGATGCCCAAGATACTAGACAGCCACCAAGGAATTGGCAATAGCCACTAGTGCTCTTTCTATCTACTCGACGCCCAGCATAGTCTGCATCAGTGTAGGCTAGAAGATCTAACTCACACTTAGCAGGATACCAAAGACCTAGCTGTTTGGTGCCTAATAAATATCTAAAAATCCTCTTCACAGCCTTAAGATGAGATTCTTTAGGACTAGCTTGAAACCTAGAGCATAAACATACTGTAAATTGAATATCAGGCCTAGATGCTGTAAGATAAAGAAGGGATCCGATCATACCTCTATATAGCCTTTGGTCCACTAGTTTACCTTTAGGATCTTCATCCAAACTGGTTGAGGTACCCATTGGAGCAGCTATTTCCTTGAGGTTGTCCATTTTGTATTTCTTCAATAAATTCTTTACGTACTTGGACTGAGAGATGAAAGTGCCATCCTCTGATTGTGTAACCTGTAGTCCAAGAAATAGTTTGAGCTCGCCCATTGAGCTCATTTCAAACTCATTAGTCATTATCTGAGAGAATTCCTCACACAATTTGGGGTTAGTTGACCTAAACACAATGTCATCCACATAAATCTGAATAATAAGAATATCTGAATGACTCACTTTGGTAAACAATGTTTGATCAACTATACCTCTTGTGAAATTCTTGTCGGTGAAGAACTTGCTCAATCGGTCATACCAAGCTCTAGGAGCTTGCTTTAAACCATAAAGAGCTTTATTGAGTTTGTAAACATGATTAGGGAAATCTAAACATTCAAACCCAGGAGGCTGTCTCACATAGACATCCTCACTAATTTCCCCATTTAGGAAAGTAGATTTCACATCCATCTGCTGAAGATTTATACCTAGGGAGCATGCATAAGCCAATAATATTCTGATTGCTTCTAACCTAGCTACAGGGGCAAAAGACTCTTCAAAGTCTATTCAAAATTCCTGATTGCACCCCTGAGCTACAAGTCTGGCTTTATTTTTAATGACATTCCCTGATTCATCAGTTTTATTTCTAAACACCCATTTAGTCCCTATGACTGTTTCATGATCAGGAGGTGGAACCAATTGCCACACCTTATTCCTGTCAAATTGATTAAGCTCCTCATGCATGGCATTAATCCAATGCATATCTTGGAGAGCACAGTCAATGGACTTGGGTTCTATATTTGAAACAAAAGCATAAGCATTCAATTCATGTTGAATTCTTAAGTGGCCTCTAGTCCTAGGGGGGTCATGCAGATTTCCAATTACATTATCTACAGGATGATCCTTAAGATATCTTATGTTTACAATTGGATTATCATGAGTTTGATTTACCTCCCCCTGAACTGTAGGCTCTTATTCATCAAGCTCTTTATGTCCTTCTTCATCCTCGGATTTATCTTCAGGATCTCCTTCCTTCAGAATATCACCACCTTCTTCATTCCTGCATTGACCAACATTAGTATTTATCAAGGATTCATCAAAAACTATGTGTGGAGATTCTTCAATAGTTTTAGAATTCAGATTGTACACTCTATATGCTTGGGTGTTTTCAGAATAACCCAGAAAAATTCCTGGTTCACCTTTAGGTTCAAATTTATCAAGGTCTCTTTTATCATTTATATGAATGAAACATTTACATCCAAAGACCTTGAAGTGGGTAATAGAAGGTTTCTTACCCTTTAAGATCTCATATGGTGTTTGCTGGGTAGAAGGTCTTACCATGGCTCTGTTAATTACATAACAAGCAGTGTTCACTACTTCAGCCCAGAATTTCCTAGGTAGACCACCTTCAACAAGGAGTGTACGACCCATCTCCACAAGGGTTCTGTTCCTTCTCTCCACAACTCCATTCTGCTCAGGTGTCCTTGGTGAGGAGTACCTATGGTTGATACCATTTGACCTGCAGAATTCATCAAACTGTGAGTTTTCAAACTCACCTCCATGACTAGTCAAAATATTTTCAATTTTATGATTTATTCTAACATAGAACTCCTGAAATTCTGAAAATGCATCACTCTTATGAGTTAAGAAATAGACCCAAGTATACCTAGAAAAGTCATCTACCATGACAAACCCATACTTCCTCTCTGATAAGCTAACAGATCTGGTTGGCCCAAAAAGGTCCATGTGTATCAGCTCATAGGGTTTAGAAGATAGATTTTCAGTTCTAGACTTAAATGACTTTCTAGTTATCTTTGATTGAGTGCATGCATCACAGATTTTATTTTCCTTTTTGAAGGAAACTTCAGGAAGTCCTCTAACCATGCCATGCTTATTCAGTTTATGCAAAACAGTGTAACTTGCATGACCTAACCTACGATGGCATAAAAAAGCTAAGTCTTCTCTACTGGCAGTAAGGCAAAGGTTAGTATGTTGAATGTCATCTAAATCTATCATGTATGTATTATTTATTCTTTTTCCAGAAAATTTGACAATTTCAGAATCATGTTCAAAAACCTTGCAGCATTGAGAATCAAATAAAACATTATATCCTTTATCACACAACTGGCTGATACTAAGTAAATTATAAGCTAACCCTTCAACCAGCATAACATCATCAATGCAGCAGGTAGAACACTTACCTACCTTACCTGATCCAATAATCCTACCCTTTGTGTTGCTTCCAAAGGTGACAAGACATCCTAGCTTCTCAGTAAGCATGCAGAACTTGGCCTTATCTCCTGTCATATGCCTGGAGCAGCCGCTATCCAAGTATCAAAAGTTGCTCTTGGCTGCCAGGCATACCTGCATACACAATTAGGTAGAGAGGTTTAGAACCCAAGACTGATTGGGCTCCATAACAGAAGAGGTAGAAGCAAAGCAAGAAAGCAGGCTTTTAGGAATCCACATTTGTTTAAATGTATTTGGTTCAGTGGATCCTACAGGTTTTCTTCTGTTGTTGTTCCTCTTCTTTTTGTTATTTTTCTTCTTATTTGCACCAACATGATTATTGACATTGTTGTTTCTTTGCCAGTGCCTTGGCCAGGTTGCATTCGTGGAATTGTGGCCATAATAGTTCCTGGGCTGGCTGTGGAAATGTTGGTTTCTAGGTGTCCAATAACCATACCCATTAACCCAATTTCTAGTGTAAGGTCTTTGATATTGAGCAGCCTGATATGCAAGACCTGTATGCCTCCCCGGAGTTCTAGTCCAACCTGACCTATTGAAATAGGTTGACTGTGCATTGTAATGGGTCTGAACTCTGGGTTGGTAGAAATGATTGGGTTGACTCTCAGCAGCATTCTGTCTCCCCTGCACCTTGGACCCTGCTGACCTATTCATGGGTTTGTTTTGGGTCTTCTTCAGAGGTGGAGGTGATGGTGGAGACTTGGTTACCTTGTCCTGGTGTTTATAAGACTGGGTAGCTTGACCCCTAACCTGAGATTGACCCTTTGGATTTTGCTTGGATGTGCTAGCTCTACTAGGCTCACTGACTTTTTGTTTGCCCTTCTCCTCAGCACTGGTCTTTTTCAGATTAGCATTTTTGTTCATTGAATTGTTTGGATTCATGCTAATTAGAGGTCCTTTTTCTTTTTGTGCAACAAATGAAATAGTTTTCATTCCAATGGTTTTCGTTGCACTTGAATTAAATCCTAGGCCCTCTTTTCTGAAATTTACCTTTGACCCTAGCAAAGCATTTAAGTTATCTGTTCCTTGGGTCATTTTCTCAATGGTTCTCAGTTTATCCTCATTGTCTTTCTGAATTTCATCAATAGACTTTTTCAGTTCATTATTTACATTGAGGACAACTTCATATTTTTCAGAAACAATTTTTACTTCACTCTCACATTTCTAAATTTTCAGCTTCCATTCATCAATTTCATTTTCAAGCCTCACATTTTCTTCCCTAGAAGCTTTTAACTCATTTTTGATTTCATCTACTTCAGAACATGTGAGTTTCAGATTTTTATTCTCAAATTCTAAACATGCAATTTTATCAGTTAGAGTTTTATCATTTTGCATGGAATTGATCTTTCTTCTCAGATGCCTGTTTTCTTTTCTAATATCATCAGCTCTATCAGCTATATCATGGTAGGCATCTACCCAATCAGCGATATTAAAATTTTCAAATCTAGTGATTACCTCATCTGAGTCCTCTTCTCTATCTTCTGAGCTTATTGCCATAAGGCAAATGGGCTTCTCAGATTCGGCTTCACTGTCTGAAGTGTTGCTCAGGGAGCCTTCATCTTCATCACTCCAGGTACTCACCATTGCTTTCCCTTTCGTGTTCCTTCTCTTTGACTTGTCCTTATATTTTTGATTATCTGGACAATCAGCTTTCAGATGGCCTGGTTTCCTGCATTGATAACAAGTGTTAGTTTCAGTTTTCTTTGTAGGGTTGTGTTTATACCTTTTGTCCCTTCGGCCGCCACTGTATTTCTTTTGACCGAATCGTCCTGCTCCTTTTCTGAGAAATCGCCTGAACTCTCTGGTCATCATGGCCATCTCAGAAGGAGTTATATCTTCTTCTTGATTCAGACTCTCCTCTGATGATGAAGAACTGTTGGAGCTGGATTTGTTGGATTTGCTGGAACCAGCCTTCAGCGCTATCGGCTTCTTCTTCCTTTCAACTTCTTCTATTCTTGGCATATTAATTTCATATGCCATCAGCGAGCCAATTAGCTCATCAGCTCTTGTATTGCGCAAGTCCCTTGACTCCTCCATCACAGTAGCTTTCGTATGCCAAGCATGAGTCAAGGACCGAAGTATCTTCCTTACTAAATCATATTCTGTCAGAGGTTTCCCGAGACCTCTTAGACCATTGGTGATGATCGTCAGTCGAGCATACATTTCTTTGATGGTCTCGTTTGGCTTCATCTTGAAGGCTTCATACTCAGACACTAGGAAATTAGCCTTCATCTCCCTGACTTGAGAAGTCCCTTCATGGATAACTTCCAGTGCATCCCACATCTCCTTGGCTAAAGTGTACGCTGACACGCGGGAGAATTCAGTAGGGTGTAGAGAGCACTGGATGGCGTTTATGGCACTCCAATTCAGCGTGGACCTTCTGATCTCCTCCTTGGTCCAGACATCTTCATTCGGGGACAGCTCATAAGGTCCCTTGCTAACAACTTTCCAGATCTCGTAATCTTTAGCCCTTAGAAACACTTGCATACGATTATTCCAGTATGCGTAGTTAGATCCATCAAAGAATGGGGGCTTGGTGGTTGAGTGGCCTTCAGCTATCATCCCTCGAGCATCCATCTCTGCCTATCCTATTCGGGCGATGAGTCCCTGTAGAAGAGTATGGCTCTGATACCAAATGTTGGAGTTGGATGGAAGTCTCTTTCACCACAGAATGTGGATCTAGAGGGGGGGTGAATAGATCAACAGGCTAATTTAAAAGTTATGCCTCGATGCAAATGCGGAATTAAAAGAACACTGGACAACCACAGTCAAAGCACCGAAACAAGATCTGCTAAACAGATAAGCAAACACACGAAAGGCACAAAGACTTTTAGGTGGTTCGGTCAATCCGACCTACGTCCACCCCACATTCAACTCGAATGTGGATTACTGCTGATACACAGCTTCAATCTCCTGGGCACTACAGCTTGCCAACAACGGCTGGGGCTTGCAGCTTATCCCGACCAGAGAAACACCCTCTGCAACAGCTGGGCAATACAACTTAGCCATCCGAGACCAAGTCTCGCCTGCTGAGGATTACAGCTTCACCTGTCCAGTGGAGAATGCTGCCTCACAGCTTGAAGAAACAAGAGTTCGGAAATAAAAATGCAGAAGCAAAATGAAAAAAGAAAACCCAAATGGGAATGTAGCTCGGAAGAGCAAGCCTCAGCTCTGGTTTCTGAACCAAGAGACTGAGTTACAACATGAGCAGCTCTCAATCTAAACTCTCTCAATTTCACTCTCTTAACACATCTCTTCTCTCTTCTCTTCTCTCCTTTTCTTCTTCTCTGTTTTTCTTTTTTTTTCTCACTGTGGATCGATGGCTCTCTGCTGTATATACTTTTCTTTTCTTCAGTTGATCTTCTTCCATCTGAAGATGAAGGCTTCATTATATACTATCAGCAGGTGGATGAGGGCGCGTGTCTTCCACATTTCCCGCCCATAGAATTCCCTAGAACCGAGGCAATTCCATCCACGTGGCAGCACCTGATCACCTCGTCCTCCTGGGATCACGAGCCATGTCAGCAATCTCAGTAGCAGATCCCTGTCAGACAAATCATAGGATTATCAGATTAAGTGAAGAACTCTGTACAGACTTATAAGATGAACTGCATTGTATAGACTTGTGAATTCGAATGCTGTGTACAGACTCTGCTCAATGTATAGACTTCATCTATGTGAAGCATCCGCTGTACAGACTTCATATGTGAAGTAGCCGTTGTACAGACTTAGGCAATATGAAAACATGACAGTCAACTGACGATGTAAGGACTTCAGGTGTGAAGACGTTGTGAGTGCAAATGCAATGTACAGACTTCAGATGTGAAGCAGCCGTTGTACAGACTTCACCAGACTTCGCTCAATGTACAGACTCCACGAACGATGCATGCAATGCATTGAAGGATGTACAGACTTCCTGAAGTGTGAAGGAGTGAGTGTATAGACTTCACGATGTGAAGACTTGCCAACAAAACATGTATAGACTTCACGTCGTGAAGCAATGTATAAACTTAGCTGAAGAAACTCTGTACAGGCTTGACCAAGGCAAGGCAATCGAGTATAAGGACATCCACAATGTACAGACTTTATAATGCTAAGACGATGTACAGACTTCATGCCAAGAGAAACTCTGTACACACTAGCTTAAAGCAAAGCAGTTGACTGTATGGACTTCCAGTGTGTAGACATGCCAAAGATAACTGGACGATGTACAGACTTGAACAAGGCAAAGTCTGTATAGACTTGGAAATTCACAATGTGTAGACTTTGGCAAGGCAACGTCGGTAAAGCAACCACTGTATAGACTTGCTGAACAGAGCGTAGGTAAAAGTCCCAATGTATAGACTTGGAAGTGCAACGAAGAAAAGATGCCAATGTACAGACTTGCACAAAGTAGCGATGTACAGACTTGCATAGTTCCAGCTAGAGGATGTATAGACTTTACCCAGTGCAAGCTACAGTGAATGAATGTATAGACTTAACAGTCTCCCTGGCTGTACAGACTTAGTCACTGGCTGAACAGTCGAATGTAGAGACTTGCTTCCACCGACCAGTGTATAGACTTTGAAAGCGTGAGACGCTGAATGAGACGGTGGCTGAGATAATGCACAGACTTCAGGTGAAACAATGCAGCTACAGTGCAATGTACAGACATGCCTAAGACGCAGCATGAGACACTGGCTGAGACGAACGCTGTACAGACTTTGAATGCAGTGTATGGACTTTGCATAGACGATGCATGAGACACAGACTAATGTACAGACTTCACAAACAATGCATGAACGAGACGCTGAAGTCTGTATAGACTTTAACAATGAATACATGCTGTGATGTACAGACTTTGTCCACGAACTGTGCATATGCATGAACGATGTGTAGACTCTGAAATGCAAGCAATGCGGCAGTGTCTAGACTTGCTGAAGCAGCGTTGTATAGACTTCAAGTCAGAATGCACAATGTGTAGACTTGGAAAACAAAAGGGGGCGTCGACCCATCAGAAGGGAGCGTCGACCCATCAGAACTGTCCAGACTACATAATGAAATGTATGGACTCTATGTTCATGCTGCAATGCAATGTAGACCTGTGGGTGTGTGCACGACAGTATAGACTCTGACTACATTAGGTACACTGATAAACTGATAAAAACAATTTCATCAAAATAAGAACAGTTGCCAATCAATGAAAACAAGATGTTGCCAATGAAATAAAACTTATTGTCAACATCATCAATACAGAGGGGTCACAACACATGTTCTTGATGCTTTGGTGGAGATTTCCTGCTCCACGATGCGCACCTCCTTGTGCCACATGTTGAAGTGCCTGGGTCATGCCTTGCAGAGTGCGTTGCATGTTGCGCCACTGGGCACGTTCGGCAGCCATTGTCCTACAATTACAATAACTATATTAATATGTGATTATGTTCAAAGGTTTTGATTCTAAGTTAACTTAACCCTTGGTTCTACCCAATCTCACCGGTTAAAGGGTTTAAACCTATCCTTGGACTTGGGTTTCCAAGGAATTGAATATCCTAGGCTCTGATACCACAAAAACTGTCATGCCCCGGGCGTGGAAGGAACCCGGAGTGCGTGACAAGTTTATATTGATCATGTCAATTAGAGCGTTAGTGTATTCAACACAAAGATAAAGTGTGCAAAAGTAAAGATAACACAATCCTTTATTCAATCACAACCTCAAAAGTACTTCTATTACAATCCACTTAATGAAAGTGCTAAGACTCAATAAAGGAAAAGGTACAATGATTGACTCAAGAAATTAGAAAGATAAGACTAGTGACACTTGGATGGATGGAGTAGCTCTAATCTCTTCACTCTTGACCTTCCCCATCCGATTGAGTCTCGTCATCAGACTTACCTGAAAAATAGGGGAAAACACTGAAAGAGCGAACGCTCAGTAGGAATTATATCTCAAGAGCTAGCTTGCTTTAAGTAAATTACATGTTACATGAATGCAATAAAGCTATGCATGTTTACATAAAATGACAAGAGAGAGAGAGTGTGTATAACAAGAGATAATTGAGTGAACTAGCATGTCTTTCACGAACTCATATCAATAAATGTCAAGATATTCAAGCAAGTATATTCATCATGTCATGTTGGGAATTGGCTATAAAGTTTTAAGCAAGTATATAAATACCCTTTCCGGGTCACGCAAGTCATGTCATGTCAAGTCGAGTGTGAGATTGTGGAATGTCTAATCAAACTAGTCATGCACTTCAGTACAATGCCATACCGTGATCATTACAACTCCCATGGGTACTAGTACTTTCGGGTGCTCCTCCCAGGACCAGATCGGGCCCTTATATGCGCAGGGATTGATCGTGTATTTTTCCACATCCACTATAGTTATAGCCAATATAGAATTTCAATGGAATAAGCTTGTAGGGACTTTAAGGTAGATCTTGTGAAATAGAATTTCAAGGACTGAACATGATGTATAAAGACAACAATAACGGTATAATCATGATTAACGATAAAACTAGGTGGAATCGGCTCCCAAATAGGTGCCATGACAATAAGAATAAGCGCTAATATAGCGATGGTCGCTCGTTATTGGACATCATAAGCTAGATAGAATTGAGGTCCACAAGTATGGCACCTAATTCATAAGAACACTAATGGCATGGTTTCCCATTCCATTAATTTAGACTATTCTCATGACATTCTCTTAGCAAGTCAAGAGGGCCGGTATACCATGTTTCTTTAGAGTGACATGGTAATCAAATAATGACATAGGTTTTAAGGGTACAACCAGCTCGGTTGTCTCGAGGGAATCCAAGGCTAGCGGAGTCGTACGGAGGTCTCTATGATAAAGTCATTGGTCCAAAGGAACGGAATGTCCCATGGAGAGTTCATCTATCACCGAGAAATAGGGGGTAATCGATAAAACAACGTGAAACATGGGACTATACTCACGGAATGGAATATAGTGCCAACACACATAACCCATTGTCAAAGGGTTATTGAAAAACATGAAAATCAGAAAGTCAGAACTATCAGTCAATTGACGCCTGAGCTTAAGTCTTCATTTTATGAATTGACGCCCTTGTCAGGGTCGTCAGTTCAGTAAATGACGACTGTTCACGCAGTCGTTATATCCAGGTCTTGTTAACATTAAAATCTATAAATATTCTATAATTTTAGATATTATATAAATGACGTCTTACATTAAGGCTTCAATTTCGTAAACAGCGCCCTAGTCAGGGGTGTCATATATCAAAAAGATGGTAGGATGCATGTCATTATTTCAATATCTGGGAAATTATAAACATTTTCAGAAATTCTTGATTTATCACTAATTGACGCCTGCGTACAGGGGCGTTTGTTCAATTGACGACCTAGACATGGTCGTCATTTACTTGTCATATGATCAGGTACAATCATAGACATGGCTTTTGGAGTATTTCCAATCAAGAAACTAGAGACATGGGTAGATAGAGAAAAATAGCAGGAATTCACTAACATGATCATGCATTAGTTAACACATCAGGGTTTATAGTTATTAAATTTTGAACATCTGTCATTATTAATTAACTAGACAATTAACGCCTATTTTCACGGGCGTTAAATAAAAACAACGCCTTGATCTAAGGCGTCATTTTCAGTAAAATGATGAAATCATGAAAACTCATATGGCAGTCAGTCATAGCACTAACAACCTACATGCATGCAATTGGCCTAATATCCATAAAATTTTGCTTAACACTTGAGAAAACCTACCTTTATCGATGATTTGAGTGACGAACGGTGAAGAACGATACTATGTTTCTATTAGAGTTACTGGAAACAAGAGCAGCAACTCTTTAGCCAACACAATAGTAACACCCTTCAGAAGAAGAAAGCAGGAGGATGATGAGGGTGATGATAGCTTCAGCAGTGTAGTAGGAACAAGAAAGAAGAAGAGGATTCTTCTACGTTCCCGGCAGGAAGAAGATGACAAGAGCAACAACGCAGCAGCCCCTTTTGTCCAAAGAAATAGAGAAGCAAAGGCCTTCCCACGAACACCCAAAACCTTCAGAAGAAGAAGCTTTATGCTTCTCCACGGCAATACGTGAAGAACTGTCGAAGAAGCAGAAGAGGGCTTCCTCCTTTCACAGTATTGGCAGCAAGAGGAAGAGGAAGAAGAAGATGAAGAACTTCTATGTTCTTCTCGTACACCACGGCAGGATGAAGAGCAACGCAGTAGCAGCACCAGGGAAACAATAGCAGAAGGACGTCTTGGTTCGATGGAGGGGTTGGTATTTATAGGGAAAAGAATCCTAATGGGTTCTAGGAGTTTGATTGGAGTTGAAACTTCTAGGTAGACTCTTGATTAAACTTAAACATCCACGTGTTGATACTTTCCTAATCAAAACTTACCCGGATAACATCCTTGTTCGAACCAAATACTAACAGGTTTAGTTTGTAAATGACGCCACAGGTTGGGGCGTTATTTCAATAAATAACGTTTGTATACACAGTCGTCAAAAATTAAATGACGACTTGCTCGGAGGCGTCATTCACCTTTCCCTATTTGTTAATTTAAGGTGTAACGATCTTTCTAAATTTTTATCTTTTTTTTCTTGATGTGATCTAGATGGAAAATTTTAGGGGTACAAGTTTTCCATTTTTCTCTATTTTTTCATATAATTAGTTTTCCAAAATTCTTTGATTCAAAAATGGGCACTATTCATTTTAGAATAAAATAACGACTTTTATTAAGTCGTCACATTTGAAATCAACGCCTAAAGCAATGGCGTCAATTGCATTTTGGCATTTCTCCTTAACCTCCAAAGGACTAATATTGTATATATATCCATATTATTTCTATCACTCCCTTATCTATATACTTTATTTGACTTTTGCTAATTGTAAATAATGACTTGCATTAAGTCGTCTTTCACGTTGGATACGCCTGTACGAAGAGGCGTCAATTGAGTTTTTGACTTTTCTTAATGCTCTTGAAAGAACCGAAATTGCATATATGCTCATTCTTTTATCTTTTACATAGCTTTAATGTAATTAATTCTTATATATATATCCTTCTCCCTTCTAATAAGATTATAATGTAATAAATGTGGAATATTACATTTTCTAAATTAGTAATAAAATATAAATTGAAATTTTCTTCGAGATTTAATGATTCTTAATTCAATTAAAATTACTTTATGCATTAAATGCTTACCTAAAAATAATAATTTATTATAATACAATAGTAGTGTCCATCAGTTCTTTTGTCAGACTTTTTTTAGGACGAAAGAGGGTCATGTACAAGGTCTGGGCCTTGTTTAATTATTATTTTTAATTTATTTAGACTTTCTAGTCCTTTAATTTACTAGGGTTGCTACACTATAGGATGTAATGGTCGTGTCTAGGTGCGTTACAGGGCTGTGGCGGTCGCCCGATAGGCCGTTACATGTAACGTATATAGAGTTTCAATTTGATAAACCTCTTTTATTCGTTTATCCATATAATTATCTTATATAATTAGTATTTATCTTTAAAATACGTGAATAAGTCAATTACCCTTCTAGAATATGGGCCAAACTTAATGGGCTTAGTCCATTAACCTTTTGGATAATAATTAGATAGGCTAGGTTAACTAATTAGCCTAATTGAGCCTTATAATGACTTATTAATCTAATAATCCTTCATTAATTTATTTAGGCCTTTATAATTTCTAGAAAACTATTTTATAATTCAAAAATTATATATATATATTCTGGGGTACTACACCCTCCCCCACTTAGAAGAATTTGGTCCCCAAATTCAATATATGGATTTCGGAGAGTGTACTTATAGTTAAATAATTTTGAAAATCTTTTCCGCATGGCTACTTCGGTTTCCCAAGTTGCTTCATATGGCCATGTTTTCTTCCATTGAATCTTGACCATAGGAATAACTTTATTTCGTAGTTGACGCACTTCTCGTTCGAGAATCTTTATTGGCGTTTGCTCGAACGTCATATCCTTCTGAATCTTCAGATTGTCATAAGTGATAATATGGTTGGATCATATACATACTTCATCAGCATAGAGCCGTGAAATACGTCATGAACTCCTGCTAATTGTGGAGGTAAAGCCAGTTTGTAAGCCACCTCACAAATTCGTTCAAGAATTTCAAATGGGCCAATGAATCTTGGAGTTAGCTTTCCTTTAATGCCAAATCTTCGAATACCACGACCTGGAGAAACCTTTAAATATACATGATCTCCTACCTGAAACTCCAAGTCACGTCTTCGATTGTCAGCATATGACTTTTGCCTATCTTGTGCCATTTTCATTCTTTCTTGAATGAGCTTGATCTTTTCTATAGAATCCCTGATAAGATCGGGGCCTAGAAATTACTTTCCCCCTATTTCATTCCAGCATATTGGTGATCGATAACTTTTTCCATATAAAGCTTCAAAAGGTGTCATTTGTATGCTAGCTTGATAGCTATTGTTATATGCAAACTCTACTAGAGGCAAGTGATCATGCCAACTACCTCCAAAGTCGATAGCACAAGCCCTGAGCATATCTTCTACTACCTGATTCGTTCTTTCCGTTTGACCATTTGTTTGTGGATGAAAAGCTGTGCAGAAATTCAATCTAGTCCCTAGTGAATGTTGTAGACCCTTCTAGAAATGTGATGTGAATCGAGGATCTCTATCGGATATAATAGTGACGGGGACACCATGTAGTTTGACAATCTCGTTTATGTATAATGCTGCTAGAATATCCACAGACCATCAACTCTTGATTGGTATAAAGTGTGCGGATTTAGTCAATCGATCTATGATAACCCATATTCTATCGTGTCCACCTCTGGTCTAGGTTAAACCCATAATAAAGTCCATCCCTATACTCTCCCATTTCTATTTTGGAATACTCAAGGGGTGTAATTTACCTGCGAGTCTAAAATGCTCTGCCTTTACTTGTTGGCAGGTGAGACAGCGAGATACAAAATCAGCTATTTCTCTCTTCATATTGGGCCACCAGAAATTTCTTTTGAGATCTGGATACATCTTTATTCCTCCTGGATGAATTGTGTATTTGGAATTATGCGCTTCATCTAGGATTAGTTTCTTCGTAGCATCATGATCTGGTACACATATCCGGCCCTTAAATAACAATCTTCCGTCATTGGAAATAGAAAAATCCGGCCTTTGTTCCATATTGGCTTTAATTTTCAGTAATATAGGATCATCATTTTGCAGCTTGAGCAGATCTTCTATCAATGTAGGTTGAGCTCGGATATTAGATATGAAACAATCTTCTTCCTTTATGTCAATATCTAAGTTCAACTGGGTAAATTGAGGAACAAGGTTAGTTACACTTATCATAAGACTTGATAGCATACCCATTGGTTTTCTGCTGATTGCATCTACTACAGCATTAGCCTTGCCAAGATGATATTGAATAGCAAAATCAAAGTCTTTGAGATATTCTAACCACCTCCTCTGCCTCATGTTAAGCTCCTTTTGAGAGAATAAATATTTCACGCTTTTGTGATCCGAGTAGACCGTGAACTTTTCTCCATAAAGATAATGACGCCAAATTTTCAAGGCGAAAATAACCGCTGCTAATTCCAGATCATGTACGGGATAGTTTTCCTCGTGACGTTTCAATTGTCTTGAAGAATAACAGATTACTTTTCAATTCTACATGAGAACGCATCCTAAACAATGCCAGACGCATCCGTATACACTTCGAATCCACCACCCTCTATTGGTAGTGAAAAAATAGGGGCTGTCGTAAGATGATTCTTAAGAGTTTGGAAACTCTTCTCACATTCCTCTGACTAGACAAAAGGATTTTCTTTTCTTGTAAGTCTAGTTAAAGGAACCGTAATTTTTGAGAAGTCCTTAATGAATCTTCTATAATAACCAGCTAGACCCAGAAAGCTTCTTACTTCAGATACAGTCGTTGGCCGACTCCAATTCTTCACAGCTTCTATCTTAGAAGGATCCACAGCAATACCTTCTTTTGAAATAATGTGGCCTAGGAATGAGACTTCCTCGAGCCAGAATTCACACTTATTGAGTTTGGCATAAAGCTTGTGCTCTCTAAGTGTTTGTAAAGCTATTTTCAAATGTTGTTCATGTTCCTCCTTCGTCTTGGAATATATTAAGATGTCATCAATGAAGACGACGATGAACTGGTCCAGATATGGCTGGAAGACGTTGTTCATAAGTTGCATGAATGTTGCTGGGGCATTAGTTAACCCAAACGGCATCACTACGAATTCATAGTGGCCATAACGACTTCGAAAAGCCGATTTATAAATATCCTCTTCTTTAATTCTAAGCTGATGATAACCTGATCTGAGGTCAATCTTAGAGAAATATTCTGCTCTTGAAAGCTGATCGAAGAGCTCATCAATACGCGGCAACGGATACTTATTTTTAATTGTGAGTTGATTCAGTCACCGGTAATCGATGCATAGCTTGAGAGAACCATCCTTCTTCTTGACAAATAGAACCGGCGCACCCCAAGGGGATGTGCTAGGTCTGATGAAGCCCTTGTCTAGTAGTTCCTGCAACTGCCTTTTCAATTCCTTAAGCTCCGTGGGGGACATCCTGTAAGGGGCTATAGAAACAGGTGCCGCTCCTAGAATGAGTTCAATGGTGAAGTTCACTTCCCTCTCAGGCGGTAAACTGGATAGTTCTGATGGAAACACATCAGGGAACTCATTTACAATAGGAATGTCTGCTAATATAATCTCCTTAGATTCGGTGATAATTACGGAAGCAAGAAAAGCTTCACATCTTTGTGAGATAAGTTTACAAGCGTGAAGAGAAGATATGATAGTAGGATGCTTCTTGTACTTGATGCCAAGAAAAGAGAATCTTGGAAGACCGGGCTTTCGAAAGGATATAATCCTATTTTGGCAATTGATATAAGCATCATGATCTACAAGCCAATCTACCCCTAAAATGGCATCATAACCTTTCATGTCAGGCATACTAGGTTTGCATGGAGATTGTGACCTTCTACTATCACTTCGCTATCAGGATAATAGTCGGTAAGCTTTGTTCCAGAACCTAAGGGTGTGGAAATAGCAAGATCTGAAGGTAAGGGAACTGATGCGATTGGTAATGTTTTAGCAAAAGTAGTGGAGATAAAAGAATGAGAGGCACCAGTATCAAATATCACAAATGTAGGACGAGAACTAATTTGAAGAGTACATGAGGGAAAAATAACAACTCGTTATTTCTCGTGGAATTGGAATGAAAAAATCCATCTTAAGGCTAATTAATTATCTTATCCCGGGCTCTACCCAATTCTCAGACAGGTATGGAATTTCTTCCTTAGTTCATAGGTAGGGGTCCTTAAACCTTGGACTTATCCTATGACATGATTCTTCTTTCTAAGTCCTGAGACATAGGCTCTGATACCAACTTAACTGTCACGCCCCGAGCCTTTATTACAGCAGAAGACTAACTCGGGGAGCGCAAACAGCCGGCATGGTAAGCCTCTTGCGAGCAAGAACGATCAAAGCGCAAGACAATCACACACATAAATGTAATTGCACAATATTACTCAAACTCCAACTTTATTTCAAAATAATCAAGTACAACCACTAATTTAATTTCCATTATGCACTAGACTCAAGAAATAGAAAAATTACATAGACTCAATCTAAACAATTTAGACTTCCTAAGTCTTCACTCTCATCTTGACAATACTTTCATTCGCTCTCGGACCCGCTACTTGTATAACCCGAATCCGAATTTGAATCACTTCCATCTCCTGAAAAGATTAGAAATAGGTAATGAGCACACTTGCCCAGTAGGTATCTTCACATCAACATGAAGGCACTATTAAAGTAATTAACAATTTAGCTCTAAAGAATGAGGTAAAAATCATACGAATACGATCAATCATGCGATTAAACCAAAGTAACAAGATGATCAAGTAAGTTAGAATGAGAGCAAGTACGAACTAGCAAGAATGTTATAAGAACAAGATATTGGCCTTTCATGAACAAGAATGTATCGAGAATGTACTAGCAAGCCACATAATCATCACTCCAGTATCTTTTGCTTATGATCAAGTACTTCGTGAATTTCTGTGGAATATCAAGCAAGAAAGTCATGTACAAGAATGTCATGTCGTGCCGTGGATTTTCACTTATTTATAGAGAAAGTACTCTCAGCGCAATGCGACGCCAGTAGCATCATACCCCATGGTTTATAAAATAGTATGTTTCTGACAATCAGCCGAGGGGACTAGCATAGAGCCATTGAACACAATCAATGCTCGATCGCATCTTCAAGTATAAATCAAGTTACTTCCACGCATGTTAACAATAAAATATGACCAAGAATGTAATAAGTTCAATAAGCTCATGATAACAATAATTCAATGAATGAATGCTTCATTAAGAATCATGAGAAATCAAGAATGACTTAAGCAAGGTTATGCTTATGGAAATAAATCGGCAGCATAACGATACGTTCTTTATCTTCCATTCATTATATTAGGTTTCTTGATCAATATGATAAGTTCTAGATCATCAAGAGTCTATCTAGAACCTTGGAATATCAACCCTTGGTCAATCCTTGGGTTAAAATACTCAAGTAGTGTGACGGTCGTGTACTGGGTCCTTACATGATGTTGTTGTGCCCCTGGTTTTGATGATGACAACCATGAGATATGAATGATGTATTCAATTCAATGATGAATTAAAGTTTGATTAAATAATACTTTCACTTGATTTCATTCTTGTTGCTAGAAAGGAACAGGGTCGACACTGGGAGCTTAAAGCGTCCACGCATCGGTTGAAGAAGCCTTCACCAATATCTTCACAAGTTGTTCCACTACGTCAACGCCAAAATAGAGCAGCGTCGACGCAGCAGTTACAAAGGGAGAGCCAATGGCTTACTGGAATACTCTGATGCGTCAACGCTTTGATCAAGTAGCGTGAACGCAGCAGTTCAAGCATTCCTTGTTGTAGCCTCTGGAGTACCTTGGCAGCGTCGACGCTGCAGTTCGATGGGTCGACGCTGCAGTACGATGGAATGCCACAACTGTCTAAAGCGCAACTAATGAGTGGACGCAGTTGCATCTTGCGTCAACGCACTCAGCATGAAACCTGAAGCTAGAAGAAGGATGCGTCAACTCCTTGGGGCAAGAGGGTCGACGCCATCTAATTCAAGTTGCAGAGCACGATAAGTGGATCCCACCTTCAGTCATTATCTGCCACATCAGCCACAAGCGGATAAGGCTTCGTAGCTTCTACCGCTCCAGAAGGTTCCCCACGTGAGCAATCATGAGGATAACCAGAAAATCAGGGTGGTGGCCCACCTGTCTCACGTGAACTATTTTGTGCGCGGGAAGACCATAAAATAGGTTCACCCGAGAAGAAAAGAGTATGAGAGGGCAAGAGCAGAACGAGTGAGGCGGACAGCAGAACGAGAGAGGCTGAGAGCAGAACTGGACGAAGACTACTGAAAAATCAGATCAGAAGATCATCGCGCCACCAAGACTCTTCTACATTCCAGACATAGGAGATTTAAGGATCGAAGCTCATGCGTATGGAGATAGATCTCTCTGTTGGTGATCTAAATTCCGCTGCGTCCAAGTGCTGAAGTTTGATTTCTTATCTTTTAGTTTTCCTATTGTTTTTGAACATTGTACTCCTCTCCTTCACTGGATTTAGTGAAGAGAGGGTGATTCTGATTCAGCGGGCTGTACTGAGATCAGGGGTGTTAAGGCTGTTCGCCTTCAAGCTGTTTGACAGCGGATCTGAGGATTCGTTCCTCGTTGTCTTCTGTTGGGATAGTCAACAGTGTAGAGGAATTACTTCCTCGGTTTAGCAAAGCTGTGAAGCTCAGCAGGGTTCCTCACTAGTTGAGTGGGGAGGTGGACGTAGGTCTCCATTGGGTGACCGAACCACCTTAAAATTGTGGTCTCTTGTGGTTTGATTTAATCATCGCAATTTGTTCCTCGCTAGATGCATGATAGGCATGCTCTCTGATTGGTTTGGTTCAGTGTTTCAATTAATCATCTAGGTGTGGTGCTCCTGATGTGAATTGTTCTACTATAATTTTTATAAGGTCAACCTATTCACCCCCTCCCCCTCTAGCCTGACCGTCCTCTCGATCCAACACGTGGTATCAGAGCACCAGGCTCTCTTGCAAAGGTTTCACAGCCTAGAGAGAACTAATGGAGAACAAAGGACTCATGCCTGAGGGGTATGCAGTGAATACGCCACCATTTTTTGATGGGACTAATTATTCGTACTGGAAAAATCGCATGCAAGTATTTTTAAGAGCGAAGGATCATGAAATCTGGAGAGTAGTGAGCAAAGGGCCATACCAAATTGAAGGCGATGAAGAACTCTGGGTGAAGGAGCAAATTCGAAAGTCAAACGTAAATTGGCAAGCCATGAACATTATGCAGTGCTCACTTCATCCCAAGGAATTCTCGCGTGTAACCTCATGCTCCAGTGCAAAAGAAATGTGGGATAGACTCGAGGTAATCTACGAAGGTACCTCAGAGGTAAGAGAGACAAAAGCTAACATGTTAATTTCAGAATATGAATCTTTTCGGATGAAACCTGAGGAAAGTGTATCTGAAATGTATGCCAGACTAACTCTTCTTGTGAATGGTCTTAAAGGTTTGGGAAAGACCTATAGTGACTATGAGGTAGTTAGGAAGATTCTTAGATCCCTAACTCCAATCTGGCATACCAAAGCCACGGTCGTTGAGGAATCAAGGAACCTTCCCACCACCAAACCAGATGAGCTAATAGGTTCTCTTATGGTTTATGAACTGAACTTAAAAAGAACAGATGAGGACATGAAGAAGAAAAAACCCCTTGCATTGAAGGCTAGTTCCAGCAGCAAGGAAAGCTCAGATGATAGTCAGTCACCTTCATCTGATGATGACTCAAGTGAAATAGCCATGCTTACTAGAAAATTAGAAAATTCTTAAGAAAGGGAGGTAAGACTGATAGATATAAAGGATATCAGGTAAGAACTAGCTCAAAACTCAAGCCAGAAAATCCTAAGAAATCTGATAAAGTTGTTTGCTACAAATGTAGGAAACAAGGACACATCAAGTCGAAGTGTCCTGAGAATGTGAAAAAGACACAGTCAAAGTGGAGAAACAAAAAGCCCAAGGCCATGCTAAGCACTTGGAGTGATGAAGAAAAATATGAAGATGAAGAAAGCACCTCTGAAGAAGAAAGCGAGGTGAAAATGTGCTTCATGGCAAATGGTGATGATCAAGTCGAGGTAACCTCTCCCTTTGCAGATTTCTCTTGTGATGATTGGGAAGAAGCTTTTAACGAATTGCTGGATAAGTATGAAGGTGTTAAAAATGAAAATAAATATCTAAAGAAAAAGAAAACTCAAACCAGTCAAGAAGATGATTTGAATGAAAGAGTCAAAACGCTAGATGCTGAAATCGTGTGTCTAAAAAGGTACTTGGAAGAAAAAGATGAGTATAAGAAACAGCTAATTGAAATAAAGAGAGAAAATAATTTTCTATTGAAGATGCATGATGAATTGAAATTAAGAATGCAGAAATTGGAGAAAGAAGTAAAAATTGCTGAAGAGAAATATGAGGCCATTTGTGGAGTCAATGCAAAACTTCAAGAAAATCTGAAGAAATTAGAGGAAGAGAACCTAAGCAAACAAGCATCCCTCGAAAAAATGACACAGGGTAAAAACAACCTTGATGCTATTATGGGAATTAAGTGCAACTTTGGAAAAGAAGGGCTTGGATTCAATCCTACTTAAAAGAAAGAACTGGGAACTAGATTGGTGACATTTGTCTCTGGGAAGGACACATCTGAAGAGAGGCAAATGGATGAAAACAAAAAGGATGAGAAGAATGAGGAAGGATCAAAACAATCTAATGAAATAAGAAAAGACATAGGAAATGAGAAAGGGAAGTTAACATTGAATTTTAACAAACAGCAAAGCACATTTATGTTCAAATATGCCTTTTCAGGTCAATATAGGAATCCTAGATTTGATTCATCAACCCAACAACAATCTTATAGAAGATCAGAAGGCTTAAGGCGTGGTAGAAGTCAACCGCATCAACGCACTGCTCACATGGCGTCAACGCACCTAGCCTTCCAGAAAGGGCATTCGGTCAGAAATACTCAGATGCGTCGACGCAGTCACTACCATGAGTCAACGCAGTACATGTACCAGAACCCCCATGATAGATATGGTAGGTGGATGAGTCAACGCAGCAACACTAAAGGGTCTACGCATTCAACTCTCAATCAACCAAGAAGCATGCATTCATCTAGAGTCCTTAAGTCAAATTTCCCTAGTACTTCATGGAGTCATCACTATCAATGGCACAGGAATAATCACAAGTCTGTCAAATCATTGAACTTACCATATCAAAGACCCTCACAACAGCAACTATGGATCCCCAAGAGCTTGATATCCTACCTGAACACGTCCTATGGTTTGAAGGGACCCAAGTATATCTGGGTTCCAAAATCTCTTGTTTAATGTGTTTTGCAGGAGTGTCTTGCAGCTGTACATAATAGGTGGTATCTCGACAGCGGCTGCTCAAGGCACATGACGGGGGATAAAGCAAAATTTTGTGTCTTGATGGAGAAAGACAGGGGTCATGTTACATTTGGAGGAAACAATAAAGGGAAAATTATTGGAAAAGGTGAGGTAGGTAAAAATCCTTCGAATTTCATTGATGATGTGTTACTTGTTGATGGCTTAGAATATAATCTACTTAGCATAAGCCAGCTGTGCGATAAAGGAAATAAAGTTGTGTTTGATGATCACACTTGCACCATTTTAGAGATGAGTTCTGATAAAGTTAAATTCATTGGAAAAAGAATAAACAACATGTACGTGGTAGATTTAGATGACCCTGCACATAACAATCTTTGTCTTGCTGTGAATAAAAGTGAACTTGCTTGGCTGTGGCACCGCAGACTGGGGCATGCTGGCTATAGTGTCTTGCATAAGTTAGCAAAGTTTAACATGGTGAAAGGTCTGCCAGATGTATCATTTAAACGAAATGACAAAGTTTGTAGCGCATGCACTCAAGGTAAACACACCAGAAAATCATTTAAGTCCAGACTTGAAACTCAATCATCTAAACCTTTTGAACTCATTCATATGGATTTGTTTGGACCAACTAGAACAGCTAGTGTGAGTGGAAATAAATATGGATTTGTTCTAGTGGATGATTTCTCTAGGTTTACTTGGGTGTTCTTTCTAACTCACAAGAATGATGCATTTGAAGAATTTCAGGCATTCTTCAAGAATGTGCAACAGGATGGTAAGTTTGCCATTTCATCTATCTTGTCAGATCATGGAGGAGAATTTGACAATTCTGAATTTGATGATTTTTGCAGAGTCACAGGAATTTCACACAAGTTCTCATCTCCAAGAACTCCTGAACAAAATAGGATTGTGGAAAGAAGAAATAGAACCCTTGTGGAGATGGCAAGAACTATGCTGATTGAAGGATAACTCCCAAGGAAGTTCTGGGCAGAGGCGGTAAATACAGCTTGCTATATTGTGAACAGGGCAATGGTAAGACCTCAGTCCAAAAAGACTCCATATGAATTAATGAAGGGTAAGAAACCTTCTGTTGCTTATTTTAGAGCCTTTGGATCAAAATGCTTTGTTCAAAATAATGACAAACGGGCGTTGGACAAATTTGAACCTAAAAGTGAACCTGCCATCCTTCTAGGATATTCTAGTAACTCTAGGGCCTACAGAGTCCTAAATCTAAAAACACATGCTGTTGAAGAATCACCTCATATTGTGTTTGATGAAATGAATGAAAATTCTAAGATTGAGGAATTATGTAGGGATGAAGATGAAGGAAATTTCCTTAAAGAAAAGGAAGAACAGAATCTCCAAGATGAAGAGACAAGGCCAAATGATAATCATGCAGAATCAACCCACCATGGTGATTCAGGTATAAATGAAGGTAACTCTCTAACCGATGTCAGGATGCTAAGGGATCATCCTTTATCCAATGTCATTGGTAACTTGCATGAACATGTTAGAACTAGATTTCATTTTAGAGGTGTTGAGGAAATGGATAATCTAGCCCTTGTCTCTCAAATTGAACCAAAAAATGTTGCTGAAGCATTGAAAGATAGTAATTGGATGAACGCAATGCATGAAGAATTACATCAATTCAAAAGAAAAAAGGTGTGGTATCTTGTGCCAAGACCCAAAGAGCTTTCTGTAATTGTAACTAAATGGGTCTTCAGAAATAAACAAAATGAAAATGGAATGGTAGTTAGGAATAAAGCTAGGCTGGTAACACAGGGTTATAATCAAGAATTTGGCATTGACTTTGAGGAATCCTTTGCTCCAGTAGCTAGATTAGAAGCCATTAGACTATTACTTGCTTATGCCTGCTGTCATGGAATAATGTTACATCAAATGGATGTTAAGAGTGCTTTTCTAAATGGGTCAATAAAGGAAAAAGTTTATGTTGAACAACCCCCTGGTTTTGAATGCACAGAAAATCCTAACCATGTGTACAGATTGGACAAAGCTCTTTATGGACTCAAACAGGCACCTCGAGCGTGGTATGATAGACTCAGCTCGTACCTCACAAAGAAAGGCTACTCTAGAGGTAAAGTGGACCAAACTCTGTTCACCAAGGTAAGAAATTCAGATATTATTCTGGTTCAAATTTATGTTGATGATATAGTTTTTGGTTCCACTAAAACCAACATGTGTGAGGAGTTTGCCAGCTTAATGACCACTGAATTTGAAATGAGTCTAATGGGTGAGCTTAAATTCTTTCTAGGTCTGCAAATCACTCAGAGCAAGGAAGGATGTTTCATCAACCAGGCAAAGTACATCTCTGAGTTGCTTAAGAAATACAAAATGGAAAATCTAAAAGCAATCAGCACACCTATGAGCACCACTACAAACTTGGATGCAGATCTGATAGGTAAACAGGTTGATGCAAAAACATATCGAGGTATGATTGGATCACTCCTCTATCTTACTGCATCTAGGCCAGACATTCAATTTTGTGTATGCATGTGTGCTCATTTTCAATCTGATCCTAGAGAATCCCACATAAGTTCTGTCAAGCGTATCTTTCGATACCTTACTGGAACTCGAGATTTAGGGATTTGGTACCCTGCATCTTATTCTTTTGATCTTGTATCCTATTCAGATGCAGACTATGCTGGATGCAAACTGGACAGGAAAAGCACGAGTGGCTATTGCCAATTTTTGGGAGGATGTTTGATTTCTTGGGCTTCCAAGAAACAACACTCAGTGGCACTATCCACTGTAGAGGCAGAATATGTCGCTGCAGGGACTTGTGGTACTCAAGTGTTGTGGATCAAACACCAACTCCAAGATTATCAAACTGATCTTGGGTGTGTCCCCATATTGTGTGATAACACAAGTGCCATAAACCTGGCCAAAAATCCTATCTAGCACTCTAGGACCAAACACATAGAAATTAGACACCATTTCTTAAAAGATGAAGTGATAAAAGGAAATTTTAAACTCATATTTGGTGAATCACAATCTCAATTGGCCGATATTTTTACCAAGCCTCTGAACAATGATAGATTCTCTTATCTTAGAAGAGAGCTTGGTCTGTGCAATTATAATATGGATGCCTGATTTGTGTGCCTGACTTATCTTCTAGAATATGAATGATTAAACTTGTCTTGGTTTGAAGTGTATCCGTCATAAACTCAGGGGGAGCTTAGTCTTCTGTGCTTGGTATGTCTATCTTTCCATCAATAAATTCATAATGAATACAGTTTCAGCATGATACTCATTTTATTGGCTGTTATAATTTCATTCATGCATGGTCTGAGGGGGAGTTAACTTCAGATTACCTTCTCGGTGTCAAAATGATGAACAAAGTGCAGAGTTGTTATTGCTGGTTGGTTGTTTGAGTTAACGCAGTGTCAAAATAGGGTTAACGCACCAGATAGCTTATTCTTTGAGAACCTGGTGTGAAGTGTCTCTGGCTGGTTGAATGAGTTACGCAGCAATGAGACTGAGTTGACACTGTGGGCAGTTGTTTTTGAAAACAGAACCATTCTATGAGCGGCCTTGATGGATGAGTTGACGCAGTAATAAGGCTGGGTCAACGCAGTAGAGTTGTATATTCTTCTTTTGGAGACTTCCCTATCTCAAATCAACTTGCTCTGTTCATTTATCTCGTCCCTTCCGTTCTTATCCCTCAATAAAGCCTCCTTGACATTCTTGTATGAGGGAAAAACTCTAGAGCACTGAGATATGTAGACGATGTCTTAAATTCAGGGGGAGTTACAGTGAAAATTCCTATTGAGTATGAGATATGTTCTGAATAGCTCTATGAAAAGCTAATGATAGGAGATCTATAACTCTTATGGTGTTTGAACTCAAGAACTTTTGAACCCAATAATGCACTATGTATGGAATAAAAGCTGAACAATTTAATAAAACCAGGACCTTATCATCTCTCAAACCTTATATTGTTCAACAGTAAAGAAACCACTGTGTGTAGAGGAATTTAATATTTGTATTGGTAATAAACCCAGATATTGAGTATAAACGCTGAAGAAACAATCTCTTACACATGTTATAAAATGCAGAGCAATGGTAGATATTCACTGAGAAACTAGCCTTATGCACCAAAGAAGTGCTAAAGAGCAAGTCATGAGGTGCGCCACTATCTCTGTCTTCAAGTGAAAAATAAATCATTACAGAGCAATGGTAACTATTAACTGAGAAACTACCTTCAAGCACCTATGAAGTGCTGATAGGCATGTCATGACGTAAGTTGCCAACTCTGGTCCGTCTATGCAGAATAGTTTGCTATGCTGAGTAACCGGGGACTCGGGTGTCTAATAAACATGTGTACCAGTGTCAAAAGGCTAGCCATACTTGACTGCAAATGAAAACGTAAAAATAAGTTGAAAATGCTGCAAATGTGAAAAATAATGAAAACATGTGAGTGTGATTGATCTGAAGCTCGTTATTCAACTGGTCTGTTATCAATGCCAGTTAAATTTCTCTCTCTCAAAAGGCAACTTGAAATTGACAGATATAAGGAACAGAAATGAAAATGGTTCTAGTGTGAAAAGAGTTCCTCTTTTTCTCCAGGCAGGTGCCTTTGGTGGTTCATGTTTTTTATTCAACGCTTTAAGATTATTTCTTCTCTTTATCATTAATTGAATTGGAGCCTATTTACACATCTCCTCATGGGAACTCGATCTGCAATACTTAAAAATCCTTGACTATGAGCATCTCTACTCCATATCTCAGTATCTTAAGAAAATTCCTTGTACAGATGACTTCTTGCTACTCTTCTTGCATATATTCGTTTGTTTCTGCTTCACTGCGTCGACGCTGTATCCCTTGGCGTCAACGCAACGTTTCCAGAACCACTTTCTTCTTTTTCCGGTTCACGGACTTGAACCGGGTGAACCGCTCACTGAAAAGGGTTTTGAAACTCCTTTAAAAGCGGAACGTGACCGCCGTTCGTCTTCATTCCTTTGAAAGCCTTTGTCGTTCTATCTTCCGAGCTCTCCCAAACCCTTTCCTGTTTCATTCTTCCTCCTCCCGCTGCCATGGCTCCTCCGACATCTACTCACAAGGGAAGAAGAAGGCAGAGGATCATCCAAGAAGCTCAGCATCAGCTGAAGACAATCTGGAGCCCCGCTCCAAAGCTGCTCACGATAAAGGGAAGCGGAAAGAGATGCGTCCACGTGCTCCGAGCCCGCCAACCAAAAAGAGAAGGGAATCTGATGTCAGGTCAGACAAGAAGGGTTCATCTGCAAGTGCTGCAACGGGACAGAAAGGTGCGGCCAGCTCACTTACCGTCACTGTGGACGAACCTCTGAAGGTTCTTATTTCCCGGTATATTGCTGCTACCGACCATCAAATGCTTGACGTTTTTCCGGAACTGTTTCCTACCTTGGACTATCAAGGATGGTGGTCTTTGTTACAACCAACAAGGTATATTACCCCACCCTGGTCAGAGAGTTCTACAAAAATTTGAAGTATGAACCTCACGTTCCAAAACTCACATCAACTGTCCGGAATGTCAGTTTTGAGTTATCAAATAAATTGTTTGCCAGAGCCTGGAAAATCCCCAAGAATGGAGTTCAACTACATAGCTTTGAGTATGATGAGCATGAAGCTTATGCTCTCCTGACTGATAAACTGAGTGATCCTTCCAATGTCAGGGAAACTTATTTATCCAGTCTCAAAGCAAATCAATTCCCTCCATTGAATAGACTGCTCCACCACATTTGCACATCAATGATCACACCACAGAGCAGTGGTAGGGAAAGGGTGACTGAGATGCAGAGATTTCTACTTTACTGTATGTTGAAGAGAATACATATTTCCCTGCCTGATGTAGTTATTCAAACTATGGGGTCATGCTTGACACAATCCAGAACACTTCCATATGCTGCTCCCTTGACTGCTATTTTTTCGAAAAGTTGGAGTAGACTTTGGTTCTGAGAAGAAAATAATCATCCCTCAAGGGAATGTTTACACACTTTCTTATATTCAGAACTTTATGGGTTTTAAAGTCATTGATGGTAAGCCAGTTCGAATTCTTCCTAGTCAGCAAACAGCTCAATTAGAAACAGGTCAGGCATCATGAACAGGCACTGCGGATGCTAGTCACGTAAACAGGACAGAGGTACCAATTCCTCCTGTGGTGAGTGAAGAAAGACAAGAGGGTAGTTCAGCAAGAGGAGAGCATGAGTTTGAGGAAACATTTGCTCGATCATCAAGCCCTCAGCTGGAAACTGGGCAACCCAGTGGCACTGCACCTACATTGGAACCCCTTATAACTGGAGCCATTGGAATTTATAGAAGACCTTTTCCAACTTCTAATGAAGCTCCACCTCCAGCCACTGTTGAAGAGATGTTCGCACACATGACTATGATGCTGCAACGTCAGGATGCAAAAATGGACAAGTTAATGGAGTTTACAAATTATCATCTCAACAAACTGACTTCTCGGATTATCCAATTTGAAGTCTCTGTCTTATCCGAGTGGCAAAAATTCTTACTCACCAAGATGTTATCTGACCAAGCTACAAGGAAAGTCTTGCAGAACATATCATCTCTTCTTGACAAGTTATCTACACTGGTGAATGATATGCACAGCAATCAAGCTTCATTTTTTCAATCCCTTGCCAAGATTACTGATTTATGCTTTGATGTAAGGATAGCCATTGAAACCATGAAAGGTCCTGTCAATGCAGTTCCCCAATGCCTCAAAGCAATGTTAGAAAAGATTGACAAAGTGACTACAGCAATTCAGTCAATTGGGGACAAGTTTCAAAACAAGGACTCTATCACAACTGATCTTCCTTCTGCCATTGACAGTGTACGCTCCACTCTAAGTCATCAGCTGGGCGAACTCTCTCAGGATATCCGAGATTTACTTGCCAGAGATCCATCTGCCTCAGGACAGCAGCAGCCTCGCCAGCCACCTCAAGGATCTCAGTCTACTCAAGGGCAATCCTCTCGTCAGCAACAACAACCTACTTCTGCCAGAAGATACGATCGCTTCTTCCACTCTTGAGATAGCTCTTCCACATTTACTCCCCTTCCTAATGATGTCAAAGGGGGAGAATGTTTAATGCATCAATCATGAAGTCAAGCTGGAATCTTGACCCGAGTTCATTGCATCTGCATCAATCATATTGACTAACTTGAATGAATATTTTCTTTTTGTCTGGTTCTACAATGTAAAATCTTGAACTTGAATGAATGACAAAATTATAGTTTGATTTAGTCACTGATTTGATTTCCTGTTAATCTGAAGTTTCTTGCTTGATATGAATAACCTTGATTGTTTAGATGCAATGTTATGAATGGCACTCACCTCATAGTTGCCATCATCAAAAAGGGGGAGATTGTTGTGCCCTTGGTTTTGATGATGACAACCATGAGATATGAATGATGTATTCAATTCAATGATGAATTAAAGTTTGATTAAATAATACTTTCACTTGATTTCATTCTTGTTGCTAGAAAGGAACAGGGTCGACGCTGGGAGCTTAAAGCGTCCACGCATCGGTTGAAGAAGCCTTCACCAATATCTTCACAAGTTGTTCCACTGCGTCAACGCCAAAATAGAGCAGCGTCGACGCAGCAGTTACAAAGGGAGAGCCAATGGTTTACTGGAATACTCTTATGCGTCAACGCTTTGATCAAGTAGCGTGAACGCAGCAGTTCAAGCATTCCTTGTTGTAGCCTCTGGAGTACCTTGGCAGTGTCGACGCTGCAGTTCGATGAGTCGACGCTGCAGTACGATGGAATGCCACAACTGTCTAAAGCGCAACTAATGAGTGGATGCAGTTGCATCTTGCGTCAACGCACTCAGCATGAAACCTGAAGCTAGAAGAAGGATGCGTCAACTCCTTGGGGCAAGAGGGTCGACGCCATCTAATTCAAGTTGCAGAGCACGATAAGTGGATCCCACCTTCAGTCATTATCTGCCACATCAGCCACAAGCGGATAAGGCTTTGTAGCTTCTACCACTCCAGAAGGTTCCCCACGTGAGCAATCATGAGGATAACCAGAAAATCAGGGTGGTGGCCCACCTGCCTCACGTGAACTATTTTGTGCGCGGGAAGACCATAAAATAGGTTCACCCTAGAAGAAAAGAGTATGAGAGGGCAAGAGCAGAACGAGTGAGGCGGACAGCAGAACGAGAGAGGCTGAGAGCAGAACTGGACGAAGGCTACTGAAAAATTTAGATCAGAAGATCATCGCGCCACCAAGACTCTTCTACATTCCAGATGGAGGAGATTCAAGGATCGAAGCTCATGCGTATGGACATAGATCTCTCTGTTGGTGATCTAAATTCCGCTGCGTCCAAGTGCTGAAGTTTGATTTCTTATCTTTTAGTTTTCCTATTGTTTTTGAACATTGTACTCCTCTCCTTCACTGGATTTAGTGAAGAGAGGGTGATTCTGATTCAGCGGGCTGTGCTGAGATCAGGGGTGTTAAGGCTGTTCGCCTTCAAGCTGTTTGACAGCGGATCTGAGGATTCGTTCCTCGTTGTCTTCTGTTGGGATAGTCAACAGTGTAGAGGAATTACTTCCTCGGTTTAGCAAAGCTGTGAAGCTCAGCAGGGTTCCTCACTAGTTGAGTGGGGAGGTGGACGTAGGTCTCCATTGGGTGACCGAACCACCTTAAAATTATGGTCTCTTGTGGTTTGATTTAATCATCGCAATTTGTTCCTCGCTAGATGCATGATAGGCACGCTCTCTGATTGGTTTGGTTCAGTGTTTCAATTAATCATCTAGGTGTGGTGCTCCTGATGCGAATTGTTCTACTATAATTTTTGTAAGGTCAACCTATTCACCCCCTCCCCCTCTAGCTTGACCGTCCTCTCGATCCAACAGATATGACGCTCCAGTATTGGGCCGTTACATTAGTCTGAATCCAGAACCAAGAAATCGGACTCAGTGGAATGTGACGGTCGTATATTGGGCCGTTACTTGTGCCTGACGGTCCAACATAGAGCCGTTACATTACTAATAACCAAAAATATCGATAGTGTAATCTAATCAATAGGCTTTAATGGTACAACCAACTCGGCGTCCTAGTGGGAATCCCAGGCTCGCGGAGAATTACGGAGGCCTTGAAACAAGATTTCCTAGTCCATTGGAAGGAATATCCGATAGAGAGGTCCTCATGTCCAAGAATAATGTTCATATAGTGCAAAGTGAACTAATGGACAACATACCAGAATATGTGCCATATACTTAAAGAAATGACTCTATAGATAGGAAAGAATGTGTAACATTATGAAACCAAGATAAAACTCCGTCAATACAACTTTGGAAAATCATGATTTAGAATACAAAACTATAGAGTTTTAGCCAATGAAATTAGCATAACTTAAAATAACCTAAGACACATTAATCATGCAATTTGATTATGAATCAGAAGCTAAACTCAAAGTCATGATAATAGGTCCAAACTTAGCTATGTAAGCTTATTTATAAGTAAACTTAACTGGTTATTATTCTGCCTTGGGCTGACAGAACACAGGTGTCTGACGGTCTAGGATAGGTGCGTTACAGTGTGTGACGGTTTATCGAGGGGCCGTTACAGTGGTGTAACGCTCCTGCTATGGTGCGTCAGAGACAATAGAACAAATAAAAGCATAACAGGTTGTGACGGTCTATCGTAAGGCCGTTACATGCATGTGACGGTCTTACGTTGGTGCGTAAGAGAATCCGCTGGCAATAAACTAAGTAAAGGTTTATGAAAACATAACATCCCTGGAAATCAACATATTACCACTGTCCTAGTCATGATAACGATGCATAGGCCAACTATATGCAAGGGTTTAGTGAATAGACAAGATAATACCTTTTTATTTTCATTTAGGGCTAAGAGATGCATGAATGTATAAAACTATGAAATCATGAAATTCTTAGTCTATAATGCATGAAATCAAGCACAATCAGATGGTGTTTATTCCTAACAAGTTGTTTTTGTCAATCATGAGATAACCTACCTCTTTTAAGACCTTCAAACTTCGAATTTAATGCTAGGTGCTACCCTTAGACCCTTGTACTTCTTGTGATAAATCAGCAACTTCAATCTGCTCTATTTCCTCAGCCTCTTGACCTAAGGATGTGAAATTTTGAGGGTAAGAAGATGAAACTATTGGGAACAAAAAGTTCTAAAGGATTGAGTTCTAATTACCTCATTTAGACATCCTAATGTCCTGACCTTCAGAGGACTTGCGTTCAGATTCCTGGGTTGCTAAGGTTGAATCAGCAACTTTGGAAGCTTCTATCTCCTTGGTTGCTTGATCTCCTAGCACGAAATTTGGAGAACCATTAGTCTAAAGTATAATAAACAAAAGCTTCTAAAGAACTTACCCGAATTTATGACTCCTTACCTTGATTCTTCACGAGCCAAAAGTAAGGGTCGCTCAGTTCAGAACTAGGTCCTATTTATAGGGTTTTGGCTAGGGTTTGGAGATTAGATCGATTCTAGAGTCCTTAATCTGCCAGAACCTAATCCCTAAGAGTCCTTAGTAATGTTATAAGCTTCTCTAAGTCGATCTCTTGTAGATAGGATTTCAAAGTTCCAATCTTTTTGTAATTTCCTCACCTTACGGAATCTGCAGGATGTAACGGCCGTGTGTAGGTGCGTTACAGGGCTGTGGCGGTCGCCCGATAGACCGTTACATGTAACGTATATAGAGTTTCAATTTGATAAAACTCTTTTATTCGTTTATCCATATAATTATCTTATATAATTAGTATTTATCCTTAAAATTCGTGAATAAGCCAATTACCCTTCTAGAATATGGGCCAAACTTAATGGGCTTAGTCCATTAACCTTTTGGATAATAATTAGATAGGCTAGGTTAACTAATTAGCCTAATTGAGCCTTATAATGACTTATTAATCCAATAATCCTTCATTAATTTATTTAGGCCTTTATAATTTCCAGAAAACTATTTTATAATTTAAAAATTATATATATAAATTTTGGGGTACTACATGGACTTTAGTTACACAAACTTATAGACTTAAGAGATGAATGAGATTCTACTGTCTGAGAGAGAACCGCACTCATTCAATCATGAGAACAAGCAATGACACACATCTGGTCAAACTTTTGAATCAGTCAAACTTCACTAACTGCCTAGCTCCCCCTCAATCGATGCACAATAGGAAACTAATCAGCAGACACTCAGAACTCCCCCTCACGGTTAGGACAGACTTCTCACACAACCTCTTGCCAAGATTAAAAAAATTCAATATCAAGAGATTAGTAATTAAGATAATTTAAATAAGCCTAATTCTCTCCTTAATGTGGTGAATTTGTCATTGTCTAGAGGCTTGGTGAAGATATCAGCAATTTGATTGGCAGTGCCTACATGAATCAGTTCAAAGGTGTTCTTAGAAACCTCATCTCTTATGAAATGATGCCTTATTTCTATGTGTTTGGTGCGGGAATGCAAGACATGATTCTTGGATAGATTGATGGCACTAATATTATCACAGTAAATAGGTGTGCACCCCAGGTCTACTTGATAGTCCCGAAGCTGGTGTTTAATCCAAATGACTTGTGTACCATAACTCCCTGTAGCTACGTACTCAGCCTCTGCAGTGGAGAGGGCCACAGAATGTTATTTCTTGGAACCCCAAGATACTAAACACCCACCTAGAAATTCATAATGACCACTAGTGCTTTTTCTATCTAGTTTACACCCGGCATAGTCTGCATCTGTGTAAGCAATTAAGTCTAGAGTGTGTGATGCAGGAAACCATAAACCAAGGGTGTGTGTAGCAGACAGATATCTAAAAATTCTATTTACTGCAGCTAGATGCAATTCAGTGGGTCTAGATTGATACCTTACACACATTCCTACACTGAACTGTATATCAGGTCTTGAAGCTGTCAAATAGAGTAGAGATCCAATCATACCGCGATAGAGCTTGGCATCTACTTCTTTACCTATCTCATCTGCATCCAGTGAGGTATTGGTACCCATTGGTGTTGTAATGTGCTTCAAGTTGTTCATGCCAAATCTCTTAAGAATGTCCAATGTATACTTGGTCTGGTTTATGAAGCATCTTTCCTCCAACTGTTGTATCTACAGGCCAAGAAAGTACTTCAGTTCGCCTACCAAACTGATTTCAAATTCTGCTGACATCAATTTTGAAAATTCATTACATAGATCAGTACTTGTTGAGCCGAAGAAAATGTCATCTACGTATACCTGGACTATGATGAAATCTTCATTAAAGCCTTTTGTAAAAAGAGTTTGATCTACCTTACCTCTTTGGTAGCCCTTGCTGATCAGAAATTCCGTTAATCTCTCATACCAGGCTCGAGGGGCCTGCTTTAAACCATACAGGGCTTTATTCAATCTGAAAACTTGGTCAGGTTTAGTGGAGAATAGGAAACCAGGGGGCTGTTCAACAAAAACTTCTTCCTTGATAATTCCATTTAAGAATGCACTCTTCACATCCATTTGTTGGAGTTTTATATTTTTGGAGCATGCAAATGCTAACAATATTCTTATAGCTTCCATCCTAGCAACAGGTGCGTAGGACTCATCGAAGTCAACTCCAAATTCCTGACAGTAGCCCTTGGCTACTAGTCTGGCTTTATTTCTAGAAATAATTCCATCTTCATTCATTTTATTCTTGACCACCCATTTGGTTCCTATCACATTAGTATTCTCAGTCTTGGAACAAGTTCCCAGACATTATTTCTATCAAATTGACCTAACTCTTAAGACATGGCATTGACCCAAGATGCATCGTTTAAGACTTCATCTACTGATTTTGGTTCAATTTGAGAAACTAAAGCAATTAAATCTTGATTTTGAACACTTTTGAAATGAGACCTGGTCCTAGGGGGATCCTTTAAATTTCCTATGATATTATTCTCAGGGTGGTCTTTCAAGAATCTAACATTGGTTGAGGACTCACCTGGTTCGATTGAGCTTACTTGATTCTGATTGGTTTGTCCTTTGGGTTGCTCATTTTCATCCTTCAATTTCTCCTCAAGAAATTCTCCATCATGCTTTGAAGACCTGTCAGCATCATCAAGGTTGTTAGCATCTGTTGATTCACCAATTATCACATGAGGAGTTTCCTCTACAGTTTGGTCTATTACATTGAAAACCCTATAGGCCCTAGTTGTTTCAGAGTATACCAGAAAGATTCCTGGAGTACTTCTAGCAACAAATTTATCTAGGTCCCTTTTATTATTGTTATGGATGAAACATTTTCAACCAAAAATTCTGAAATATGAGACATTTGGCTTTTTACCTTTAAGGAGTTCATAGGGAGTTTTCTTATGGACATGTCTTACCATTGCTCGGTTAATTGTGTAGCAGGCTGTGTTGGCTGCCTCTGCCCAAAATCTCCTAGGAAGCTGACTTTCGACCAGCATAGTTCTGGCCATTTCGATGATTGTCCGATTTCTTCTCTCAACAATTCTGTTCTGCTCTGGAGTCCTGGGAGAAGAGAATTTGTGAGCCAGTCCCTCTTTATTGCAGAAGTCAGAAAATAAAGAATTTTTAAACTCACCTCCATGGTCAGTTTGAGTTATTGAAATACAGTGAGAACCTCCTTGTTTGATTTTATTGAAGAAATGTTCAAACTTCTGAAATGCATCATTTTTATTTGCCAAGAAAAATAGCCATGAAAACCTAGTGTAATCATCTACAATG
Organism: Amorphophallus konjac; assembly: GCA_022559845.1. Taxonomy (NCBI): domain Eukaryota; kingdom Viridiplantae; phylum Streptophyta; class Magnoliopsida; order Alismatales; family Araceae; genus Amorphophallus; species Amorphophallus konjac. The sequence goes on from CM040120.1 coordinate 145,097,695, forward strand.
ACGAACCCAAACCTTTTCCCATTCAAGCTCAATGTTCTGGTTGGACCAAAAAGGTCCATATGCAAGAGTTCCATTAGTTTGGTTGATAAAGGCTCAGATCTGAGCTTAAATGACTTGCGAGTTTGCTTGCCTAGCGCACGGGCATCACAGATTTTTGAGATTGAATTAAACTTGATTTTAGGCATACCTCTAACTAAATCATGCTTGATCAATTTATTCAAAGTAGAAAAACTAGCATGGCCAATGTCTATGCCAATTAAAAGTATTATTTTCAGAATTAGCAGATAAGCAGAGATTAGATTCAGACTCAACATCTAAGTCTACCAAGTAGACATTATTGGTCCTGTTGGCTACAAATTTAACAAGATCAGAATTTATTTCAAAGATTTTGCATGAGTTATTATCAAACACAACCCTGTGACCCTTGTCGCATAATTGACTGATGCTAATCAGATTGTGTTGAAGACCTTCCACAAGTAAAACTTTCTCAATTGAGTTAGTGGAGGACTTACCAACTGTGCCAACCCCAATGATCTTACCTCTGTTGTTTCCTCCAAATTTGACCAGACCCCCTACCTTCATTTCTAGCTTGCTGAAATTGGATCGGTCTCCTGTCATGTGCCTGGAGCAGCCACTGTCAAGGTACCATTTGTTGTTCTCAGCTGCCAGGCAAACCTACACAAAAGAATCAAGCAAGGTGGTTTGGAACCCAAGATAAGTTGGGTCCAAGGACATCATTTAAATCTTTAAGCAGGTGTTTGGGAATCCAAAATTGTTTCAGCTTGTTTTTCTCTTGCATCTTATTTTCAGGTATTTTGAAATTGTCACCAGAATTATGTCCAGCTGGTCTGGAGAAATGGAATCTATTCCAGTTATTAGACCTTTCATCCCTGGGGTATCTTCTGTACGCATGTTGATTACCGAATTTTTGAGGGTGTATGTTATTTCTCCAGTAACTTCTGTTCGGGCCCATTCTTTTATAGTAATTCCAGCTTCTATTCTGATACATTTGCCTGGTCCAGCTACCATTTCTATTCTGGTGAATGGGCTTAGTGAAGTTCTTCCCTGTTTTAAGATGTTGTTCAGCATGGTTTGTTGCTTTCTCCTTTGGATGCTGAATATTTTGATTACTGTTGGAGCTGGATGGTGTGTCCGACTTTTCTTTTTCCTTCTCTGGGCAAAAGGTAGTGGTCTTGAACTCAAAGGGTCTCTTATTTGTCGGGTTATAGCCTAAACCCTCTTTGTTGAAATTTACCCTTGTTCCTAGGATAGAGTCCAGATTTGTTTTCCCTTGAACAAATTTTTGTAAGATTTTTTGTTTGTCTTCCAGCTCTCTTTGCATAGACTCACAATTTTTTAGAAGCTCAGTGTTCACTTTCTTAACAGCTTCATACTTCTCAGTGATCACGCTGTCTCCATTCAGACTTTCTTCAAGTTTTATCTTGAGTTCGTTGAGCTGTGTGTGAACTTCTTGGTTCTCTGATTTGTGCTTTTCATTTTCCTTCTTTAGAGAAGTCATTTCTTCTAATTGTTTCTTTAATTTCTGATTTTCCTTACTGATTTGAGTTTGTTCTTCAATATTAGCATTGAATTTTCTTTTCAGAACCCTATGCTCTTTACTCAGTGAATTGAACTTATCTAACAGTTCAACATAGGCATCTTCCCAATCATCAATAGAAAAATTCTCAAAAATATTGGTTACCTCCTCATCGCTATTTGCCATCAGGCAAATTCCTTCTTCGTCCTCCTCTGAGGAGTTGGCTTCTGGATCTTCTTCCTCATCACTCCACGTGCAGACCATTGCTTGTGGTTTCTTCTTCTGCACCTTGGAGCGCTTCTTTTGAAAGTCGGGACCCTTCTTTTGAAGATCAGGACAATCCCCTTTCATGTGTCCAGGTTTCCTACAATGAAAACATGTGATTTTCTTGGCATTCCTATTCTTATCATTGCTGGAATCAAAGTTCTTACCAGAGGGATATGACCTCTTTCTTCTAAAGGTCTTTCCCTTAGTCCTCAAGAATTTCCTAAATTGACGAGTGAGCATTGCTTGCTCCTCCTGGTCGAGGTCTGACAGCCCGTCAGACTCGCAGCTGCTACTGCCGCTGCAGCTACTACCTTTGCGGTGGGACACCTTGAGAGCAATATTCTTGCCCTTCTTGTCACTTCCTTCACCACTCCTCTTGAAATTCATCTCATACTTCATTAGGGATCCTATAAGTTCGGTGACTGTCATTCTCGACAGATCCCTAGACTCCTCTATCACAATGGCCTTAGTGTGCCATGTAGGGGTTAGAGATCTAAGTATCTTCCTGACTATATCTCTCTCAGATATCTCTTTCCCAAACCCCTTAAGACTGTTCGTAATCAATGACAGTCTAGCATACATCTCAGTTATGGTCTCCTCTGATTTCATCTTAAACAGCTCGTATTCAGAGGTGAGAAGATTTACCTTCGTTGCTTTCACTTGGGATGTACCTTCATAGATTAACTCCAACTCATCCCACATTTTCTTGGTCGTTTTGCATGCTGAGATGCGAGCGTATTCGTCTGGATGAACTGCACATTGGATGATGTGCAGGGCCGTCCAGTTGAGTGACGAAAGCTTGATTTGATCATCTGTCCATGCATCTTCGTTTGGTGGTAGATCATATGGCCCTGTGGTGATCACCCTCCAAAGTTTATGGCTCTGCGCCCTTATGAATACCTCCATCCTGTTTTTCCAGAAAAAGTAATTGTTACCATCGAAGAACGAAGGGTGGCTGATAGATTGTCCCTCAGCCATGAAGCTCCAAGGAGCATTAGATCCGGAGTTACCCTGGCCATTGGACCACATAGTGAGAACCCGCTGTGATACCAGTTTAAAGGATCAAGCCCCTACCACTACGCTAAAAGCTCGAGCTAGTAGCGAAGGTTAGACCGTATTTCCTTATGGCAGCGCAGAGCCCCACACTATCATGATGTGGGCGGACATGAGGGGATTCGCACATGGACCCCATAATCCATGCGGCGGGTTGGGCTGCCAAGCACCGATGGTCCCACGTGGGTCCCATACCCCACGTGGTACACACCAAATCCAAGGAGACGTTGGCATAAACCAACAATCTCCCCCCCAGCGACACCAGGGATTTTAACCCACGACCTCGCTCTGATACCAGTTTACAGGATCAAGCCCCTACCATTGCGCTAAAAGCTCGAGCTGGTAGCGAAGGTTAGACCGTATTTCCTTATGGCAGCGCAGAGCCCCACACTATCGTGCTATGGGCGGACATGAGGGGCTTCGCACATGGACCCCATAATCCATGCGGCGGGTTGGGCTGCCAAGTATTGATGGTCCCACGTGGGTCTCATACCCCACGTGGTACACACCAAATCCAAGGAGACGCTGGCATAAACCAACACTTCCTTCATACTAGTGATTTCATCATAGAGACCTCCGTAAGTATACGCGAAGCTTTGGATTCCCTCAAGGCCGCCGAGCATGTTGTACCCTAAAAACCTATAACACCATGTCTTGTCACGTCACTCTAAAGAAACGTGATGTTTTAGCCCTCTTGGAGCATTGTTTCTATCCTCTTTGAGAAGTCTATTTTCTGTTAGTAATTGGCGACACAGACCTGGGCACCAGAAGGAATTAGCGACCTGACCAGCGTCGTTATTTCCTGATATAGCGGCCGTGACATGGACTCTATTTATGAATGAGCGACTGAATGAGAAGTCGCTAATTCTCCGTGCATGTACTGTTCACAGGAATTTGTGACCATGTAAGTGGGCGCTATTTCTGTAAATCGTGGCGATTGAGTGGGCGCCATTTACCTAGTTTTACGACATGTCTTGGTTCTCGTGAGGTTTTAATGATGTGTCATACTTGTTCGAAGTTCAGCCCTTGAACTCCTTCATTCGTGAAGTCTATCTTATCATCCTACAATGGTTTATCCTTTGGAACTCTATATTGGCTATAACTATAGTGGATGTCTAAAATATACATGACTCAATGCCTGCACATAGAGGGCCCGATCTAGTCCTGGGAGGTGCACCTAAAAGTACTTGTGCCCATGGGAGCTATGTTGATCTAGAATTGAAGGCATTCCACAATCTCGTACTTGACTTGACATGACATGACTTGCGTGACCCGGAACGGATAATTACTTGCTTGCAATTAAATAGCCAATTCACGTAATATGACTTGAAATATTTACATGCTTGACTACCTTATTACATTTCACAAGATTTTCTTGAATTTCTATTAGTTCAGCTTTATTATCTTTCGATACTCTCTCTCTTGTCGTCATCATGCGTACATGTTTGATGCAAGGCGCCTACGAGGCTTGACGCGGACGGGTTGTGACCTTGGACTCTAAAGATTGACGCGGCTAAAAAGACAACGCGACCAGCAACGACACTACAACGCGGTAGCAAACGAGCTCCAGAAGATGCGATCATGCCCTAAACAAGAAGCACTAACTCACAGTCATCCCCGGCTAGGGAAACGTGACGATCTTGCACAGTTGGGAAATCGGCTTTGAGTTTCGGGTGGTCGGCTCACTCTCGTGCTCGGAACGAGCCACGGGACGAGTCTCACACTCACAACTCACAGCGGTGATTAATATTTAACTAGCTGGGAAATAAACTAACGCACATGTAGCGGCATTCTAGAATAGATACTAGCTAAGTATGACAAAAAGGGGGAAAGCGAGTGTACCTCCACACTCGGGTCGTGGGGAAGACTTCCCAGCCGAGATCCGGAACTCCCGGTAAAGCAATAATTAAGAATTACAGAATTAATTCTATATACCACTCTACGCAGGGAGGTAACAGGCGACACATGGGGTCTGGGAGCACCAATCTTGGGTTGACGGGCAGCAGTTGGTGGTGCTCGGGCAGACGTGGTTGGCCGGTTCAGCATTGTTCACTCGGGCCCGCAGGACAGCACGAGGGACCCACTACTGGTATTCCGACGTTCGGGGTGGCTCCTGGCAGCAGCGACTGGCGGGGGAGTTCCTGGAGTGTCCCAAGTCGATCCCAGCGGCGGTCACCGAAGTGGAGGAGGGTGATTTCTTGGGATTTATTTCCCAAGGCTGTCCCGCAGCTCAGTTTCTGGCCAGATCTGCGCGCTCCGACGAGATCAGCTGGTACGCCCAGCTCCGACGTCGGATCGAGACACAAAGGGTACCGTTGGAAAGGGGTCTCAAAATTCTATGACATACTGGAATTACAAACTTGTCCAACAGCTGGAATGAAAATGGGAGCGACTGCAAATTGACTGAGCACACTGTCCCGAAACTCAGAACAGGCAGGATAGAACTTGAACTCCCAGATCAAGGGCTTTGACCGAGGATCAAATGAACTATTTAGGACCTGGGATTTTTATGGTGGGTAGAGGGGAGGGTTACGGTGATGCACATAGTTTTTTTGTAAACTTTGAGCAACATTTGTGGGGGTGGAAAAATCGGCTACCAATATCTATCCAGCAGATCTGCACACATGCAGACTTTGGGAAAGAAGAACAGGTGGCTGGGAAAGGGGGCAAACGAGTTCTGACCGACCTCAAAATTAAATTTTGAATATGGCCTATGATGGGGGGAACCTACCCTTAATGTTTTGTCATGAGCCAATGGTCGGATCTCCCGTACCAGACCTTTCACCGAGTTGTTGTCCTGCAACTCCGAGTTTTGGGGCAGCAAGATGATGACCGGCTTGTGGTGGTTCAACGGCGACACGAACGGCGACGGCGGTGAACAATCACAGAAGATAGAGGAAGAGAGGAAGAAGAAGAGATTTGAGGGAGATAGAATATCTAGGATCAGATCTGAAGAAGAAATGGGGAGGAAGATGGAAGAACACCAAGAACACACAAGAGAGGAGAGAGGGGGGTGCGCACATAGGCCTTTTCACAATAATTTTTCTTCATTAATTTTGATCAAATGACACAAGAGGTATTAAATACACAAATCCTCGACCTAGCCAAATGACCTAGGATACCCTTGGTCAAGGGGGTATAATGGGGAAATGGGGGACAAGGTTAAATAAAATAATCCTACTAGGGGACAAGGGAGGGGGCACCCCTTTGACAAATGGGGATAGAATTTGAATTCTTCTCTCTTCTCCTTGGTCCAAGTCCAAGGTAGACCATGGACCAGCCCCACATGGGCCCTATAGCCTAGGTGGACAAATGGGAAAGAAAGTGGGGGTCCCGCCGGGCCTACGCGGCCTTTTTTACAAAGAAACCCATTAACTTAGCCTAAATAACCCCTTTGGCTTATACTTGCCATACATTTGCAACCCAATTAACCCAAGGGTATACATGCAAACAAAAAGGATACAAATACAAAAATAAAATGCTAGTGCCCAGTGTTGATTCCTATCAATCCTCCCCGGGTGGGAAGTGCTCGACTCCGTCGAGTAAGGGTCCGGGTCGCTCTGCTATCGATCCAGCAGATCTAGACCTATCCTCTGTAGCTCATCATGGGTGATCCAAGTGTCATCGGACGCGGGCCGACCCATCCAACGCACCAAATAGCGCTGGTACACTCCGCCTCGAGTAGTCGTCACCTACTCGTCTAGTATACATTCTATCTACTCTCGCTACTGAGGTAACAATGCTGGAGGTGGACACTCTAGGGTGGTGTCACTCACAATGGGTGGAGATGGCTCAAAGGGCTCACTAGGTATCACCGTTGGGTCCCTATAAGCGATGAGATCTGAGACGTTGAAAGTGGAGCTGATCCCGTAATCCTCTGGAAAGTCCACAACATATGCGTTTGATCCGACTCGCCTCACTACCAAAAAGGGACCGACACCGCGAGTATGCAACTTCTTCATGGCTCCCGAGGGAAACCGTTAAGGTCTGACCCTAATCATGACATAATCATCCTCTCGGAACTCACGGTGGTGCCTTGAGCACAAAGTAACTCATTGCATCGTGTATTGCTAGCATTTTACGACGACTATTCAACTCCTATATGCTCGACAAACAAACTATATAAATAAAGCAAAATAGACTCATAGACTATGGAATGAGGACAGACAGAGAGAGACACAACCTAATAACTTCCTAAGACTGACGACAAACATGCGGGACACATTGAGGAAGACCAGGTAAGAATGGCAGACACTGTCTGCATATACCAAGTGTAAAGATAAGCTAACCCACAACTTGAGGTCGCGAGTTTCAACTCTCGTCAACCATCTCCGGTATGAGAAGACTCGTCCTCAGGTACAGAAATGTGTGAGGACAAGGAGGTGGGTGATGGGACAGTCATCCGGATGGTTAGTGTGAAGCATGACAAAAAGGAAGTCTAGACGTTGTCTCTCGAACGTGTGGAAGAGATCAGACCATATCGTGTCAACATAGGGTGTCGACAATGGTACGATAGGGACTAGTGGTTGCGCCACAGTAGGAGAGACGGGTAAAACTGGAATGGCTGACTGTATAGAATCGGTGGATGGCACATCCACCGAGGACAAAGTGGGTGGGACAGACAGCTCTGGGACTACCGGTGGTGTTGGGGTGACTAACAAGATGGAGTCGTTGGCTGGCGCCTCACCCTAGCCCACTAGGCACTCTTTGGGATCATTCTCTAGCCCCACAACCTCAGCGAGGTACTCCTCGGCCAACTCTTGGTCAGCCTCATGACTCACTAGCGTAAGTTTGGGTGGGGTATCCTCGGTATGTGTGTTCTCTAAGGTAGGGGAATGTGAAGGGCACTGATCGGGGAAGTGGCTACTCCTACCATAGGTGGCTACATGAGCGGGCTGGCTATGGGTGGCCAGAGGGGCGGTCTGGGCAGCAGGCCGCCTGAGGGGCCGGAACAGCTCCGGGGAGCTCTTGGCAGGGAATCCATCCCACACTCTCTAGCTTTCCAACTAGACCTTGGACAGATCGGTCGAAAGCCTCGGCACGATCCTCCATGGCCTTGAAATGGCCCACAAGCAATCGGTATTCTCCCTCTCAGTTCATTCGAACCTGTCCATGCGCTCCATGAGTAGAGCAAAGAAGTCATCCAGAGATCGGCATCCCTGGGTGGCACCTCGGGGTTCACCCATAGTGTCAAGGTGATGGTATTGGGTACCCAAGGGGAATTGGGGGAACTTATGGGTGGGTTGGACATGCAGACACTCGGGACAAGATAATTGACTCCCTAATGGACTAGACACGACTCTAAAACCACAATGCAAAGTTGGAATGCAATGGGAGAGGACCTAGAGGGAACTAAGGGGTGACTCACTATCACCTATATGGACGGACTAATGCAAATGACGGACGACCTACACTCCACTATCCGGTACGAGGTGGAGGTTTGATCCGAAGATCGCGCTCACGCAAGTGTGCCCCTTTCCCAATAGGCGTAGCCTACCGTTCCATGAACACTTTTTAATATACCAGATGAAATGGAGCACCTAGGACCGACTACCCTAGACTCAAACCGGCTCTGATACCAATTTGATGCGGGACAACTACGAGAGTCGACGCGGACGGGTTGCGACCTTGGACTCTAAAGATTGACGCGGCTAACAAGATGACGCGACCAGCAATGACACTGCAACGCGGCACCAAACGAGCTCCAGAAGAGGCGATCATTCCCCAAACAAGAAGCACTAACTCACAATCATCCCCGATGAGGGAAACGTGACGATCTTGCACGGTTGGGAAACCAGCTTTGAGTTTCAGGTGGCCGGCTCACTCTCGTGCTCGGAACAAGTCACGGGACGGGTCTCACACTCACAACTCACAGCGGTGATTAATATTTAACTAGCTAGGAAATAAACTAATGCACATGCAGCGGCATTGTAGAATGGATACTAGCTAAGTAAATATGACAAAAAGGGGGAAAGCGAGTGTACCTCCACGCTCGGGGCGTGGGGAAGACTTCCTAGCCGAGATCTGGAACTCCCGGTATAGTAATAATTAATAATTACAGAATTAATTCTACAGCCCACTCCACGCAAGGAGATAACAGGTGACACGTGGGGTCCGGGAGCACCAATCTCGGGTTGACGGGCAGCAGTTGGTGGCGGTCTGGCGGACGCGGTCGGTCGGTTCAGCACTGTTCACTCGGGCCCGCAGGACAGCACGTGGGACCAGCTGCGGGTACGGCGACGTCCATGGTGGCTCCTGACTGTAGTGACTGGCGGGGGCGTTCCTGGAGTGTCCTGGGTCGATCCCCACGAGTGGCGGTCACCGAAGTGGAGGCGGGCGATTTCTTGGGATTTATTTCCCAAGGTTGTTCCGCAGCTCAGTTTCTGGCCAGATCTGTGCGCGCCGACGAGATCAGCTGGTACGCCCAGCTCCGATGTCAGATCGAGACACAAAGGGTACCGTTAGAAAGGGGACTCAAAATCCTACGACATATAGGAATTACAGACTTGTCCAACTACTGGAATGAAAATGGGAGCGACTGTAAATTGACTAAGCACACTGTCCCGAAACTCAGAACATGCAGGATAGAACTTGAACTCTCTGATCAAGGGCTTTGACCGGGGATCAAATGAATGATTTAGGACCTGGGAGTTTTATGGTGGGTAGAGGGGAGGGTTACAGTGACGCAAATAATTTTTTTGTAAACTTTGAACAACATTTGAGGGGATGGAAAAATCGGCTACCATGATCTATCCCGCAGATCTGCACACAGGCAGACTTTGGGGAAGAAGAATAGGTGGCTTGGAAAGGGGGCAAACGGGTTCTGACCGACCTCAAATTTAAATTGGGAATATGGCCTATGATGGGGGGAACCTACCCTCAATGTTTCGTCACGATCCAACGGTCGGATCTCCCGTACCAGACCTTTCACCGAGTTGCTGTCCTGCAACTCCGAGTTTTGGGCCAGCAGGATGATGACTGGCTTGTGGTGGTTCAACGGCGGCACGAACGGTGGCGGCGGTGGCGATGAATGATCACAGAAGATAGAGGAAGAGAGGAAGAAGAAGATATTTGGGGGAGATAGAAGATCTAGGATCAGATCTGAAGAAGAAATGGGGACGAAGAGGGAAGAATACCAGGAACGCACAAGAGAGGAGAGAGGGGGGTGCGCACATAGGCCTTTTCACAATAATTTTTCTTCATTAATTTTGATCAAATGACACAAGAGGTATTAAATACACAAATCCTAGACCTAGCCAAATGACCTAGGATACCCTTGGTCAAGGGGGTATAGTGGGGAAATGGGGGACAAGGTTAAATAAAATAATCCCACTAGGGGACAAGGGAGGGGGCGCCCCTTTGACAAATGGGGATAGAATTTGAATTCTTCCCTCCTCTCCTTGGTCCAAGTCCAAGGTGGACCATGGACCAGCCTCACATGGGCCCTATAGCCTAGGTGGACAAATGGGAAAGGAAGTGGGGGTCCCACCGGGCTACGCGGCCTTTTTTGCAAAGAAACCCATTGAGTTATCCTAAATAACCCCTTTGGCTAATACTTGCCATACATTTGCAACCCAATTAACCAAGGGTATACATGCAAACAAAAAAGATACAAATGTAAAAATAAAATGCTAGTGCTCGGTGTTGATTCCATCAATGTTTGACTTGCATTCATGTAACATGTAATTACTTAAAGTAATGCTTGTACTTGAGATATAATTTCTACTGAGCATTCGCTCACCCTAGTGTTTCCCATACTTTTCAGGTAATTTCGATGATGAGGATCACTCGGAAGGGAACGGACATGAGTGACAAGCATAGAGCCATCCAGTCGTAGAAGCATCTATCTATCTGTGTCTTTTCCTTTCTTGGGTCAATCGTTGTAATTTTCCTTTTATTTGAGTCAGGATTATCCTCTAGTACTTCTTATTGGAATTTTGTAATAAAATTACCTTGAAGGTTGTTATAATTAAAGGATTTGGTTTTTCTCTACTTTTGCTCGCTCTGTCTATGTGTCAAATACACTTATGCTCTGATTGGCATAATTGATATAAAATCGTCACGCATACCGGGTTCCTTCCGCGCTCAGGACGTGATAGTTTTTGTGGTATCAGAGTCTAGGATATTCAATTCCTAGGAAACCAAGTCCAAGGATAAGTTTATATCTTTACCCGGTGAGATTGGGTAGAACCATGGGTTAAGTTAACTTAGGGACTTAAACTCTTGGTTAAATCATATACTAATATAGTTATTAAAAATCTTGTAGGATCATGGCCACCGAACGTGCTCAGTGGCGCGACATGCAATACACTATTCAGGGTCATACTCAAGCGCTACAGCAAGTGGCGCAGGGCGGAGCTAACCGTGGAGCAGGAGACCTCCATCGAAGCTTCCGTAATATGAATCCACCAAAGTTTATTGGCTCATCTGACCCCGATGATGCCGAGCACTAGATCAGGGAAGTAGAAAGGATATTATGGGTTATGCAATGCTCGGATGAAGAGAAGGTATTACTAGCAACATTCCAATTGGAAAGGGTCGCCCACTTTTGGTGGGAGTCTATGAAAGCTACATGGGTACATGATCATATTACATGGGCGGAGTTCGTGGAGCACTTTAATAACAAGTATTTCTCAAATCATATACAAGAGAAGAAGGCCACAAAATTTGTCGTTCCTCTTACTAGGTTGACCCGTAAGGAGATTCCTTACCAGTGGGACGAAGGTTGTGAGAAGAGCTTTCAAGCCTTGAAGGATCATCTCACTACCGCCCCAGTATTAGCATTACCAACTGAAGGGGAAAAGTTCGAGGTATTGTTGGCAATCAAAATATGATCGTCGGTGACCAAGCCATAAGGACGAATGACCCGACCCACCGAAGTACGGAAGCCGATAAAGATCAACATATTGAAGACTTCTCAAGCTGCCAGAGCCTCGAGTCACTCCATGTGGACACGGGGACTTCACCTCAGGAGAGCCGAGACAAACTCGTCAACCAACCGGCAGTGCGACCAAGCCTGCCCAATGAACCGGCATCAACTTTGTCATGCCACATACACTACACCCGTTGTCCGATCAAGGACGACGGTCTATCCGGTGGATCGCCACCATATGAAGAGGTTCTCCCGAAGATGAAGGAGTTTCCCCGGCTCTCCGAGATGGAGGACCGAAAGCTCTGTCGACAGAAGATCCCGATCACCCGGCACGGGTACGGCCTTGCCAAGATGGGCCCATTAGTGGCCGAATGATCACCCAGCTCAGGCGGAACTATCCCTGGTGTTACACCACCCCCTAAGGAGCTTTGGGCACGAGCCAGACCGAGCTAGCAGCACGAATCATAGAGCCGAAGGCCGTGTCAGCGGAAAGCCCGTATGATCAAATCAAAGCTATCTGGAGGCTCGAGAATGGCCGTGCGTCAACCTGGGAGCTTCTACAAGACATCTCGTCGAAGTTTCGAGGAGCATTGGCAAGATAAATGTTCACGGTGACCCCCAGAATCATCCCCGGACTCACCAACTGGCTCGAAGCGCACGAGGAGCGTTAGCCCGGCGCGCCCTAAATCGGTGCGCCCCTCACTTGACGCCCTCTATCCCGGCGCGCTGCACCCCCATCCAGGGCCTGGCTATTCCGGCGCGCAAAGACCCATGAAGTCCTTCCCGGCGCGCAGTTCTTCACGCCGTATAAGGCTTGGGGCTCGATCATGTATATATATAGATGGCTATTCGAAAACAAAAAGAGAGGCGGAGAAACAGAAAGAGGGAGCAGACAGAGCGTTAAGAGCATTGTCTTTCGAGAGAGGCCTTCCGAGGGGAGAGAGAGCTTTCTTGAAAGAGAAGTTTCCATCCGAGCGTCCTTCGACGGTCGTCTTCCTCTGTTCTGGTTGAAGTCCTCCGGAGCCGGAGAAGGAGAAGCGGGCCGATACTCTGTTTTGAGAACAGGTGGGCGCCGGCGTCTATCTCTCTGCTATTCGTGAATTTTCCTCTTTCGGAATCTCCGTCTACCAACTGTAAGCAAGAGAGGGGAGGGATGGCAATGATATGAGCCGACCCCTCCCCTCCTCTGCGTTTTCTTCTCTTCACTATATTTTCCCCTGCGAATGATGAACGACGACCAAGCAATGATGCCGGCGCCGGATTCTTAACGTGTAATGAATGGCCCATTCCCGTTTCTGGGATGGCAATGTGTATTTGAATGCCTGGACCAGCAGGTCGAATGAGTGATTTGAAACTTCTGTCTCCTTCTCTATCTACATCGATGTATATGTTAAGGTATTCCGTGCGTTTTCTCTGATCCCGGTTTCCCCGAAGCCCCGATCATGCCCCGAAGCACCGTGGGCTATAGAAACACCCCTCCCCGGGGTTTTCCCTTTCGACCGTGCTCGTGTCTGATTTAAGGGTCTCCGCATACCCTATGTGGACAGAGCTGCGCTTCTGCGTAGGCTTCTTTGTACCGTATTGTCAAGGGACTAACTCCCCTCGATTCCGCGCTTCCTGTTGCCCTGTGGCTCGTGAGGTTGGAGTCGTTCTTGGGATTGCAAGATGCATCGACTTGACATCTCGCCGTAGCTGTTCGAGCATATGCCTCTGTGTTTGGCTCGTCTCGCCTATGCGTTGATTACCCCTATGCGTTGTAGTCATGTGAACCATTCCGAGATTCCTTTATTTCATCTTAATCGTCTGGGGAGGGGGGGGGGGAACATTCCCCGTTACTTCACATAGCTGCTGGGCGATCGAGAACTCTACCTCTCAATGGTAGATGTTTCCCCAAGGCCATAGCAGATAGCAATAGGGGGCCTTGGCCTAATAGGTTTAGCCCCGACAATCTAAGACTCAATCGAGGCCGAGAGATGTATGCTCCTCGTAGGCCAGCCCTCGGAGCCTCACCCTCTTGGTGGTCGGTTCATCCACGGGATGAGTCATAAGCGGTGGGTTGTCCACCCCTCACAGGCTAGCCCTCGGGGTGATACTCCTATCATCAATGACCTCATCTCTCTATCTTTCCCCTTACGGAGCCTTGGTGCCCCTCGTAGGCTAGTCCTCGGGGTATCCTATCCGATGGGGTTTGCTGGGTGCCTCCGTGTACACCGACGGTTTAGGGGCTTGTTCCACAGGTGAGCATGACCCCGCTTCTCCCCTGCAACTCTTCAGGTTCATGGGAGATGCTGTCCAATTTTGGACAGATTAAGATTGAATAAGCCTTAATGGAACGCTCGTTCTGGACTTAATTACCTCGGTGCATGAGTATGAACCTCGCACTGACTTGCTCCTTCATTCCTAGAAGGCCATGGGCTCCATTTAAACAGTCAATTGGCCTAAACAACTCTGAAATGTTCTATGAGAATTTAACAAACTTGAAAAGGTTCAAAAATTAACAAAATAGGGTTAATATGGCGCGGTCTTAACCGGCGCGCCTTAAACCGGCGTGGTACCCCCCCACGCCGGGTTAACCCCACACTCATAATCAAAAAGTTTTTCCTTGTGACTTTCCGGCGCGCCCTAAACCGGCGCGCCCCATCCTCTTGCGTGCCGTTTTAGCCGGTTATGGGGCCGCACCGTATTAGCCGTCCATACTGATGTTTTATCGCGCCGTATGAGTTACTTCTCGCATGGTTGCGCCGGTTTTGAAGCATGTTGCCGTTTAAATCGCTCATTTGCCCCAAGGCAATTTTTGTCTCTCGGGGTCGATGCCAACGAGCCATAGCTGGTAATAAATTGAATAAAAGAAGGGCCTAGCGAGCCCGAACTATATTGTTATCATATCTCCATTACCATATCCGTTAGCACTTTGCTTTCGCCATCATATTTGTGCTGCCTTCTTCCTTCTCCTCGAAGAAGAGTAATAAACGTTGTTGATCACCATTTGCTTCCACAATTCCGTCATCATGCTTAATATAGTTATGAACGTCATGTGTGCATCCTGCATGTCTTCATCATAATCATCATGTAGCTCTTTTTAATCCGGCTTCGACAGCCCGCTATCTCGGCAACTAATCAAAGGTGTTCCCTCCTCGTGGGGGATGTAATTAACGCCATAGCCTTTATGGTATGGCGGACTGCTGGTCCCGACCGAACCTCACATTCGCCCGACACGGGTCAGAATGAGCGCATCATGAAATTGTCACTCATGTGACTGGCACGCCCGCGTCGTCAATCAGTTAGTTAATTACCAGTTAGTTAATTGGTTGATCGACGGGTGAAATAAAACATGTATACATGTACATATGTACATATACACACGAAATAAAAACAATACGATGGTCGGATAAAACCCGTCGCAACCAGTCTGGCACGCCTGGTGGGACTAGTGTCACCTTTCATCTCTTTGCCGAGATAGTCGGGCTTCGAAGCCCTCTCAAAGGCTACTGATTATTGCCTTGTTTGACATTACAGGTAAACCAATGACGATCAACGGGATAACTGGCGTCGACTTCGATCTTTCGATAGTCGCTGGACACGCGCAAGGGTATCTGGCGGTACCCATGGAATTCGGCAGCTTCCCTCCCGCTGTAGGCTTCCCCAACTTTTTGGGGCTGGCCTTCGTCGATATCCTGGAAGTCGAAGCCCCAGTGCCTGCCAAGGAAGCTGTGTAGAAAGCGGAGCCTCTGAAGGTTCCCTGCTGCAAAGACTCGTCCGAAACTCTGGCCCCGGCCGCTAGCTGTCTGGTGCACCACATCATACGTGGGACCCACCCCAATGTCATCAACAAACACCCTGGAGGATGCCAGCGTCGCCAGGTCCGCAACAATGCTGCTGTAGTTACCGGAACTCTGTCTCAGTCCGGGAAATCTATGCTAGTCGGGGGTATGCGCGTCTTCCTCGACGGACGCACTGCACGGGTGACCCCAGATCGAGCATCCCCAACATTCCCGTTTACAATGCCTATCAAGCTCTCGCTGGAAGGAGGGCAGAAATAGAAGAAGCCGGCCACTATGGCCAGGGAAGCCCGGCACCCAGGCCGGAGAAGTTCAAACAAGTGTGGGTTCCCAAGCGAACCCGACCTGCCTACCAGCTAACACCTATCCGTCGTCATCTTGTGAACGACGAGGCGGAAGTAAGAAGAGAAACGGGCCTGCCCCCAAAGGAGGAAGAAGAGGTGGTTGCGGATCCTCCGCGCCACAAAAGTTTCCGGGCTACGGCCCATCAAGCCCATGTCCCTGCCGCGGGACGAAGATTCCAACTGCCAGGCGACAGAGCTCGGCTGGCCTATATCCCTCCTGCCGGAGGTCGACAATCACCCCCCCCGTCCTATATCAAGAGCGGGGTCAAGAAGAGATGACCTGCTTGGTCAGAAATTATTTCCAAGGCTTAGGCAATCCCTCACTCGGACAACAGCGACTGATGCAGATAGTCGCCATTGAGGAAGGTTACTGCCCATCAGTGGCAGAAGAAAGAAATATGGAAGATCGAATGATGGTGTCGTCAGTCGACGACAATGGATATAATGATGGCTTCGAGGTCAAAGCCGATGAAGTCTTCCCCGAGCGGGAAGAAAGAAGAAGAGTTTCTGTGTTCGAAAGGCTGACCTTTCTGCAGCAAGCCAGAAGGAGGGCCTATCAACAAAAGAGAAGGATGCAGGTTTTTACCTGCAACATGGCCGGCATATCCAGCCGATATGGGGAGCTGCCTGAAGACCCCCAAGAATTGGCTCAATTGGCCGCGCGGCCAAGGCCAACTACTCGCAGAATAGAAGCGGCAAAAGATCTTCTGATGATGGTTAGAGGGAAACAGCCCCAGGTCTATCCCCACTGGGATGACAAGGCCCCCGTGTTGACCGCTAATGTGGTGACGGCAGAAGAAGAAGACGACGTCCTCCTCGACATCCTGCCTGAGGGTACGTCTGGGGAGACAACAGAAGGTATCCCCACCACTATAGACCCATCAGTTCTGATGTTGCTACAAAAATATCAACAGGAGATAGACTCTCTGAAGAAGCAGCTGATGGAAAAAACTGAACATTCATCAGCTTCTAAACCACCCGAAGTCCAGGGTGAGTCATCTCGGGGAGCGGCTCATCATGACGACCCTCCACCACTCTATACACTGTCTCAGCCGTCAGAGCCAAGCATGGCGACAGCACAACAGCGGCCACCACAGTCTCAGCCGCTGCTACCTCCGGTGTTCCCTCAGGTGCACCCGACACCCTCGCTGCTGCGTCCTCCACAGGCGACCACCCTGGTCACCCCATACTTGCAACCGGCACACTTCTATCCAGAATCGGTTGATCCCACAGTCGTAAACCGGATGATGGTAGAGAGGATGATCGAGATGAAGCTCGCAGAGAAAAGTGAAGGCGACTACGTCGCATTTGATGCCTATCGGGTACCCTACCCGCAACACCATGCGGCTAAACGACTTCCCCCGGGGGTCAACAAGCCGCCTAAGTTTGACAAATTCAACGGGAAAGGGTCCCCTAAAGAGCATATTGCATATTATATGACTGTTATGGGTGATCTGGCCACCGACGAGTCATATTTGCTGAAATTCTTCGGGTCCTCACTGACAAGGCTCGCATTTGAATGGTACTCTAGCCTCCCGGTCGGGTCAATCAGTGATTGGCCGGATATGCAGAGAAAGTTCAGAGAAAGATTCCATGTCACAGAGAGGGAGGTCACGGTGGCCGAACTCTACTCAACAAAATAAAGGGTAGATGAGACAGCCCTTGATTACATCAAGAGGTGGAGGAACCTCGGAATGAGATGCAAGCGGCCCCCGCATCAGGAGGACGCGGTACAAATATGCAAACAAAACTTCAGGAGGGAGGTCTTGGAGAAGATGATTGGAATGGAAATACGGTCGTTCGACCGGTTGAATAATGTAGTGGCCGAAGTGGAGGCTTTCCTAGCCAAGCCCGTCCCGGCGTCAGCTGCCAGCACAGCCCAGAAAGGCAAGGCTGCGGAACGGCACCCCACACTTAAAGAAGCGAACGCGCTTGATATCAAGGCGTTCGAACAGCAGAAGGAGAAAGGCAAGAAGGCGGCTCCCCCGCAACCTGCAAAAGCTCTAGATGATAAAGAAGGTCCTTCGCTGAGGGACAAAATGAAGAAAGCTTATTCCTTTCCAAAAGACAAGACCCGAGTCCTGTTCGACTGGGTAACAGAATACAGCATGGTCACTCTGCCCGAGCCAAGGAGGTCGGAGGACCTGAAAAGAAAAGACAGTCCAAGATTCTGCCCCTACCACCAGATGTTGGGACATCCAATCGAAGACTGTTATGTTTTCAAAGACG
This sequence comes from Amorphophallus konjac, assembly GCA_022559845.1. Lineage (NCBI taxonomy): Eukaryota > Viridiplantae > Streptophyta > Magnoliopsida > Alismatales > Araceae > Amorphophallus > Amorphophallus konjac. The sequence goes on from CM040120.1 coordinate 145,115,776, forward strand.
TCATCGAAGGAATGGTAAAGAAGAATGAAATAGAGCTGGGAGAGTACAAAGTAGACCCCCCTCAGCCACATGAAGCCCCTCTCAGGAGAGCAGCGGTCAACATGATTTCCCTCTACCAGGCATTACCTGAGGAGATCTCTGAAGCAAGCACACGGAGCACCTACGGAATCCATTTCCTGGAGCCCGTGAAAGAACAGCAAGGGTGGCAGCAGATCCCTGTAAAGCACAAGAAGAAGAGGGCACCTCGCCCGAAAGAGGGGGCACATATCCGTGGCGTTACACCCCGGCCTGCTCCGCCAGTGGTAGCACCCGTATGGGTCACTCCACCTACAGCCATCAGAATACATACACCTAACAGGAGGAGACAGACTCCGCTGCCAGTAATCAAGGAAACCAATCCTGGAGTCCTTCGACTGCAGCACCTGATTGATGGGCTAGATGAATATGTGCAGCCCGAATTGAAACCTTTGTTGGTACGGGACCACGTCCCATGGCGAGAGCTAGAACAACTCTCGCTCAAACAGGTGGAGGAAGCCGAAACAGCACCCCCTGAAGAAGGCAGCCTGTTCTGGGGGCAGGCACCCGCAGAAATCAAAAAGAAGAGAAAGTAAAAGAAGAAGAAAAGAAAGGCCGTTGGGGCCAATAAAACACAGGTTGTCTCCTGCAATACCCTATCAGCACTCTTCAACCTACCCGGGGGAGAGGAAGAAGAAGAAATTTACTTCACACCCCATGCTGGGGGAGGGAAAGCCGAGGCCGCAACTGCTGCGCATGCCACTCGGTCGGGCCGAAAATGGGGGCGTCAGCCACCACCCAATCACAACATCATGTTCAGAGGGGAGCAACCCTACAAGACACCTCCGCTGGAGGTTAAGGGAGTCCAAATCCCTCCTCCGTCGGGCCTATACAACAAAAGTGGGGGCAAGGCAGTCCCATCATTCCTTGAATTTATGAAGATGTCAAAAGGGAAGCAGCCCTGCCAATATGCTAACCCTACACCGGGGGCCATTCACCCGTAGCCAGCGCAATCTACTGAGGATGCGAATGCAGATGAAGCTTGCCCTACGGCAACTAATAAAGAAGACCCGACAGCCGGTGCCAGTCAAGAGGGTGTCGGGTCCGAGGAAGATGAAGCAGGTCCGTCTGGACCCGCAAATCAGAACTTCCCCAAGCCCAGATGGGCTGAAGAGATGAAGCTCTCCAATGTCCGGGCTGGGAGCCGAATAATGAAGTTGCTCAAAAAGCTCCCCGCTCGATTTACGATCTGGGAAATTCTCTCTTTGAGTGAAGAAACTCGACAGGCGATCATCACTGCTCTGCAGACACCTGCTCATTTTGAAGCCTGCATAGCTGAGGCTATACCAGAAGCCAGTATGACCTTCTCTCCAGAAGACATGCTACTACCTACTGCCAGCCACAACAGGCCGCTATATATGAAAGGGCACCTGAATGGAAGAGAACTGAATCGGATCCTGGTCGATCCTGGTGTAGCAGTCAACTTCCTGCCATACAGAATATATGAGAGGTACCACTTTAATGTGCATCTCGAGAAAGTCGGGGATATACGTATCGCTGGCTTCAACCAAAAATGTGAAGTATCTATGGGAGTGGCAGAGTTCACGCTGACCTTGGCAGATTTCACTACAACGGTGCAGTTTCATGTCATTGACTCCCGCACCTCCTACAAAGCGCTGCTCGGCCGCCCATGGCTGCATGAAAATATGGTGGTGCCCTCCACGCTCCACCAATGCATCAAATACAGCCTCCAGGGGAAGGAGGAGAGGATATTTGCTGATATCCACCCATTCGAGGTGTTTGAATGTCATTTGGCGGACGCCAACCTATATACGGGGTCTCCCCAAAAGGTTTCTGAAGCTGAGACCCCCGTAGGGGCGTCAAAGAATAGATCGGGTGACGGTTGGTATCCACCACCGCCGCGCGGATATGTCAAGCCGAAGGTGGTCTCCCACATCACAGCTTCTGGAGATGTCGTGATGGGGACATCCCTTGCCCCTCCACATTTTCTGAAGCTCGGATTGATCATCGGTGTACGCCATTATGTTCCTCATGTGTTTGTGAGTCGAGTCATGTAATTTTCTTGTTTTTATTTGAGTCTTAAACATGTAATTTTCCCTTTATTGAGTCATGTACCTAGGTTAGAAAGTCATTTTCCTAAGTCTTGAAGTCATTATGTTGGTTTGATAGGTTAATGGGCCCAATTCATTGGGCTAGGCCCAGGGGCGCCCCTCCCTTGGACTGTTTGGTCATTAGTTAGTTTGTCTGGGTCAGTTTGGTCTTAGAAAAAGTGTGGGGTCTATAAATAGCCCCACCCCTCTCTCATTTGTAACAATTATACTTGAATATTGAATCCAGAAAATTTTCACACCTTCTAGTTCCCTCTCAATATCTCCCTCTCTCTCTCTCTTACTATCACTCTCTCTAAGTGAGTTGTGCCCCCTCCCTCTCTCCTCCCCACCCCAATTTCGAAATTCATTCTCTCTCCTCCCCATTCACCCCTCATTAAGGCCCCTTCCCCTTCCCCATGCACTCATTCAATTCCCCCTCCAACCCCTAGGTGGAAACCCCTTCTCCTAGGCACCTTTCCACTCACCCAAGCAACCCTCCCTCTCCCCAAGACTGAAAGAGCCCTTCCCTAGGCCAAATTTTGAATTTCCCTCTCCCTTGGGCTGTGCCCTTTCATCTCCCTACCTCCCTAACCACCCAAGGTCGCACCCCCCCTTCCCCATCCACCAAATAACCCCTTGTTCATGCCCTTCCCCGCACCCTCTCCTCCACCTATTCTGTCCCTATTGCAGGTTTCAGAAAAGTAGTGATTTGTAGTAGCAGCCATGACTTCCCCTGAAGACTCCCAGTGGCATATCTTATATTGCTGGAATCGTCTCCAAGTCTTCTTTCCAACGGTGGTACTCTTGCCTGCATCCAAGTTCGGAGCTGTCCGGAGGAACGTCATCTTCAACGACTGCGCAATCTGTCCCAGACTGAAGGCCAGAGCGATCTTGGAAGCCGTTCAGCGGCCATCCTTGGAGGAATTCGATCATGCTTCCTTCTAAAAAATTCTTCTTCGTCTAGTCCTCCATCAGTAGCAGAAGGAACGACGCCAATCGCTCGCTCGAGCTATTTGTTCTGAATTTCTTCGCCGGAGTGTGCAGTCTGCCCCCTGCAGGTCCAGGTTCGGCCTATCTTCACTTCTCCAGACACCATTCTCCTCTCCGACCTCGGATTGTGGCCCCGTCAATTTCGACTCGAAGCTACTCCGACCATGATCGTGTCACCACCAGTTTCGTTCGATTTGGAGTTCAGGAACGACCGCAGTGCCTTCTGCAATCAACTGTATCAGTTCTGCATCAGTCAGAGGCAGAGTGTTGCTGTCCTGCTCCAGTCACCGGTCCGATCAGCCCTGAGTTCCAGAGCTTCCCAAAAAATTCAATCATCATCATCGGCCAGCTGGGGAACTTTTGGCACCGGTTTCATCAAATTTGGAGGTCGGTTGAGTCCGTGGCAGCATCTTCATCGACAACCTGTTCAGCAAAACTGAAGAGTGGCAGAACCGGCGAAGCTTGGAGAGTCGGCGTTCTCTTCATAATTTCCCCACCCCGCTTGACAGGCTGAAGGCCCCTCCCTGCGTGGAGGTAATCTTGGTTGTAATAAGTCTAACCCCCTCCCCAAGAGCCCCCCTCCTGCGAGAGGTGTAGTTCATGTAATAACATTTTCGCAGATTTGAAGCGACACCGACACGGCTTGCGGGCGCAAACCCTTGCCTCCCCGCTCGCCCCCTTCTTCGGCCGGAGTTGGCGTCTTCATGCCGGCTAGGTGAGCCTCGGTCCCCCTTTCCTTGCTGGTCAATATCACTTGCTTAGCTTAGTATTCTTGCTTTGCTGCGTCGGACGGAGAGCGAGGGCCCGGCCCAAATTGCCGAACACGTGAGTGTCCATCGCGGGTGAATTGTGAGCGAGCCATTTCAACCCACACCCATGGTGTGACGGCCGCCCGTGAGTGGGCATCCCTGGCCCAATTGGGGTTCTCCCCAAGCTTGCCAAGCACCAGAGCATCATTGTCCCACCCCGGACCCTCTCCATTATCGTTTAGTTGCCCACGGGCACAAGTGTGCACCAAGCGAGTGAGCCGCTCGAGTGGTATCATCGCCAATTTGCTTGCTTGAAACCTTAGGTCCAAGGGTCATATTGTCTTGTGGTCATCACCCCAAGGTGGTGTCACATCATGTCGACAGGGTGACACCCCCAGCATTATACCCTAAGGCTAAGGAAGTGCAGGTCGATCGACAGCACGACCACATCGGAGTCCCGGCCGGCCTCACCAAGCCAGTCCCCAGCCTCAATGATCCCACTGTCGAACCTTTTAAAGCTTGGGAGGTGACACAGGAAGATGGGCCCAGCAGCTTGTTCTATACAGCTGAGGAGCATCCCACTCGAGAAGACGCAGACTGCAGCCTCCCTGAAGATCTGGCCAACCCGCGGGTTCCTGTTCAAGGCCTAGCATTTACAACTGATCGAATGGCCAGGATGTTTTAGAATCAACACATCCCTCCCGATCAGTCTCAAAAGCGCAAAGAAGCTTTCCAGAAGATGTGGCATCCTACAAATCTGGATAAGGAAATGAGACGTGTCTCTCAACATCCAGGGTTGGGCTTCACCCTAGAAGAATATTATTACAGTGGGCGGTACGAGGTGGATACTATCTCCGCCTTCTATCCTACTGAAGATGGCCCTTTGAGGGCAACCTTTGATGAGTATCCGGTGGAAGCCGAATATTTTGAACTGGCTCGGTCCAGGAATCAAGAAGCAGAAACCTCAGCCCCTCGCCGATGCTGGGAGCAGGTTCATCCTGAAGAAACGGCCCTTCAAGCCGAATTTGATACGGCTAGCAGCAGCGAAGCCAAAGACAGTCAAGAAGCAGGAGTCTCTCCCTCCATAGAGGTCCTACTAATGGCTACTTCAACACCCTTTCTGCCAATCAGGGAAGCCTTAGTCAACTCCAATCAAGGGGAGCCAGCTACCAGGGAAGAAAAAGCCACTTCTGCAGAAGATACAACTGTCCCAGAAGGCGAAACATCCTCAACTTCTGCTGCAAAATCAGCATGCTGTCCGGGCCTGGCAGTGAACAGTTACCAGCCCGTCATGGCTGCAATCTCATCTGCAAACACCAATGCTGCTCTCTCATCCTTGGAAACTGCGATGGCAATGGATTTGCTAATAGAATAATCCACTCAGCAGCTGACACAAGAGATCAAGAAACCTCAGGAAGCTCTGGCGGTGTCTGACGAGGAAGTCGAAGTACTCGACCCTCAAGATGGTATTCCAGACTTCGTTGACCTCCAACCGTCACCTCAGGAGATAGAAGACGAAGGCCAAGCCACAGTCGATGAACTAATAGAAGTCAACCTGGGAAATGAGAAGGACCCTAGGCCTACCTTCCTCAGCACCCAACTATCCCCAGAGGAACGGGAGCTGTACACTCAGCTACTGCTAGAATACCGGGATTGCTTCGCCTGGACTTACAAAGAGATGCCAGGTCTAAGCCCCGCTGTCTCGCAACATGAGTTGGCAATTAGCCCTGACGCCGAGCCGGTAAAGCAACCACCGCGGCGCATGAGGCTAGAGCTCATCACCCAAATTTGTGCTGAAGTCGACAAGCTCATTGACGTGGGATTTGTTGAAGAAAACCAGTACACTACATGGCTGGCGAATATCGTCCCCGTGAAAAAGAAGAATGGACAGATCCGATATGTGTCGACTTCCGGGATCTAAATAAAGCCTACCCCAAAGATGACTTCCCGGTGCCGATAACCGAGGTCATGATTGATGCTACAACCGGCCATGAGGCCCTATCATTCATGGACGGGTCTTCCGGCTACAATCAGATTTGGATTGCGGACCATGACCGAGTCCATACTGCTTTCCGAACTCCTAAAGGCATTTATCATTACAAGAGAATGCCGTTCGGACTAAAGAATGCTGGCGCAACCTATCAGCGCGCAATGACCAAAATCTTTGATGAACTGCTCTACCACAAGGTCGAGTGCTACATAGATGACCTGGTGGTCAGAACCAGAAGAAAAGAAGATCATCTGCAAGACCTCTGGATTATTTTTCAGAGGCTGAGGCAGCATGAGCTGAAAATGAACCCTATGAAATGTGCGTTCGGAGTGGCAAACGGAAAATTCTTGGGCTTCATCGTCCGATATCGGGGAATCGAGATAGACCCCGCAAAGATCAAGGCGATTCAGGGGTTACCTCCGCCAAGGAACATCTCCGAGCTGAGATCACTACAGGACCGTTTGGCTTATATCCGGCGTTTCATTTCTAATTTGCCAGGGCGATGCCAGCCTTTTCACAAGTTGATGATGAAAGATGTCCCCTTTTATTGGGATGAAGATTGCCAGGCAGCCTTCGACAAGCTAAAAGACTACCTGAAAACTCCTCCAGTGTTGGGCGCACCGGTGAAAGGATGACCATTGATACTGTATATAGCAGCTACACATAATTCTCTGGGGGCAATGCTGGCCCAAAATAATGAAGAAGGGAAAGAACAAGCCCTCTATTACCTCAGTCGGAGACTGGTCAGAACTGAAGAGAAATATACTTATATTGAGAAGATCTGTCTGGCGCTGCTCTTCGCAATTAAAAAGCTCCGACACTATATGTTGTCGCATGAAATCAGCTTGGTATCCAAAGAGGATCCCCTGAAGTACATTATGTCTCAACTGGCACTCAAAGGCCGCCTGGGCAAATGGGCGGTAATCCTTATGGAGTTTGATATCTCCTACGTGCCACACAAGGCCGTCAAAGGCCAAGCTATTGCAGACTTCTTCGCTGAGCACCCAGTGCCCGGGGATTGCCCGTTGGAGCCGGAGCTTCCTGAAGATGAAACCCTAGAGGCCGTGCAAGTACAGCCCTCCTTATGGCAACTATACTTTGATGGCTCTTCCAGAATTGACACCTCTGCCACCGGGTCAGCCAGGGTCAGAGCAGGAGCAGGCATAGTCTTGAAATCCCCAGAGGGAGAAGTGGTGCACACATCCTGTTCCATAAACAAGCAATGCACAAACAATGAAGCAGAATATGAAGCCTTGATAATCGGGTTGCAAATTGCTCTGTCCATGGGAATTCAGATGCTGGAAGCATTCGGAGACTCCATGCTAGTTATAAAACAGCTAGAAGGAGAGTTCGATGTACGAAAGCAAGAGCTCCTCCCCTATCACCAGTTGGCAACTCGCCTGATGTCAAATTTTTACTTCATCAGCATTAAGCACATCAATCGAGGCCGGAATGCTCAGGCAGACGCCCACGCTAAGCTTGCCAGTTCATTGGTGGTCCCGCCAGACACAAGCCTGAATATAACAGTGATCAACCGCCGACAGGTCCCCAGCATGACAGAGGTCCTGACCGACGAACAAGAGATGGAAGTAGCAGTCATCGAAGGGGTTCAGCGGCCCGATTGTCGAGAGCATCTCCTACACTGGTTTCAATACCAGCAACTTCCAAAAGAAAAGGAACAGAGGATGAAGCTCTTGAGGATCAAGGATTCTTACGAGATGCGAAGCGGGACCTTGTTCCGAATTATGGCAGATGCCCGAAGGAAAGTCCTTGTAGCAACCCTGATAAATTTAAAAGGAATAAATAAATCAAAATAGATTAAAAGATTTAGTAAATAAATGAAAGAGCTTGGAATAAAAATAATTAAACCCTAATGAAAATAACGCCTCAGATATAGGCGCTACTTTACAAACGCCTTCACCTAAGGCGTGTTTTGAAGAATGGACGCCCACATGTCAAGGCGTCAAATTTCAAACGACCAAAATAAATAAAAGGGGCAAGTTTGCATAACGTCCTTTGAGTGGATGCGTTTCAACAAGTAACGACGCCTGACAAGGCGTCAATTTACATTCGACGCCCTTACTTAGGACGCTAATTCAGTTTGAGTTTCGTTCGACCTAGGAGTCTATCCAGGGTAAGTTGATAACTATGAGAAAGAGTTCGAATGTAGTAATAATTCTATCTTGGAAGTATTACTTCCAATCAAACACTAACCTTATTAGGATTTCTAGAACCCTATAAAAACCCTTGACTATCGAACCCTAAAGATCTATTTGGACGACCTACGGCTGCTACGGTACGTAAAGAACAGCATGTTCTTTTTCCTTTAATCTGTCTATCAAATTGTGAAGAATACTGATGATTCTTCATTCTCTTCTGATTGCAGGTTGAAAGCTTTTGGTCATCTGAAGAACGGGTAAGTTCTTCTCCTTCTTTACCTTCTGTTAGTTCTTACGAAGAGTAATACCTTCGTTTTATTCTGCCTCTACAGGTTGCCTGTAGAAGTGAAACCGATCGATTGAAGAATTGAGGGTTCTTCATCCACGTACATCATCTGCAACTTCTCCTTCATCTTCTTCTTCCGGTGATCACTCTGTTATAGACAGAGCATCGTCTCTTCACCAGATCTTTCACGTTTCATCAAAAGGTAGGTTTTCTCAAGCACTGTAGCCCAAATCACCATAATAGCTATGTTAAACCATATATATTAATCCATGCATATAGTTTTTGAGAGTTTTGAATGTTTCTATTGTTGGAAAAAAAATGCCCTTTCCAAGGGTGCTAATTTTATACGCGACCCAGACTAGGGCGCTATTTAAATAAACGACCCTGACAAGGTCGTCAATTCAAAAGATTTGACGCCCTGTACACAGACGTCAATTTAATTACCTGATAAGTACCCATGTTAATTAGTCCAATATTCACTTAAACATGATTCTAAATCAGTGCATGATCATTAATCCTGATATTATCCTGTCATGACCATATCTCGTTTTCTGGAAATTTCAATACTTGAAAAATTGTAAATTCTTGAAATACACGACCCTGTATAGGTCGTCTCTCACTTGACTAACGCCCTTGTTCAGGGCGTGAATTGAAAAGTAACGCCCCTGTACAGGGCATGTTTTTGATAAATTACTGAAAATATATATTCTGTAAAAATAGAAGTAAAGAATGAATGACCATTGTATACGTCGTCAACTTGTAATTAAACGCCCCTTACCAGGGCGCGTTTTTGGTAAAATACTGAAATATTGAAATCTTGCAAAAATGTAAAATAGATAAACGCCCTTACTGAAGGCGTTAATTACTTGAGTAGTGACTTTACTTAAGTCGTTATTTTCCTGTAAAAATATTTTTACCTGTTTCTGACAATCGATGGTTCCAGTATATCTATATATATATATGTATATCGGCACTATATCTCCACTCCGTGAGTATAGTCCCATGTTTCATGATGTTTTATCGACCACCCTCAATTCTCATTGACATACAAGCTCTCCATTGGACATTCCGTTCCTTTGGACTAGCGAGTTAGTCATAGAGACCTCCGTAAGACTCCTCGAGCCTTAGATTCCCTCAAGGCCGACTGAGCTGGTTGTACCCTAAAAACCCATTACACTATTGAATGCCATGTCACTCTAAATAAACATGGTATACCGGCCCTTATGATATGCAAAGAGTATATCATGAGAATTCTTAATGGGATGATGATATCATGCTATTTGTTGATGTTCTTGTGGACCTCAATTCTATAATAAGAATGAGGGTATCTTACCTTTGATATACTGTTCATGTGGACCTCAATTGTCATGGTACCCGAGTTAAGGGAACCTAATTCCACCTAGTTTCATCGTTCATCGTGATTGTACCGTTGTTATCGCCTATCTATGTCCAATGTCGTATTTTTGGACTCCATTCTCTCAAAGTTATCCTACGTGTCTACAAGCTTAAATTGTTGAAATTCCATATTGGCTATATATATATATATATATATACAAGAGTGGATGTCAAAATATATGATAAATGCCTGCTCATTTTGGGCCCGATCTGGTCCTGGGAGGAGCACCCGAAAGTACTTGTGCCCATGGGAGTTGAATGATAAGGTATATGGCATTATACTGAGTGCATGACTAGCTTGATTGGACATTCCACACAAATCTTGTACTTGACTCGTACTTGACACGACATGAATTGCGTGACCCGAGAAAGGGTAATTACTTGCTTGCTTGAAACATGATAGCCAAATTCTTGACATGACTTGTTAAAAGTTCTTGCTTGAATATCTTGTAGCTTTTCTTGAAAGTTCATGGCTTGTTCAAATTGCTATCTTATTGCTATACTCTCTTTCTACCTTGTCGTTTTATACAAGCATGCATAGCTAAAGTACATACATGAAAGATGTAATTATTTAAATCCCTTGCTAGCGCTTGAGATATAATTTCCTACTGAGCGTTCGCTCACTCCGTGTTTGTCCCTTACTTTTCAGGTAAGTCTGACGAAGAAGGTCAATCTGATGGGGAAAGTCAAGAGTGAAAGAGATAGAACTTCTCCAAGTGTCATCTAGTCTTTTTCCTATTTTCTTGAGTCAACTATGTACTTTTCCTTTTTAATTGAATAGAGTATTGGATTTGTAATAGTCTATCCATTACGAAATAAAGGATTGGGTTGTCTTTCTATTTTGCGCATCTCTGTTTTGGTGTCGAATACACTACTACTCTGATTGACATGATTGATATAAACTCGTCGCACATATCCGAGTATCTTCCGCGCTCGGGGCGTGACAGTCCTACTCCGTTGCTTGTCTTCAGCAGAAGCAGGACTGGTGATGCAGGAGGTCCATGCAGGATCAGCTGGAGCACACCAGGCTGGCCCGAAGATGAAAATTAAGATAAAGAAACTGGGTTACTATTGGCCCACCATATTTGACGATTGCTGCAGGTTTGCCAAAGCTTGTCAGAAGTGTCAAGAACATGCTAATGTGGCAAGGAGACCTCCAGTGCCATTGCATCCCACCCTACCAAGCTGGCCGTTTGCTCAGTGGGGCACGGACGTAGTAGGGCCGCTACCAGCATCTTCATCAGGGTGCAGATACATCTTAGCAGCTACGGACTACTTCTCCAGATGGGCGGAGGCAGTAGCACTAAGAGATGTGACGGGAGAACTAGTTGCAAGATTCTTCTGGCAGAATGTAATATTTCGGTTCGGGATCCCCAGCCGAATCATCTCTGATAATGGCAGTCACTTTAGGAACCAGAAGGTTTATCGGCTGGCCGACAAATACAAAATCGACTGGAGGACATCGTCCCCCTACAACCCTCAAGCCAATGGACTTGCAGAGGCCTTTAACAAGACTTTATGCACATTGCTGGCAAAGACTGTCAAGTCTAATAAAAAAGATTGGGAAGAAAAGATGTACGAAGCACTTTGGGCCTATCGTACTGTCTACAAGACCCCAACCGGCTGTTCCCCCTTCTCCCTTGTCTACGGGTCAGAAGCTGTGGTGCTAATTGAACTTGAAGTTCCTTCATTGCGAGTTGCCATCCAGCACGGACTAGTCAATGATGAGCAGACCAATGCAGAAAGAAGATTGGAGGAGCTCGCTGAGCTCGAAGGGAAACGCCTCCGGGCACAGCAAAACATCCAACTCTACCAAGCTCGCATGGCCCGTGCTTTTGACAAGCTAGTCAAGGGTCGAGAATTCAAGAAAGGAGACCTGGTAATGGTCAAAAGAAAAGAAGTGATGGCCTCCAACCCCAAAGGGAAGCTGGTCAAAAATTGGGTCAGGCCGTATATCGTCCGCCGAGTATATGAAGGGGGTGCCTACGTCCTTGTAGACCACAAAGGAGTCATTCAGTTCTCTCCCCTCAACGGAAAACACATTAAGCTGTATCATGCAGCGCAGCCGACATGTCCCGAGTGATCGGTCGGAGCTACTCCTCTCCTTGGTCCAGTGGCGCTCCGCCCTAACCGAGCTATCTCTCGTTGGTTTAGTGGCACTCCGCCCTAACCGAGCTACCTTCTCCTTGGTTTAGCGGCACTCCGCCCTAACCAAGCTATATTTTCTTGGTCTAGTGGCATTCCGCCCTAACCGAGCTATCTTTTATTGGTTTAGTGGCACTCCGCCCTGACCGAGCTACCCTCTCCTTGGGTTAGTGGCACTCCGCCCTAACCGAGCTACCCTTACCTTGGTTTAGTGGCACTCCGCCCTAACCGAGCTACCCTCTCCTTGGTTTAGTGGCACTTCGCCCTAACCGAGCTATCTCTCCTTGGTTTAGTGGCACTCCGCCCTAACCGAGCTACTCCTCTCCTTGGTCCAGTGGCGCTCCGCCCTAACCGAGCTATCTTACCTTGGGTTAGTGGCACTCCGCCCTAACCGAGCTACCCTTACCTAGGTTTAGTGGCATTCCGCCCTGACCAAGCTACTTCTCCTTGGTTTAGTGGCACTCCGCCCTGACCGAGCTACCTTCTCCTTGGTTTAGTGGCACTCCGCCCTGACCGAGCTACCTTCCCTTGGTCCAGTGGCGTTCCGCCCTGACCAAGCTATTTACCTTGGGTTAGTGGCACTCCGCCCTAACCGAGCTACCCTTACCTTGGTTTAGTGGCACTCCGCCCTAACCGAGCTACCCTTACCTTGGTTTAGTGGCACTCCGCCCTAACCGAGCTACCCTCTCCTTGGTTTAGTGGCACTTCGCCCTAACCGAGCTATCTCTCCTTGGTTTAGTGGCACTCCGCTCTAACCGAGCTACTCCTCTCCTTGGTCCAGTGGCGCTCCGCCCTAACCGAGCTATCTCTCCTTGGTTTAGTGGCACTCCGCCCTATCCGAGCTACCTTCTCCTTGGTTTAGCGGCACTCCGCCCTAACCAAGCTATCTTTTCTTGGTCTAGTGGCATTCCGCCCTAACCGAGCTATCTTTTCTTGGTTTAGTGGCACTCCGCCCTGACCGAGCTACCCTCTCTTGGTTTAGTGGCACTCCGCCCTAACCGAGCTACCCTTACCTTGGTTTAGTGGCATTCCGCCCTGACCAAGCTACTTCTCCTTGGTTTAAGTGGCACTCCGCCCTGACCGAGCTACCTTCTCCTTGGTTTAGTGGCACTCCGCCCTGACCGAGCTTCCTTCCCTTGGTCCAGTGGCGTTCCACCCTGACCAAGCTACTTACCTTGGTTTAAGGGCACTCCGCCCTAACCGAGCTACCATTTCCTTTGTTTGGTGGCACTCCGCCTTAACCGAGCTACCTTTTCCTTGGTTTAATGGCACTCCGCCCTAACCAAGCTACCCTCTCTTTGGTCTAGTGGCATTCCGCCCTAACCAAGCTACCCTCTCCTTGGTCTAGTGACATTCCGCCCTGGTCAAGCTTCCAAAAGAATACGCCACACCGCCATTAATAGCCTTACGTTCGGATTGGCACGAAAGCCCTTCCTTGCGTTAGCATTATCTTCCCGCTAATGAATAAACCCGAGTCGGCTAAAGGCTTTGTGTTCTAGCTGGCATTCTCACATTGTTGCCACTACGGGCCATCCACTGTCGACCAGGAGTCGAACATTACACTTCGACCTGCCACCCTATACAAATAAAAAAAATGGGGTTAAAAATAGAGATACCCCGCCAGACTTGCTCTTATATTAGGACAAGTGCAAAAATGGCTATAACCCAGCTGTGGCGAAAACCCGAAGGGGCGCTGCAGGCAAAATCGGGTACCCAGCCGCGTGAAAACCCGAAAGGGCGCGCGGGCAAAAGCAAGAGGGGGCTGGCTCCGGCGAAAACCCGAAAGGGCGCTTGAGTCAGTAAAGTGGTAATTTCTAAATTCCTCTCCTATTCTCCACCCAATGAAACTCCGAAAGGGACAACCATCAAAGTCCCACCGAAAATCCTTTAACAAACCCATATTCGACCTGCATCATCATCGGCGAGATCGGTCGATCTCTACCCTTAACTTGGACCTTACGTCCCTGTTGATAATCCCATCTTTGCTTTGGCATGTGACCCATGTTGATGAATAAACCCATGGTCGACCCTCGTCATCATCGGCGAGATTGGTCTATCTCTACCCTTAACTTGGACTTTCCGTCCCCGTTAATAACCCTACCTTTGCCTCGGCATGTGGCCCATGCCGATGAATAAACCCACGTTCGACCCTCGTCATCATCGGCGAGACCGGTCGATCTTTACCCTTAGCTCGGATCTTACATCCTTGTTAATAGACCATATCCTTTGCTTCAATATCTAACCAGTGTCGACAGACCGAAGCAGGGTCCAATCCTTGTCATCATCGACAAGGCCAGTCAATATTTTCGCGGTCCAGTTCTTCTGCATCCCGAATTCAAGAAAAAAGAGAGAAAGAAAAGAAAATGGGGTTAAAAATAGAGATACCCCGCCAGACTTGTTCCTATATCAGGATAAGTGCAAAAATGGCTATAACCCAGCTGTGGCGAAAACCCGAAAGGGCGTCGCAGGCAAAATCGGGTGTCCCGCCGCGTGAAAACCCGAAAGGGCGCGCGGGCAAAAGCAAGAGGGGGCTGGCCTCGGCGAAAACCCGAAAGGGCGCTTAGGTCAGTAATGTGAATAAAAAATTTTGAATGATGAATAGTGATGATTCATTCTCTGTCCGGAAGACCCCTTTCGAGGTCATGGCGGAGTCTTCATCCGATATCCCGCCTATTCACATCTATTGTCTACCCTTTTCGACCCTTGTCACCATCGGAAAGATCGGTCGCTACCCTCTTCGATTTTTGTCATCATCGGCAATACCGTCTGCCCTTTTCGACCCTTGTCACCATCGGCAAGATCGGTCGCTACCCTTTTCGGTTTTGTCACCATCGGCAAGACCATCTACCCTTTTCGACCCTTGTCACCATTGGCAAGATCGGTCACTACCCTTTTCGATTTTTGTCACCATCGGCAATGTCGTCTGCCCTTTTCGACCCTTGTCACCATCGGCAAGAACGGTCGCTACCCTTTCTGATTTTTGTCACCATCGGTAATACCGTCTACCCTTTTCGACCCTTGTCACCATTGGCAAGATCGGTCGCTACCCTATCCGATTTTTGTTACCATCGGCGAGACCGTCTACCCTTTTCGACCCTTGTCACCATCGGTAAGATCGGTCGCTACCCTACCCAGTTTTTGTCACCATCGGCAAGGTCGTCTACCCTTTTCGACCCTTGTCACCATCGGCAAGATCGGTCACTACCCTATCCAATTTTTGTCACCATCGGTAAGACCGTCTACCCTTTTCGACCCTTGTCACCATCAGCAAGATCAGTCACTACCCTATCCGGTTTTTGTCACCATCGACAAGATCGTCTACCCTTTTCGACCCTTGTCACCATCGGCAAGATCGGTCGCTACCCTATCCGGTTTTTGTCACCATCGGCAAGACCGTCTACCCTTTTCGACCCTTGTCACCATCGACAAGATCAGTCGCTACCCTATCCGATTTTTGTCACCATCGGCAAGACCGTCTACCCTTTTCGACCCTTGTCACCATCGGTAAGATCGGTCGCTACCCTATCCAGTTTTTGTCACCATCGGTAAGACCGTCTACCCTTTTCGACCCTTGTCACCATCGACAAGATCGGTCGCTACCCTACCCAGTTTTTGTCACCATCGGCAAGGTCGTCTACCCTTTTCGACCCTTGTCACCATCGGCAAGATCGGTCACTACCCTATCCAATTTTTGTCACCATCGGTAAGACCGTCTACCCTTTTCGACCCTTGTCACCATCGGTAAGATCGGTCGCTACCCTATCCAGTTTTTATCACCATCGGCAAGACCGTCTACCCTTTTCGACCCTTGTCACCATCGGCAAGATCGGTCGCTACCCTACCCAATTTTTGTCACCATCGGCAAGACCGTCTACCCTCTTCGACCCTTGTCACCATCGGCAAGATCGGTCGCTACTCTACCCGATTTTTGTCACCATCGGCAAGATCGTATACCCTTTTCGACCCTTGTCACTATCGGCAAGATCGGTCGCTACCCTAGTCCGGTTCTTGTCATCATCGTCAAGACCGTCTACCCTTTTTCGACCTTCGTCATCATCGACAGGACCGGTCACTACCCATTCTCGGGTCTTGCCATCCTCGGTAGGACCGCTTACCCGCCAGTTTTGATATACCCTCTTGAGTCCCCCGGACTCTCGGCTGGCATAGGCCGTTGTTAGTTTCGAGAAAAGTCACGGCGCGGTGGAGCGAACACCTCACCCCTTTGCTGAAGGCGTGAGCGCTCTCCTGCCCTAGTGACTCATACACTCGGATTAGAAACAACGGGCGAATGGAAGAGAAAAGAATAATGACATGATGGAGTCTTCATTCAAAAAGCACGATGGAGATTTTCCATTACTATGAAGTAAAAGGTACATGTTACACGGGCCATCCCCCGGAGTACATGAAGTGCGTCAAAAAGGGAGCAAATAAGGAGAAAAAAAAATACGGCAGAGGATGTCGGAAGATGTCCTCCAGCGCAGGAATACCCAGGGAAGGATGGCGGGTCAGTTCTTGCAATCAGAACTCGGTGGCCCCCAGCTCAGATAGCTTATCCTCGAGGGAAGCAGCTTGTCCCTCGGCCATCTCTGCATCCTCCGCCTTCTGGACTCCCAGGCGATCTACTTCTTCAAGTTCGGCCTCTACCCTTGAAAGTTCGGCCTGTAATGCCGCCATCCGGGCCGTCAGGAAGCTTCGATGTTGTAAAGAGGCCTTGGCTTCATCCCTCATCCTAGCTGCAGTCTCTTGCAGAGAAATGAGGGTCGTTCGGCTTTCAGCCCGCTTCAATGATATGGCCGCCAGCTGGTCAGCTGCTTCCCGGCCTAGAAATTCCCTCCTGTTTACATACTTCAGGAGCATGACTACCCGCGGAGTCCAATCGTCCATAGGGCAACCAAAGGCCAACATCGATCGGGAAAGATGCTCTATCAAGCCCCTCAGCTGAACATAAGTTAAATCCCTGCTAGCCGTTATGGTCTGTTGAAGAGCCCCCAAAAACTGCCACACAAGGTCATTTGAAGATTGAAGACCCAGTGGCGACGTCTCGGGCAGTTCAAATTCCACTCTGCTATCCACAGCAGCCCAGATATCATCGGCCGACCCGGAAGATGACGATGGCATGAGCTGCAGTCCACTGCGGTGGGGAACAACCGCACTGGCAGATACGGTGGCTGGAGCCTCAACAACAACAATTTCTTGGCCTGCCCCCTGGGATGGGGGTCCAACAGGAACGTCGAGAGCCGAAGACGTCTGTTCTTCAATAATCTCTCTGGCTTCTATCTCAGCAGGACCACCCTTTTCCAGAATTGACTGCTGTGCAGCCTCCATTGGCGGAGAATCTCCGGCTGCCGCCGAACTATCAACTTCCACGAGTGCTCCGGGTCCGACTGGAACCATGGCTGCTGCAAGGTCCTTTGGGTATCGCAATGTGATAGGCCGCATGACGGACGGGAGAATTGCATGGCCCGTTCCCAGAGCCGGGAGTGGTATCTGCACCGTCATGGTTGGCAGCGCCACCTCAGCCTGCATCAGAAATATATATACATTAAAAAAAATGAGGCTGGAGGGAAGATAAAGAAGAACAGCAAACGCCGACCCTGGGCAGGTCCTTACCTCAGCGGGTACTAAGCTCAAATCTTTAAGAGCAGCTCCCCCGGCACCGGCCTCTTCACTCTCAAGTGATAATGACGGCTCGGGACCGCGCCGGATTAACATCCAAGGCCAAGGGGGCGCACCGGATTACGCGTGCCGTATTAACATCTAAACGGCGCCGGGTTAACGGCCATGCCAAATTAAAAGCCCTCCCAGGCTCCTTTCAACCCAAGAGGGAATCGCTCTGGGTGAAACTCATCCGTTGGCCTTGCTGTACTCATGCCTTGCTTGCAACACCCACGTCTGGGGGGCATTTGTTGGCACTCAAAATATGATCGTCGGTGACCAAGCCATAAGGACGAATGACCCGGCCCACCGAAGTACGGAAGCCGATAAAGATCAACATATTGAAGACTTCTCAAGCTGCCAGAGCCTCGAGTAACTCCATGTGGACACGGGGACTTCACCTCAGGAGAGCCGAGACAAACTCGTCAACCAACCGGCAGTGCGACCAAGCCTACCCAATGAACCGGCATCGACTTTGTCATGCCACATACACTACACCCGTTGTCCGATCAAGGACGACGGTTTATCCGGTGGATCCCCACCATATGAAGAGGTTCTCCCGAAGATGAAGGAGTTCCCCTGGCTCTCCGAGACGGAGGACCGAAAGCTCTGTCGGCAGAAGATCCCGATCACCCGGCACGGGTACGGCCTTGCCAAGATGGGCCCATTAGTGGCCGAATGATCACCCAACTCAGGCGGAACTATCCCTGGTGTTACACCACCCCCTAAGGAGCTTTGGGCACGAGCCAGACCGAGCCAGCAGCACGAATCATAGAGCCGAAGGCCGTGTCAGCGGAAAGCCCGTATGATCAAATCAAAGCTATCTGGAGGCTCGAGAATGGCCGTGCGTCAACCTGGGAGCTTCTACAAGACATCTCGTCGAAGTTTCGAGGAGCATTGGCAAGATAAATGTTCACGGTGACCCCTGGAATCATCCCCAGACACACCAACTGGCTCGAAGCGCACGAGGAGCGTTAGCCCGACGCGCCCTAAACCGGCGCGCCCCTCACTTGACGCCCTCTATCCCGGCGCGCTGCACCCCCATCCAGGGCCTGGCTATTCCGGGGCGGAAAGACCCATGAAGTCCTTCCCGGCGCGCAGTT
The DNA here is from genome assembly GCA_022559845.1 of Amorphophallus konjac. Classification (NCBI taxonomy): domain Eukaryota; kingdom Viridiplantae; phylum Streptophyta; class Magnoliopsida; order Alismatales; family Araceae; genus Amorphophallus; species Amorphophallus konjac. The sequence goes on from CM040120.1 coordinate 145,134,374, forward strand.
CTTCACGCCGTATAAGGCTTGGGGCTCGATCATGTATATATACGGATGGCTATTCGAAAACAAAAAGAGAGGCAGAGAAACAGAAAGAGGGAGCAGACAGAGCGTTAAGAGCAGTGTCTTTCGAGAGAGGCCTTCCGAGGGGAGAGAGAGCTTTCTTGAAAGAGAAGTTTCCATCCGAGCGTCCTTCGACGGCCGTCTTCCTCTTTTCTGGTTGAAGTCCTCCGGAGCCGGAGAAGGAGAAGCGGGCCGATACTCTGTTTTGAGAACTGGTGGGCGCCGGCGTCTATCTCTCTGCTCTTCGTGAATTTTCCTCTTTCGGAATCTCCGTCTACCAACTGTAAGCAAGAGAGGGGAGGGATGGCAATGATATGAGCCGACCCCTCCCCTCCTCTGCGTTTTCTTCTCTTCACTATATTTTCCCCTGCGAATGATGAACGGCGACCGAGCAATGATGCCGATGCCGGATTCTTAACGTGTAATGAATGGCCCATTCCCGTTTCTGGGATGGCAATGTGTATTTGAATGCCTAGACCAGCAGGTCGAATGAGTGATTTGAAACTTATGTCTCCTTCTCTATCTACATCGATGTATATGTTAAGGTATTCCGTGCGTTTTATCTGATCCCGGTTTCCCCGAAGCCCCGATCATGCCCCGAAGCACCGTGGGCTACAGAAACACCCCTCCCCGGGGTTTTCCCTTTCGACCGTGCTCGTGTCTGATTTAAGGGTCTCCGCATAACCTACGTTGACAGAGCTGCGCTTCTGCGTAGGCTTCTTTGTACCGTATTGTCAAGGTACTAACTCCCCTCGATTCCGCGCTTCCTGTTGCCCTGTGGCTCGTGAGGTGGGAGTCGTTCTTGGGATTACAAGATGCATCGACTTGACATCACGCCGTAGCTGTTCGAGCATATGCCTCTGTGTTTGGCTCGTCTCGCCTATGCGTTGATTACCCCTATGCGTTGTAGTCATGTGAACCATTCCGAGATTCCTTTATTTCATCTTAATCGTCCGGGGAGGGGGGGGAACATTCCCCGTTACTTCACACAGCTGCTGGGCGATCAAGAACTCAACCTCTCAATGGTAGATGTTTCACCAAGGCCATAGCAGATAGCAACAGGGGGCCTTGGCCTAACAGGTTTAGCCCCGACAATCTGAGACTCAATCGAGGCCGAGAGATGTATGCTCCTCGTAGGCCAGCCCTCGGAGCCTCACCCTCTTGGTGGTCGGTTCATCCACGGGATGAGTCATAAGCGGTGGGTTGTCCACCCCTCGCAGGCTAGCCCTCAGGGTGATACTCCTATCATCAATGACCTCATCTCTCTATCTTTCCCCTTACGGAGCCTTGGTGCCCCTCGTAGGCTAGTCCTCGAGGTATCCTATCCGATGGGGTTTGCTGGGTGCCTCCGTGTACACCGGCGGTTTAGGGGCTTGTTCCACAGGTGAGCATGACCCCGCTTCTCCCCTGCAACTCTTCAGGTTCATGGGAGATGCTGTCCAATTTTGGACAGATTAAGATTGAATAAGCCTTAATGGAACACTCGTTCTGGACTTAATTACCTCGGTGCATGAGTATGAACCTCGCACTGACTTGCTCCTTCATTCCTAGAAGGTCATGGGCTCCATTTAAACAGTCAATTGGCCTAAACAACTCTGAAATGGTCTATGAGAATTTAACAAACTTGAAAAGGTTCAAAAATTAACAAAATAGGGTTAATACGACGCGGTCTTAACCGGCGCGCCTTAAACCGGCGTGGTACCCCCCCGCGTCGGGTTAACCCCACACTCATAATCAAAAAGTTTTTCCTTGCAACTTTCCGGCGCGCCCTAAACCGGCGCGCCCCATCCTCTTGCGCGCCATTTTAGCCGGTTATGGGGCCGCGCCGTATTAGCCGTCCATACTAATGTTTTATCGCGCCGTATGAGTTACTTCTCGCATGGTTGCGCCGGTTTTGAAGCATGTTGCCGTTTAAATCGCTCATTTGCCCCAAGGCAATTTTCGTCTCTCGGGGTCGATGCCAACGAGCCATAGCTGGTAATAAATTGAATAAAAGAAGGGCCTAGCGAGCCCGAACTATATTGTTATCATATCTACATTACCATATCCGTTAGCACTTTGCTTTCGCTATCATATTTATGTTGCCTTCTTCCTTCTCCTCGATGAGGAGTAATAAACGTGGTTGATCACCATTTGCTTCCACAATTCCGTCATCATGCTTAATATAGTTATGAACGTCATGTGTGCATCCTGCATGTCTTCGTCATAATCATCATGTAGCTCTTTTTAATCCGACTTCGACAGCCTGCTATCTCGGCAATTAATCAAAGGTGTTCCTCCTCGTGGGGGATGTAATTAACGCCATAGCCTTTATGGTATGGCGGACTGCTGGTCCCGATCGAACCTCACATTCGCCCGACACGGGTCAGAATGAGCGCATCATGAAATTGTCACTCATGTGACTGGCACGCCCGCGTCATCAATCAGTCAGTTAATTACCAGTTAGTTAATTGGTTGATCGACGCGTGAAATAAAACATGTATACATGTACATATGTACATATACACACAAAATAAAAACAATAAGATGGTCAGATAAAACCCGTCGCAGCCAGGTATATACCGATGTGCATGGCATTGGCCTCGATGTGTGTTAATGCAACAAGGGAAGGTCATTGCTTATTCTTCCCAACAATTGAAGAAGCATGAAGAGAACTACCTGGTGCATGACTTAGAGCTGGCCGCGATAGTGTTTGCCTTGAAGATCTGGAGACACTATCTCTATGGAGAATAGTTCACTGTGTACTCCGATTACAAAAGCCTCAAGTATCTATTTTCCCAAAAGGAACTCAACATGAGGTAGAGGCGTTGGCTCGAATATCTCAAGGATTTCAACTTCACAATACAATACCATCCTGTAAAGGGAAATTCTGTAGCTGATGCCCTTAGTCGAAAGCCGAGAGTATTATTGGCCAACTGCATGATCCAAGAGTGGAAATTGCTGGAGCAATTCACCAAGCTTAATATAAGTACAGACCAGGAGAGATGGTGTATTACTCTATCACACATGAGAATACAACCATATCTGCTTACTGAAATACAAGGACTTCAAGATAGTGACCCGATGTTAGTAGAGATCAAGGATAAGTTAGAAGAACGACCAGACTTCAAGGTAGCATCAAATTGAAGGTTATTATTCAGAGAAAGGACTTGTGAACTGGATTGTCTGGAATTGAAGAAGAAGATTTTAGAAGAAGCTCACAGATCAAGGTACATGATTCATCCCAGATCTATCAAGATGTACCAAGACTTGAAACAGACTTTTTGGTGGAATAACATGAAAAGGGAGGTAGCGGACTTTGTGTCTCGTTGTCTCACCTGCCAACAAGTTAAGGCGGAACACCAAAAGCCTGCCGGTAAGCTACATCCTTTGGATATTCCTAAATGGAAGTGGGAGGATATCGGTATGGACTTTATAATGGGTCTGTCGAAATCTAAAGGAGAACGTGATGAAATATGGGTCATCATCGATCGATTGACCAAGTCAACTCATTTCCTACCAATTAAGAGTCGATGGTCAGTTGATGTCCTTACTGCTTTATACATTAAAGAAGTCGTCAGACTGCATGGAGTTCCTGTTTCGATCATGTCGGACTGAGACCCGCGTTTTACTTCTCATTTCTGGAAGGGTCTACAACATTCGTTGGGGACAAGACTCAACTTTAGTACAGCTTTTCATCCTCAGACGGATGGTCAAACTGAGAGAACAAATCAAGTGGTAGAAGACATGCTACGTGCTTGTATTATTAATTTCGGTGGAAGGTAGCATGATCACTTGCCTTTGGTCTAGTTTCATATAACAATAGCTACCAGACAAGTATTCAAATGGCACCTTTTGAGACGCTATACGGAAAGAGTTGCCGATAACCCTTGTGTTGGGATGAAGTTGGCGAAAAGTAACTACTAGGCCCAGACATGGTGAGAGACACCACCAAAAAGATTCAGCTAATAAGAGAGAGACTCCAAATGGCTCAGTCTAGACAAAAGACTTACGCCGATATTAGGATGAGAGATCTCTCCAAGTCGGAGATCACGTCTTTCTCAAGGTTTCCCTAGGCCGTGGTATTAGGAGATTTGGTGTTAAGGGGAAGCTTACAGCAAGGTATATCAGCCCCTTCGAAGTATTAAAAAGAGTTGGCGAGGTCGCCTACCGCATTGCCTTCCCTCCTCAACTGTCAAAGGTTCACAATGTGTTCCACATTTCTATGTTGAAGAAATATGTGCATGATCCAACCCACGTCATAGATCATGGCGATTTGGTGATACAAAAGGATCTCACCTATGAACAAAGACCAATGAGGATCCTTGATTGCAAGGTTCGCGCACTGAGGAACAAGACGATTCCCATGGTCAAGGTTCAATGGAGCAAGTGCTCAGAACAAGAAGTCACATGGGAGACGAAAGAATCTATAAAGAAAAGATTCCCCGACTTATTTCAAAATAGTAAGTACTATGCACCCTCCATGTTTACATATAGATGAATTTGGAGACTAAATTCTTTTAAGTGGGGGAGGGTGTAGCAACCCGAATAAAATATAGGAATAAAATTTCCTAAAAATAGATTAAATAATCTAAGGGCACAAATAATAAAGCAAAGAAGGTCTTTAACCTTTGAATGGGCCTCCAAGCCTTAAGTATACATGGGCCTCACGAAGGTGAGGTTTGGCCTAAAAAAAAAAAGAGTATTAACCCATCTCTCTCTCTCTATATATATGGACTCTCATGGTAAAAGATGGCCCATGACCGTTCTAGTTAGGAGAGGATATAAACGTACACATAAGGTCATCTTGTGAAGCCCAAGCTCATTCTCTTGTTCGAAGCCTACATGGGTATAAGACCTTAGGGTTTATGTCCAAATAGGAAGGGTGGCTGTGGATATATCAATAGGAAGTTTGCATGGGAAAGTTTATACATATTAGGATTTGCTTCGTGAGAATTTAATTCCCAACAGCATTCAAACCCTCCATCTCTATAAATAAACACTCCCGACGAACGAGCGAAGGCTACTGCTGCAGCTTGTTCCTGCTGTCAACACTGACATCCTATTGTTCATCGTCTTCCTGTTGCGGTGTGTGAAGGAGAGCAACGTCTTCCTTCTTCCATCATCTTCCCAAGTGCAGCTGCTGCTTCTGCCTTTGCTACGGTTGCTCACGGCTGTCGTAGTGATAAGAAGAAGCCTTGCTTCTTCTGATAGTGGCTGTAGTTGCTCTTGATATATATATATACACCACCTTCTTCCTGCTGTTGTGAACGAAGGAAGAGCGTCTTTGTTCTTATATTGCAGTTGCTGCTGCTATTCTCTTCTGACATATTCACTACCGTTGCTGTTGGAGCTGCTGCTGCAGCTGCTCTTGTTATCTGATTGCTTCTTCGTTCTGTCAACCAAATCAACAAGTCAAGGTAGGTGTTTTCAAGTTACGAAGCCCAACTTGTTAATTAGGGCAAAATCATGCATGTAAGTCATTTAGTATTAGATTTCCATGGTTATCTATTTTCAATTGTAGTTTTCACTGAGTTTCAGTAAATAGCGACCCTCACTTGGGCGCTATTTGAATAAACGACCCTACACACAGTCGCTAATTCGTTTAGGTATTTAATAAATACGCATGCTTAAAAATTAAATAACTATGTAACCTGATGCTAAATTTAATGCATGATCATGTTTATGGAATCTGTATATTTTTCTCTACCTGTACATGTCTCCAGTTTCTTGTTTTGATAAACTATAATTTCCATGTGTCTATGATTGTACCTGCCCGGAGCGTATCACATGACAAAGATTGAGCGACTATCTTATAGTCACTATTTTATAATGAACGCCCCCATACACCTACGCTAATGGGTGAATAACCTATAAATTTAGAAAATATGGAAAATTATTAATTTGTGACTTAGAATAGGGCGTTATTGATAGAATAAATGCCACTGCACGTTGTCGCTATTTGAAAATCATGAATATTAATTACTAGAAATTTTTATAATGCACGCCCATATACAATGTCGTTATTTTCGTTAAATGCCATAGAATTTCTGGTGTAAAATTAGAATGAACGACTTTTCAGAAGGGCACAATTTCATTAAATAGCGACTTCTGTACAGGCGTCGTTTACCTGTCTCACAGTTTTATCGAGTTTTCTCAACCCATACCGCGAGTTACTTGGCACTCTCATCTCACTTCCGTAGATAGAGTCCCTGTTTTCATTTCATCGATTACACACTCAATTCTCGGTGATGTTTGAACCCTCCGCGGGATATTCTTTCCTTCGGATTGGTGATTTCATCATAGAGACCTCTGTAAGTCTACGCGAAGCCTTAGATTCTCTCAAGGCCGCTGAGCAGGTTGTAACCTAAAACCTATAACACCATGTCTTGTCACGTCACTCTAAAGAAACGTGATGTTTTAGCCCTCTTGGAGCGATGTTTCTAGCCTCTTTGAGAAGTCTATTTTCTGTCAGTAATTGGCGACATGGACCGGGGCGCCAGAAGGAATTGGCGACCTAACCAGTGTCGTTATTTCCTGATATAGCACCCGTGACATGGACGCTATTTATGAATGAGCAACTGAATGAGAAGTCGCTAATTCTTCGTGCCTGTACTACTCACAGGAATTTACGACCACGTAAGTGGGCGCCATTTCTGTAAATCGTGGCGACTGAGTGGGCGCCATTTACCTAGTTTTACGACATGTCTTGGTTCTCGCGAGGTTTTAATGATGTGTCATACTTATTCAAAGTTTAGCCCTTGAACTCCTTCATTCGTGAAGAAGTCTATCTTATCATCCTAGAATGGTTTATCCTTTGGAACTCTATATTGGCTATAACTATAGTGGATGTCTAAAATATACATGACCCAATGTCTGTGCATATAGGGCCTGATCTGGTCTTGGGAGGAGCACCCGAAAGTACTTGTGCCCATGTCAGCTATATTGATCACGGTGTGGCATTACACCGAAGTACTTGTCGTTCTAGAATTGATGGCATTCCACAATCTCGTACTTGACTTGACATGACATGACTTGCGTGGCTCGGAACGGATAATTACATGCTTGATATTAAATAGCCAATTCACGTAATATGACTTGAAATATTTACATGCTTGACTATCTTGTTACATTTCACATGATTATCTTGAATTCTTGTTAGTTCAACTTTATTATCTTTCGATACTCTCTCTCTTGTCATCAGCATGCGTACATGTTAGACTTGCATTCATGTAACATGTAATTACTTAAAGCAATGCTTGTACTTGAGATATAATTCTTACTGAGTGTTCGCTCACCCTAGTGTTTCCCATACTTTTCAGGTAATCCCGATGACGAGGATCACTCAGAAGGGAACAGACACAAGTGACGACCATAGAGTCATCCAGTCGTAGAAGCGTCTATCTATCCGTGTCTTTTCCTTTCTTGATTCAATCGTTGTAATTTTCCTTTTATTGGAGTCAGGATTGTCCTCTAGTACTTCTTATTGGAATTTTGTAATAAAATTACCTTGAAGGTTATTATAATTAAAGGATTTTGTTTATCTTTACTTTTGCGCGCTCTGTCTATGTGTCGAATACACTTATGCTATGATTGACATGATTGATATAAACTCATCACGCATACCGGGTTCCTCCGCGCTCGGGGCGTGATAGGTGTCCAGTGAGTCATACACACACACCACTCCACCTACATCTAAGGGGCAGGTTAGGGGTCAGATAAGTAAAGCTAAAGTCCAAGGAACCCCCAAGGCCACTGCAACCCAACCTGTAATAAGGATGACTTAGCCTACCTTTGGCATCGTAGGTTAGGTCATGCCAGTTATATTGTGTTGCATAAGCTGAATAAATATAGCATGGTAAGGGTCTTCCTGAAATGTCCTTTAAGAAAAATAATAAAATCTGTGAGGCTTGTACCCTATGCAAACAGACTAGAAAGTCATTTAAAACTAGGACTGAAAACATGCCTTCCAACCCCTTTGAGCTGATTCAAATGGACTTGTTTGGTCCTACTAGATCAGCTAGTTTATCTGGTAGGATATATGGGTATGTTTTAGTAGATGATTGTTCTAGATTTACATGGGTATTCTTCTTAACTCACAAAAATAATGCCTTTAAAAAATTTCAGGAATTTTACCTCAGAATAAAATAGACTGGTGAGCAATCTATTTCTTCTATTCAGTCTGACCATGGTGGTGAGTTTCAAAACTCACAATTTGATGAATTTTGCAGGGAAAATGGAATAAATCATAGGTTCTCTTCACCAAGGACTCCGTAGCAAAATGGAATAGTTGAAAGGAGAAACAGAACCTTGGTAGAAATGGCTCGAACCCTGCTAGTCGAAGGCAACCTGTCAAGAAGGTTTTGGGCTGAAGAGTGAATACTTCATGTTATATCATAAACCGAGCCCTGGTAAGACCTTCTACTCAAAAGACTTGTTATGAGATACTCAAAGGTAAGACACCTTCACTAGCACACTTTAAGGTCTTTGGTTGTAAATATTTTATTCATCTTAATTCTAAAAGAGACTTTGATAAATTGGAACCTAAAAGTGAACCAGGAATCTTTCTAGGTTAATCAAAAAAATCCAGAGCCTATAGAGTCTATAACATAAATTCTCAAACTGTTGAGGAATCACCACATTTAGTATTTGATGAACTTTGTAACAAATTTGAAACTGGTTTCTGCAGGGATAAAGTTGATGGAGAAATCCTTGAAAATAAAGAAGAGGAAGATGCAAAACCAGTTGAAGAAGGTGAGACCGGAGGATCTGATGTTCAGGGGGAGACAATTGAAACTTCAGGTAATCAACTTACCAATGTTAGACTTCTCAAAGATCATCCCTTAGAAAATATTGTTGGTAATCTGAATGAACCCCGTAGGACTAGATCACACTTTAGGATAGAAAATGAATTGAATTCCTTTACTTTAGTCTCTCAAATGGAACCCAAGAATATTGACAGTGCGCTAAAGGAAAAGCAGTGGATTAAAGCCATGCATGATGAGTTGAACCAATTTGAAAGGAATGAGGTATGGCACCTAGTTCCTAAACCCTCTCATGGCTCTGTCATAGACACTAGATGGGTCTTCAGAAATAAAACTGATGAGCATGGAAAACTAGTTAGAAATAAGGCTAGGCTTGTAGCTCAGGGGTATAATCAGGAATATGCAATAGACTTTGAAGAATCTTTTGCCCCTGTAGCTAGACTAGAAACCATTAGAATTCTCTTAGTTTTTGTCTGCAGTCTAGGAATAAAATTGCAGTAGATGGATGTAAAATATGCTTTCATGAATGGGTTAATAAAAGAGGATGTTTTTGTTAAACAACCTCCTGGGTTTGAATGTACTAATTTTTCTGATCATGTGTATAAGATAGACAAGGCACTCTATGGACTGAAACAAGCTCCTAGTGCCTGGTACGATAGGTTAATCTCCTTCCTCACAGGTAAAGGATACTCTAGAGGTGAGGTTGATCAGACTTTATTCACTAAGGTAAACAACAAAGACATACTTGTTGTTCAAATCTATATAGATGATATAGTCTTTGGATCAACCAAGTCTTCTATGTGTGAAGAATTTTTATAATTAATGAAAGATGAATTTGAAATGAGCTTAATGGGAGAACTTAAGTTTTTCCTTGATTTGCAGGTTAACCAAACTTCAGAAGGAAGCTTCATCACATAGTCCAAGTACATCATAGATCTATTGAAGAAATACAAGTTCGAGAACCTCAAGGAAATAATTGCACCTATGGGCACATCAACTAATCTTGATGTTGAACCAAAAGGTAAATTGGTTGACACCAAATTGTACAGAGGCATGATCGGATCTCTTTTATATCTTACTGCATCTCGCCCGGATATACAGTTTTCAGTATGTTTATGTGCTAGATTTTAGGATAATCCTAAGGAGTCTCATATGAGTGCAGTGAAAAGAATTTTTAGGTTTCTATCAGGCACCCTTGATTTAGGTCTATGGTATCCTGCTAGGTGCGAGCTTGAACTTGTAGCTTACACTGATGCGGATTATGCAGGGTGTAGGATAGATAGAAAGAGCACTAGTGGGTATTGTCAATATTTAGGTGGATGTCTAGTGTCTGGGGCATCTAAGAAGCAACACACTATTGCTATATCCACTGCTGAGGTTTAGTATGTCGTAGCAGGAAATTGTGCAACCCAAGTACTCTGGATAAAACATCAACTTATTGACTATCACATGAAATTAAGATGTGCTCTTATTCTGTGTGATAATACCAGTGCTATTTCTCTAACTAAAAATTATGTTCATCACTCTAGGACTAAGAACATTTAAATAAAACATCATTTCTTGAGAGATGAAGTAAGCAGGAATGAAATTGAGCTGAATTTTATTGAATCAGAAAAATAAATTACTGACATATTTACTAAATATATTGGAAACGAAAGGTTTAAAATTTTAAGGAGAGAACTAGGTTTATGTAAATTTCAGCATGATGAATGATTTCTTAATTTCATTCCTGTCAGAAATAAATGTTTTCTCTATGATGAGTTCTGTGCATTAGATTCATTCTATCACATGATGTCAGTGGTCAGTGATCATATTTCAGAATATGTCATGCATTGTGTCATCTTGATATCAGAGGTATATCAAATGGTATGATGGTAGAAGGATAGATTTATTCTGTCTAAAAACCCATACTATGTGTAGAGGTCAGACCTCCGCCAAGTACCCTAAGTCAAGAGTCTTTCTGAGTCCTTCACTCCACATGTCACAATGTTGTGTTTACATATCAATGCATATAGACAGGGGGAGTTTCTTGCATGATGATAGGGGGAGTTCATAGTAAAATTGAGTCAGATCTGGCTCATTACATCATGTCCAGATTAAAATTCTGTCTATCCTGACTTTGTTCTTCTGATCAATGAAAATTTTTATTAATTCCTTACTGAAATTTCAGTGGCACACTGTCACTAAGCATTCCTTTGTACTCAGAGTTTTGCTCTCTTAAAACATCTTGCAATTCTGAGCCCCTGAAATAATGACAATCTAATAATCAGTTCATCATTCTAAGCTACTAAAATCAGAAATCTTCTCCTATAAGAATCCTTTATTGTTTCATGAATGAACTGTTGGTTTAAACCTAATAAATTTTTGAGTCTAAAGATTGAATTCAATGAACTGGGTTGTTTATGACAATTTATAGCTCTCAAACTTTCTCTCATAACATGTCTGATAAAGTCTTCAAATATCTGAAAGTTCTTAGATTAAGGATTTCTTGGTTGAGAAATTTGGAATGTGCATTGTTTTTAAAAAGTCGTTCTATAAACACAACGGGCAACAAGGTTATAAAAATAAGTCAAAATATATAGGCAGAGCAATGATTGAATGCACTAAGAAACTGGGTACTTCATCACAGTAATGGAGAGAAACTCATGTCATGAAGTGCTTCAAGTTATCTCTGTTCCAAGATCAAAATAGTATGGGTAGCTTCATTGAGTAACTAGGGGTACTGGCGTCTGATAAACATATACCATTATGCCAAAGGTGTAAACTATTTCTACTGTTTTGATATATGAAACATGATGGTACATTTTGTTGAGTAACTAGGGGTACTGGCGTCTAATCAACGTGTACCCTTATGTCAAAAGGCATAGATGATACCTAACTGTTCAAAATTCTAGAAACAAAAAGATAACGTTTTTGCTATAACCCTAATGTGAAAATTCAGAAATGTCGAATTATTTAACCTCAATACATATCCTAGTCACTCCTAAAGAAATTCACTGATTTTTTTGAGTAAGTAGGATATAGTAAGGCCTAATCCTTCATGTCTAATGTGGTTCTGGTTTATTTCTATTAAAGGTTATTGCAGACTTATTCAAGAGTCCAGTAGATACACTCTAATTTTTATTACTCTTAACCCAGAGCTCTATTAAGACTACAGTACATAGAATCTTAGATCTGAAGAATTTGAGCTATGTATGCTTTGCTTAATGAACTATCACTTAGAATGTCAATCAGACTTCTCTTGTTCCTTCCTGCTTCTTGATGCTATCCTTTCTTTTATTATCTCTATCATTTCCTTGTTTGCTAATGGCAAAGGGGAGAATATATGCAAAAAGAGGGAGAGATTTTTGATGGGGTATGCAAAGAGGGAGAGATTTTTTTCATGATTATTGGATTGGGAAAATGGTAAAAGGGGGAGACTGTCTGAAATGCTGTGTCAAAATCCATGCATGTCTATGGTAGTTTGCATATGTGCACTTGTATCTACTTCTATGCTTTCCACTATACTACTGAACTTAATTGTACTTGACTGTTATTCTTGCATGTTCTGCCTTAGATTGACATGAGTGTTACCATCAAAATATAGTTATGTTGCCATCATCAAAAGGGGGGAGAATGTTGTGTCTCCTCTGGATTTGATTCTAAGTGGGGAGAATGTTGTGTTTTGTTGACTGGCAACCGTTTAGTTGACTTTATGTTGACTTTGGAAACACTGTTATTTTGATGTTCTTACTTTAGTTAGAATTAATTTTTAGTCAAGTAAAGGTCTGTGCATATGTCCAGTTTTATCCTGAAAGTCTATGTGGTGCGAACACACGCCGCAATACGCATCGGTGGATGAGGATACGCCAGGGCCCGCTTAGCTCGCGGAGGACGTGGATGCATCGGCCAAGTCATCACCTTTATTTCACATTTTTAGGCCATGTTGGGCCCTATTGTAGTCCATGTTGGACAATTGTGTTGTTATATGTCAAATGGGCTAGAGTTAGTGGGTTTTGGGCCTTAAACGGGCCAAAGGGGTTCAATGTGAACAAGTTAAGGGGTTTAGTGTGCTAAGTGTGAATGGGATTAAAGGGAGGTGGGCTTGGTGGCTAGTGGAAGGGGGAGCCCACCTTCTTGGTGCAAGAGGTAGGCAACCTACCAAAATTTGACTCCCCTCCCCTTATTTTTCCAAAGTGGGTGGCTCCTTGTCCCCCCCTTGGTCCCCCCTCTCCACTTGGTCAAGGGGGCGCACCCCCCTCTCCCTCCCCTCTCTCCCACATACTTCCCAACCCCCACCCCTTGTCATGCTCTATATAAACATGTGTATAGTGTCATTTGTAGAGCTAATGAAGAATTAATGAAAGGTTATTGTATTTTGTGCCAAGAAGAAGCCTTGGGCGCCCTCTCTCTCTTCCCCCACCCTTGCAGCTATGAGAGCCCTTCTTCTGAGGTGTGATTCCTCTCTATCAGTCCCCTTTTGAGTGAGAAGCTCATCTCCACCGCCGCCGCCGCCATCGGGTTGGTGGTGGTGGGAGCCGCCGTCGCGCCGCAACCGCCAACCCGCCGGAGTTCTGTCCTCATCAGGACAGAAGCCTCTTGCCCGAATTTTGCAGCCCAATCATGAGATTTGATCAAGCTGAAATTTTCAATGTTTATTCTTATTGTTATTACCACGATCCACAAAAATTTTCTAATTTTTTATCTACCGTTTGCACCCCGTTCCACCCACGTTTTCCTAGGTCCACCAGTCTGCCCCTGTGCAGATCCACCAACTAGCAAGCTACGTCCTCGCCCATTTCACCCCCTTTCCCATTTCAGAATGAGCTGAAATTTTAACTGGGAGTTCTGTGCACCAAAGTCTTCGTCCCCAACTTTTTTTGTAATTTTAGGAATTTTATTTCATATCCAAAAAATCACTGCATTTTCCCAAAATATGTTCTGTCCTTTGGAGTCCAGATCCGACCACTTCCACAATAAAATCCATTTCCCCATTCAAACCTCCTCCAAAAATTACACAAAAATTGTCCATGTGTTCCTTACCTTCCCATCTACCATCCATAAAAATTTCAGATCCAAACTCTACCGTTTAATCTTCGGTCAACCCACGTTTTCAGGTAGATCTAATTCTGTTTTGACTGTTCTGGATCTGTGAACCAGTCTGTTCAAAATTCGCCCACAGAAAGTCCAGCGACAGAAAAATTACTGTAACACCAGGTTGTCATAGATCTCCAAGCTAGCTTCGTAACGGTGCTGGTTTCGTGTCGATCCGATGCCCGTGCTGATCGTAGGAAATTTTCTCGTCGAGTCGCGCAGTGCTGACAACAGCAGAATCAGTTCAGGACAGCAAGCTGTCGCCCGAGTAGCAGTGTGCCGGAACCGACGGAGCTGTCCAACACGCTGCCCGTCAACCCAAGATCGGTCCTCCCGGGCCCCACTTGTAGCCCTTTATCTCCCTGTGTGGAGTGGGCAGTAGAATTCATTTCTGTAATTATTGTAAATGTTTGTACCGGGAGTTACGGTCTTGGCCGGGATCGTCTTCCCCACGCCCGGTAGCGTGGAGGTAAACTCGCCACTCTCTCTATCACATTTACTCGATTCGTATATTTTCATATGCCGCTGCTAGAGTGATAGGACGTAGCTCGATATATTCTTTTATCACTACTGCGAGAGAGAGCGAAACCCATCCCGTGACCCGATCCGGGCACGAAAGAGAGCCGACTACCCGACTCATTACCGGTTTCTCAACCACGCAGATCCCGCGTTTACCTCGCATAGGGACATCCACGAGCTAGAGTCCCAGGTTCGCTGTCCGTCCCGCATCAAATTGGTATCAGAGCAGAAGGTTGAGTCTGGGGTAGTCTGTTGATTAAAAACAAGACAAAAAAGTCATTTAAGTCTAGGGAGAGTAGAGTCCAGGGTAGTCTATCGTAGCATGGTCTAAGTCAGTCCAAGGATTGCATATCAATTGGCATCGAGTCGCGTTTCGTCTCGCATCACTATGCATGTGCAGAGTTATTGCTTAGCAAGGTCGATGCACATGTACTAGTACTGCATTAAAGGTCGATGCACATGTATAAATAATGCGTTGAAAGGTCGATGCATATTTACTCTACTGTCTAACAAGTCGATGAATACATTCAGACCTGACGAGATCGACAAATGGCTCCAGCAAAATTATCAAATAGATATTTATGTTTAATCATCTCTTGTTAATTGGGCCACATGTTTGGGCCTAATGGGTCATGTTTCATGTCCACAACTATTATGTAAGAGTCCTTTTTTATTTGAGTCTTTTAGTCTTCCCAAGGGAGTTATGAGGAGTAGTTGTTAGGTGAGTTATCTTTTAATCTTCTTTGTGGAGTCTATAAAAAGAGTCATGTAATCTTTCTTTATAATAACAAGTTGAATAGAATTTTTGGAAACCACAATCCTACGTAAGGTGAGAAGCCTGGTGTTCTCCGAGAAGGAGATGAGGTACCCCTGTCCATGGGTGAGAAGCCCAAACTACCCGGTCGTGAGATGCGGCCCCAACCCTTCCCTCTCCCACTGTTGCAGTTTCACCGTCTCCCCCTTCCACCTTCCCAGCACCACCGTGGATCCTTCCTAGTCATTCCATCCCCCTCCACACCCATAGCACCTTCCGTCTAGCCCCTACCCAACGCCCACCACGGTCGTCCTCGGTGAACCACTCCCCAGCTGCAGATCTCCTTTGCCTTCTTCTTCCTCACGTCCCCATCATATACCACTGCCCCACCATTAGTCGTAGAGAATCCCCACCCCCCCTGTCCCACAGCGTAGCATCCCTCCTCTCCCACGTTATCCTCTCTCCCTCCTCCCAGCCTTCCCACTTCGCAGGCACCCCCCTCTAGCCCTCTCTTGCCTTCTCCCTCTTCCCTATCTACTTTCCTCTTCTCTCTCTCAGTTTTCCTGCTACCCTCCCCTAACTACCGGCCTTCTCTTTCTCTATCTTCTCCCTTTGCTTCTCCATTTCCCCCTCCCTCACATCCACCTGCTTGGCCAACTACCTGACACCCCCTTCATGTTCTCCCCTCCCCTCTACACCTCCTGGTTCCCTCACATACACTCTGGTTCACCCTCGCCCTCTCCCTCTTTCTCTCTTCTATACACGCCGCCGCGGCGTCCCCGACTCCCCCCTCTCATGCAGCGGACGACCACGTTGTTTCCCTCTCTCCCTCTCTTTCTGTACACACTCCCGTCCCCTCTCTTCCTATCCTCTATAATTACACACACCAACACTCATCACCGGCCAACCTCTCTTCTCTCTTCTGCGCACACCCACACTTCCGTCCCCTCCCCCCTCTCTCTCCTCTGAGAACCATTCGCCCTCCTCCCTGCTCTCCCTTCCTATGTGCCACCACCCCGCAGCCGACACCTCCCCTCTCCTCCAACACCCCAGCCCCCCATATTACCCTCCCTCTTTCTCTCACCTTATCCCGCTGCGGAGTCCCTGTTCTGAACAGGGGTTCCGGACACCCCTCCATCCTCACTCCCTACTCCCTCCCTAACCCCCTGCTTCGTCCAACTTCTACCAACCAGTTACCAATACACCCTCCATCGCCTTCCCCCCCCTTCCCTATTCTCCCACTCCGCCCCTAACTTCCGCGAGCCTGCCGCTGCCACCGCCCTGCCCAGTTCCCCTGGACGCGAGCATGCGGGCGACGTCCCCAGCATGCTTGCCCACCATCGAACAAACCAGCAGGCCATCCCCCGCTCTCATGCTGCCGGTCGCCGTTTCCAGACCCTCTGCATGAAGAACCATCGACATTCATCCTGGTGCCATCAACAACAGCTCGAGCCCACCTCGTCCGCCATCACGGCAGCAGCAACAACATCACCAGCAGGCCGTCCCTCTCCGAGCACGATCACCTCCGGGGCACAGCGATATCCTCAACGCGGCGAGCATGTGGACCAGACGATGAGCATGGCACCTCGCCATGCAACCCACATGTAGCGTCCATCCCGTCGACGTCGCCAACACTCCGAGCACACCAACGGCCTCATTATTCTCTCTCTCTACCCATCCTCTCTCTTTCTCTCTCCTCCCTCCCCACGTTAGTTGCATGACCGCGGGTGTCTCTCTCTCTCTCTCATCACCCCTCTCATCCTCTCATTTTCCCTCTCTCTACGGGAAGTTATTTTATGTTAAGAAAAAAAAAGAATGAGGCTCAGGCACAGGATATGCTTGGATTGATGAGCAAGCATGGGAAAGCATATCATACTAGGCTTCTGCAAGAAGGGACTAATCAGATGAATATTACCCTTCGGAAACTGAACAAGAAACACCACTTGGATTTAGATACTGAGCAGGGGGGCTAGGTTGGTTTCTCTAGAGGGAAGTAGAAAGGGAAATGTCTCAAGTGATGAAACTGAAGCTGTTGTTGACACAACTAGGGATGGTTCTCTGGAGTAGACAACAATGTTGTCCCCTAGTCCAAAAGCTCTTTGAAGTCTGCCGTTGGTGTCAATAACGAGGATGCCATCTGTATGCGTACCAGAGCTCGCCATTCACTTACACTCTCGAGGAACTTGAGGTATTTCTTCAAGAATCTGATGATGATGATGACCTTCGAAATGTTGATGAAAAATAAGAATATCATAAGTTTCTTGTAGCTGTATTATTTGGTGGAAATGATGATGAACAGAAAAGAAAATGGGAGAAAAAAATTGAAGATAGAAGAAAATCTCAGACTCGGAGACTCGTATCACATCAAGACCACTTCAGAAGGTCGATGCACTTTTTACTTTACTCTCATTACATGTCGATGCATGTATAGAGCAACTGCATTACAGGTCGATGCATGATTTTATAAAGTCAATGCTAGTGATCTAGCGACTGCATTTCAGGTCGATGCCAGTAAGCTAGCATCTGTTGCTCAGGTCGATGCATATGTAGAAGGACTGCATTATAGGTTGATGTATGTTTCAAGATGGTCGATACATATAGGTGTTTTAGTCCAGAAGGTCGATGCATCTTATACACTGAATGAACAATCAGGTTGATGCACTTTGAACATCGTACACACCATTAGGTCAATGCACCTCATGCACATTATGCTATAAGGTTAGTGCACCTTGAATAAAGGTTGATGGTGGCAACCTAGAGGTTGGATAAAGGTCGATGCTGATCTGTTAGCCTCTACAGCATTTAGTCAGTGCTTTTGAAGTCTTCTCTATCAAGGTCGATGCATCTTGTGTATTTCCCATAAAGACAGGTTGATGTACCTTCATTAAGGTCTACTTGTGCTATATTAGAGGTCGATGCTGTTATTGACATTTATTGAATAGTTCAGTTAAACAGTCTGATGCATCTCATTTATGCATCAATAGCTCTACTGAAATAAGCATATTCCTGACTTGACTAAATCTGTGGAAATGATTAAGATTGAACTTGTGCCTATGTTTATCATTGATTAATGACTAATGTCTATTTATCTCTCATTTTGACAGGTCAGCTATATGATCAAACACCTGGATAGCGTGAAGGCAGTCTGCTACCAAATCTCACGTGGAACTTAAAGTACCTGGTTAAAGGCACGTGATCCGAGGTAGGGAGCATAACTAACATCATGCCACGTGGATCGTCACAACCTCCACATCTGACACGTGGATTCTAGAAATGCTTTATGGATAAAATGTGTGGGCGAGAATGTATTTTCCACGCGCCCAAGATTGAAAAGCTGGTGGTCCCATAGATTCACGGCCTCTACTATATAAAGGGATCGAGCACTCAAAACTCGATATAGAATAGAGCAAGGAAGATAGCAGAAGAGCAGAAGAGTAGAATGTTAGCATTTTATTTTTTAATGATGTCAAACTCTATGACTCATATGTGTATGAGGTCATATGTGTCTGGACAATATGAAGTCTGTGCCTTTGTTTGAATTATTCATGGTATAAATGATTTCTATTGCACACATGATACATGCATTATGCTTGAGCTCATTTGTTCATACCAAGTATTGTTCATGCAATTTAATGTATTTCAGGTCAACATATAGTCAACTCTGTGCACATAGATCTAGGTATATGCATTTGCATAAAGTCTATCTGTATGTATTAGATTTCATCAAATACCTTGTGTGTATGTCATTTCTATGTGCATAACATTTCATCAAAAAGTTGATGAGCATATTCAGAAGGTCCGTGCATATCCAGTGTGTAGTGCATACCAGGGTCGATGCTAGTTGCACCTTGTGCATACCAGGGTCGGTGCTAGTTGCACAAAGGGTCTGTGCTAGTTTAGGCCAAATGCATACAAGGTCAGTGCATGTCACTGTAGCAATGCATGTTAGGTCAATGCTAGTACAACATGTCTTGCATAACAGGTCTGTGCTAGTTTAGGCCAAATGTAGACAAGGTCAGTGCATGTCACTATAGCAATGCACGCTAGGTCGATGCTAACACGATGAGGTCAATGCTAGTATAGCATGGTTTACGTAAAGGTCCATGCTAATTATTGTTCATAGAATGAAGGTCGATGCTAGTTTAGGCTAGATGCATAAGAGGGTCTGTGCACATCACTGTAGCATGCATACAGGTCAATGCTAGTTTAGGCTAGATGCATAAGAGGGTCTGTGCACATCACTTATAGCATGCATGTAAGGTTGATGCTAGCTACGTTGTGTGTATACGAAGGTTGGTGCTGGTTTCGTTTCCACACACTGCATACATGGTATAGAGTCTGTCCATGTCTTGCTTCGACTGAAGTAAGGTCGGTGCTAGTTTTTTTTCTTCAATGCATAAAGTCAGTGTACATGAGCATTCCAGGGTCGGTGCAAGTTTTGCTTCATCTACAAGGTCTGTGCACGTCTTTACCGAGTACTAACTAAGGTCGATGCATCTCTTCATAATAACTGTTGTAAGGTCTATGCACGTTTTCCCTTAGGCATAAACCAAGTCTGTGCACATCTGCCTTCATGCACATAAGGTCTGTGCACGTTTTAGCCACAATGCTTCATAGTCTGTGAAACAGGTCTGACCACACAACTAGTCTAAGCATACATAAAACCAAGGTCTAAGCACATTCCTGTTACCATATTCCAAGTCAAAGCACATGGCATCATGCATACTGAAGTCTATGCACACACTGTAGCAAGTCGGTGCAAGCTTCTTAAAACTGCATATAAGGTCTGTGCAGATTCTGTCTTGACCATACACAAGGTCAGTGCAGGATCTGTTTTACACATACCAAGGTCCGTGCATACTTAGTCGCTCAGCATGTAAGGTCTGTGCATCTTTTATAAAGTGGCATGCAAGAGTCGGTGCATACTTAGTTGCTCAGCATGCAAGGTCAGTGCACACTACTGTGCTGCATATATCAATAGTCGATGCTAGAAGTATTCTTTTTGTGTTAAAAGGCTAACACTTTCGTCTGTTTGCCAAGACAGCCATAAGGTCGAACATATGATGAGCTACCTGGGAATTTACCTCACGTGGAATGAAAGTACCAGGTTAAAGTGCACGTGATCCAAGGCACTTTTTCATAGGAACATTCTCATCCCTGCCACGTGGACCAATGGGGCTTCACTAGGACTTTTCTGTCTCATCCATACGGAGGCTCTGCTATATATAAAGGCCACCTCATCCTTCGATGAAAAAAATATGAAGAAAGAAAGGCAGAAGGCTGCAGAAAGCTGAGAAGAAGAGAGAAGAGCCAGAGAGTAAAAAGTGAGCCGCCAGAGAGAAGCAGTAGAAGAGAGCGAGAAGAGAGCCAGCAGAAGAAAAGTGAAGAATAAGAAAATCATGAGAAGAAGAAAGAGTTTGCAGCCAGTGCCACTATTGAAGATCTATTCATGCATTGACTCGTGGATCAAATCCAGAGTCATTGTGCTCTTCAGAGCTATATCTATTTTTGCTTCTCCTTTTTGTTTTTCATTTGTTCCTTCCATTTCCTTAGTGCCTTTCCGGTTTCCTGATTTGGGTTTGTTGTGCCCCTTGTGCCTTGATTATTTATGTAGTTTCGATGATAGCAAACATTATGAGTCATCATGTTAAGTCATCATATTCGATTCATTGTCTGATGAATGATTTGATTGAATGATGTCCGAATGAATGTCATGCGACATGTACTCTTAACTCTATGCAGTTTAAACCCTGCATGTTACCTAAGCTGATGCTAGTCTGTTCAGGTTCATGCATCATCTGTATAGTCAGTGCATTCCTAGTCATTGTGCATCTCAAGGTCATTGCAAGGTCAATGGTCTAAGGCTAAGGTTCGTGCATATCTCAATCCGGCTGTTCAACAAACTTAGTGCATGGTATTGTTTATGTGGATAGTGGTCTGAGGGTCTTGTTTCTGCATGATGCCTTGCAATTGATAGTCGGTGCAATGTCGTGTTTCAGCACGGTCGGTGCAATCTTTGATCCTAGTATTGAAATGAGTCGATGCAATACTTGCATATGCATACGTGAGTCTGTGCACTTCATTTTCCATGCACGTAGCCTTGAAGTGTGTTAGGTCAGTGCAAACGCCCTCGTGTGTTAGGTGCATCGGTGCAACCCTTGGTACTGCACCCTGATTAAGTCATGCATCGGTGCATATCTTCGCTGTGCTTTCTTTGCATTAGGTTAGTGCACTGCTCTTCTCACACGTTAGTCGGTGCATCTACCTTTGAAGAGATGATTGAGTCTGAGCATGTGTATGTGACCACCACAATTGAGTCCGTGCATCAAAACCTTTCCTCTGTGCAATCTCCTCTCTTTATATCGTATAATTGTCTGAATATGATCCATATCTGATGCCCTGACAGGTACCTTTTTGTAAAGACTAAGAAGGGCACGAGATCCAAGATTGAAGAAAGTGCCAGGATCGTGACACGTGGAAAGCAACGATGCTGTGATGCTGACACGTGACCAAGATATTTGGGTGGGAATCGTGATGACCACATTCCCTATCCTTTTACTGCTCTATAAATAAGAAGTTTCTTCCTCAGGAGCAGAGTGACCGTAATTGCGAACATACATCGAAAGAGCAGAAGCAGAGAGAGCTTGCACGATCCAGAGAAAAGAGAAGAGAAGGAAAGAGTCAAGAGAGAAGTGTTTGAAAGAATATTGAAAGTGTTTGTTCTTCAGTCTCCTGGTTCAGAACCGGAGCTGAAATTACTCAGTGTTGAGCTACATTCCCCTTGTGGGTTCTTTCGTTTCTTCGCTTTATTTTTTCATCTTCGTTTTAGAAACTCGTTTCCAAGCTATGTGTCAGTGGAGCAAGCTGTGAAGCTCAGCTGTTTGCAGAGGTGGATTCCTCTGGTCGGGTAAAGCTGTAAGTCCCCAGCGGTTTGCAGAGAAGGATTCCTCTGGACGGCATAAGCTATAATGCCCAACTGTCTGTAGGGTTTTGACCCCAAAGCTGTGGATCATCGAAGCTGTGTATCAACAGTGGAAGCCACATTCCGGTTTGGAGTGCGGGGTGGACGTAGATCTCGGGTTTGAGATCGAACCACCTTAAAAATCTCTGACTTCTGTGCGATTGCTTTGCAGACTGTGTACATCCAGGTCATTTCTTCAATAAATAGTAGATGAATGTTTAGGACCGTCTTGAGTTAGATCTGTTGGGTCGGCGTTCATCGATAGTATTGTTCATCTGTCTATCGTCTGACAGCAGCTTGTTTTAATTCCGCACTTGGAGCTGCTGTTGTTGGTTTTTATTGGGTGGCTGATCTATTCACCCCCTATAGATCGTATATCACATCCTATCAGGGTTCAGGGTGTTGTGCCCCTATAGTTTTTGATGATCTGTAGTTTTGATGATAGCAAACTTATGAGTCACAAGTCTACACATCCATGCATCATTACTCTCTGCATAGTCTGGACAATGAATACAGCATAGTCTATATAGTTTATACAGATGGATCGACGCACCAAATGAGCAAAGTCTATACATTGCTGCATTGCTTGCATTTGCAAAGTCTATACATTGGCTGTTGTCCTGCAGCGTCAACACAAGTCCATACATCGGTTGCAGCACTGCACGCACACTCAAAGTCCATACACTGCATTGTGGCATGCACACTAGCAAGTCTGTACATTAGGTATCTTTACCTACGTTGCAACTCGCAAGTCTATACATTGGTATATTTTACCTACGTTGCAACTAGCAAGTCTGTACACTGGTGATTTTACCTACGTTGCACTTGCAAGTCCATACATCGTGCAGTCTGCACATTGTGGCACGCAAAGTCTGCACAACGCCTTGTTAGCAAGTCTATACATCGCCATAGCTCGCATGCAGAGTCTAGACAGTCTTAACCAAGTATGTACACTGCCATCTTGCAGCACAACATAAGTCTATACATTTGTTGTGCATGGTCTTGAGCATATAGGAAGTCTGTACATCGTCCAGTGCATTGCATGCATCGTTCATGAAGTCTATACATCGAGCAAGTCTATACATCAGACTAGTCTGCATTGGCTAAGTCTATACATCGTTCGTCTTACTTAGCGTCTCATGCAGAACACTAAGTCTACACATTGGGCACGCAGAGTCTGCACAACGCATTGTCTGCATGTCTGCACATTGCCATAAGCACGCTTGCAAAGTCTAGACAGCCATGGGCAAGTCTATACATCGCATTGCATGCACGCAGGTCTAAGTATGTACACTGGCTGTAGCATGCTCGCATAAAGTCTATACATTGCATCTTAGCATGCTTGCACAGCACAAACAAAGTCTGTACATTCATATGTGCATTGTGCATTACTCTTGGCAGAGTCTGTACATTGTTATGATGCCTTGTGCCATAGCAAGTCTATACATTCTCTATGCTCGAGATTTGACGCCCACCAGAAGTGGCGTCACTTTTGAAACAAACGCCTAAGTGTAAGGCGTCTTTTTGTTGAGCATCGCTTCATCAACTCTATACATTGTCTGCTTGCATAACGTTGAGTCTGCACATCACTTGAACACTCATTGCACTCTAACTCTATACATTGCTTCATGTATTCCACTCATAACTCTATACACTGCTTCACTCATTGCACGAAGTCTGCACATTGTGTTGCTTTGTTCATACTTTGTTTTGCTAAGTCTACACATTGATGCACGTTTACTTCTGCATATTTGAAGTATGTACTTGGCTTAAGCTCTGCATATTTGAAGTCTATACATGGCATAAGCTCTGCATATATGGAGTCTATACATGGCATAAGTCCTACATATAGGAAGTCTGTACCTGGCATAGTCTTGCATATCTGAAGTCTATACATGCTACAGCACTGCATTTACTAAGTCTGTACAACGCCATGGGTCTGCATACATAAAGTCTGAACACTGCATAGCTTCGCATTCACAATGTCTGTACATTGCTTCAGCAGTGCCTTCATACAGTCTGTACATCGCTTAAACCTTAAATTGACAATTCTATTTCGACTGTTTGACAGGGATTCTTTGCAGAGACTGATGACTGGGCACGTGATTCGAGGATAAGGGGAGTGACCAGATTATGACACGTGTACTGAAAGCCTGCTAGATGCTGCCACGTGGTCCAAGCCATTGGGCGGGAGATGTGGAGAGCACACGCCCTTCCTGCTACTGGTATATATATGGAGTTTCTTCCTTCAGAAGAAGCTGATCAAATAGAAGCAGCCAGAGCTAAGAGAAAAGAACAGAGAGTGAGCGCCTGCACGATCCACAGAGAAGAAGAAAAAGAGAGAAGAAGATTCACAGAGAAGAAGAGAAAGAGAGAAGAGAAGATTGAGAGAGTTGAGTTGAGAGAGTCTTTTCAAAGTCTTGTAAATCAGTCTCTTGGTTCAGATACCAGAGCTGATACTGCTCAATTGAGCTACATTCGTTTGTTTTCCATTTCATTTGTTTATGTCTTTATTGTTTTCAAAACTCTTTTGTTATCAAGCTGTGAGCCAGCAATTGCAGTGGAGGTTTCCACTGGACAGGTGAAGCTGTAATCCTCTGCAGGCGAGACCAGGTCTCGGACGGCTAAGCTGTATCGCCCAGCGGTTGCAGATGATTTGTTCCTCTGGTCGACAAGCTGTAAAGCCCAACGAAGCTGTGTATCAGCAGTTTGTTGGCAAGCTGTGAAGCCCAGCTATTCAAGCTGTGAGTCAGCAGGATCCACATTCCAGTTGGAGTGTGGGGTGGACGTAGATCTCTAGATTGAGATCGAACCACCTTAAAGATCGGTGTCTACTATGTGATTGCCTGTGGTTTGTGTGATTTCATAGTGTTCCTTCTGTCATTCAACAGTTGCTTATTTTAATTCCGCATTAGAGTTCAACTGTGTTCTAAAATTAGACATTAGATCTATTCACCCCCCTCTAGATCCACTCTTAGTTGTAATAGACTGCATCCATCTAACATAACAGTTGGTATCAGAGCCTAACTCTTCTACAGGGACTTACAGCTCGAAGAGGAAGGTACAGATGGATGCTTGAGGGATGATCGCTGAAGGACACTCAACCACCAAGCCCCCTTTCTTCGATGGATCTAACTATGCATACTGGAAGAACTGTATGCAAGTATTTTTTAGGGCGAAGGATTATGAGATCTGGAAGGTAGTCAACAAGGGACCTTATGAGCTGTCCCCTAATGAGGAAGTCTGGACCAAGGAGGAGATCAGAAGGTCTACTCTAAACTGGAGCGCCATAAACGCTATTCAATGCTCTCTGCACCCCACGAAATTTTCTCGAGTATAAGCTTGCAGCTCAGCTAAGGAGATGTGGGATGGACTGGAAGTTATTCATGAAGGGACTTCTCAGGTTAGAGAGACGAAGGCTAATTTCCTTGTGTCAGAATATGAAGCCTTCAAGATGAAGCTAAATGAGACCATCAAGGAGATGTACTCTCGATTAACTATCATCACAAATTGTCTTAGAGGTCTCGGGAAGGCTCAGACAGAATACGATGTAGTGAGGAAGATATTGTGTTCTCTGACTCATGCTTGACATACTAAAGCTACAGTAATGGAGGAGTCAAGGGATTTGCGAAATACAAGGGCAGATGAGCTAATTGGCTCGCTGATGGCATATGAGATTAATATGCCAAAGATAGAGGAAGCAGAACAGAAGAAGAAGCCAATCGCTCTGAAAGCTGGTGCCAGCAAATCTAGCAAGTCCAGCAGATCCAGCTCTAGTGGATCATCATCCGAGGAGAGCCTGAATGAACAAGATATAACTCGTACTGAGATGGCAATGATGACCAGAGAGTTCAGGCGATTCCTCAGGAAAGAAGGAGGATGATTCAGCCAAAAAAAGTATAGTGGCGGCCGAAGGGATAAAAGGTATAAACATAACCCTGCAAAGAAAATTGAAACTAATACTTGTTATCAATGCAGGAAGACAGGCCATCTGAAAGCTGACTGTCCAAAGAATCAGAAATACAAGGACAAGTCAAAGAAGAGGAACATGAAAGGGAAAGCTATGGTGAGTACCTGGAGTGATGAAGATGAAGGCTCCTTGAGCAATACCTCTGATAGTGAAGCCGAATCTGAAAAGTCCATTTGCCTTATGGCAACAAGCTCTGAAGATAGAGAGGAGGATTCAGATGAGGTAACTTCTCGATTCGATAATTTTACTATTGCTGATTGGGTAGATGCCTATCATGAAATAGTTGATAAAGCAGATGACATTAGAAGGGAAAACATGCATCTAAGAAGAAAGATTAACTCCATGTAAAATGATACAACTCTAACTGATAAAATTGCATGTCTTGAATCTGAGAATAATAAACTCAAACTCACATGTTCTGAATTAGAAGAAATCAAGAATGAGTCAAAAGCCTCTAAAGAAGATAATGAGAGGTTAGAAAAATAAGCTGATGAATGGAAGTTGAAAATTCAGAAATATGAAAGTGAGATAAAAATTGTGAATTAAAAATATCAAGCTGTCCTAAGTGTGAATACAGAACTGAAAAAATCCATTGAAGACATTCAAAAGGATAATGAGGACAAGCTTAAAACTATTGAGAAAATGACCCAAGGTTTAGATAACCTAAATGCTTTGTTAGGGTCAAAAGTCAACTTCAGAAAAGAGGGCCTTGGATTTAATTCTAGTGCAACAAAAAGCTTTGGAATGAAAACTATTTCATTTGTCGCACAAAAAGAGAAAGGACCTCTAATCAACATGAAGCCAAACATTTCAGTGAACAAAGCTGTAAATCTGAAAAAGCCCAGTGCTGAGGAGAAGGGCAAACAAAAGCTGAGTGAGCCTAGTAGAGCTAGCACATCCAAGCAAAATCCCAAAGCTCAGTCTCAGTTTAGGGGTCAACCTACACAGTCTCAAAAACCCCATGTTAAGGTCACCAAGTCTCCACCATCGCCACCACCTCTGAAGAAGACCCAATACACACCTATGAATAGGTCAGCAGGGTCCAAGGTGCAGGGGAGACAGAATGCATTTAGAGCTGAACCCAAACATTTCTACCAACCTAGAGCCCAGTCCCACTTCTTTGCACAGTCAACCTATCCAAATAGGTCGGGATGGACTAG
The DNA here is from genome assembly GCA_022559845.1 of Amorphophallus konjac. Taxonomy (NCBI): domain Eukaryota; kingdom Viridiplantae; phylum Streptophyta; class Magnoliopsida; order Alismatales; family Araceae; genus Amorphophallus; species Amorphophallus konjac. Next base: position 145,161,609 of record CM040120.1, read on the forward strand.
GACTCAAGGAAGGTTTACAGGTTATGGACATCAGGCTACACAGTCCTATAAACCTTACACTAGAAATTGGGTTAATGGGTATGTCTATTGGACACCTAGGAACCAACATTTCCACAGCCAGCCCAATGATTACTATGGCCAAAATTTCGTGAATACACCCTGGCCAAGGCACTGGCACAGAAATAATCAATCTGTAAATAATCATGCTAATGTCAACAAGAAAAAGCATAACAAAAAGAAATCTGGAAAATCCACTGAACAGAACTATTTCAAACAAATGTGGATTCCTAAAAGTCTGCTTTCTTGTTTTAATTACTTCTCATCTTCTCTGGAGCCCAATCAGTCTTGGGTTCCAAACTTCTCTACCTGATTGTGTGTGCAGGTATGCCTGGCAGCCAAGAACAATTTGTGGTACTTGGATAGTGGCTGCTCCAGGCATATGACAGGAGATAAGGCCAAGTTCTGCGTGCTGACAGAGAAACAAGGAGGCCTTGTCACCTTTGGTAGCAACACAAAGGGTAAGATTGTTGGGACAGGTAAGGTAGGTAAGTGTACTACCTGTTGCATTGAAGATGTCATGTTGGTTGAAGGTTTAGCATATAATTTACTTAGCATCAGCCAACTATGTGATAAAAGATGCAAAGTTCTTTTTGACTCTCAATGTTGCAAAGTTTTTGAACCTGATTCTGAAACTGTTAAATTTTCTGGTAAAAGGATAAATAACACTTACATGATAGACTTAGATGATATACAACATTCTAACCTATTCCTTACTGCTAGCAGAGAGGACTTAGCATTTTTATGGCATCGTAGGTTAGGCCATGCTAGTTACACTGTATTGCATAAACTGAATAAGCATAGCATGGTTAGAGGACTTCCTGAAGTTTCCTTTAAGAAAGAAAATAAAATCTGTGATGCATGCACTCAGTCAAAGTTAACTAGAAAGTCATTTAAATCTAGAACAGAAAATCTGTCTTCTAAACCCTATGAGCTGATACACATGGACCTTTTTGGGCCAACCAGGTCTGTCAGCTTATCAGGGAGGAAGTATGGGTTTGTCATGGTAGATGACTTCTCTAGGTATACTTGGGTATATTTCTTATCATATAAAAGTGATGCATTCTCAGAATTTCAGGAGTTCTGTCTTAAGAAAAACCAGAAAATTGAAAATATTTTAACTGATCATGGAGGTGAGTTTAAAAACTCACAGTTTGATGAATTTTGCAGGTCAAATGGAATTCATCACAAGTACTCCTCACCAAGGACACCCAAGCATAATGGAGTTGTGGAGAGGAGGAACAGAACCTTGGTGGAGATGGGTCGTACACTCTTGGTTGAAGGTGGTCTGCCAAGGAAGTTCTGGGCTGAAGCAGTAAATACTGCATGTTATGTAATTAACAGAGCCATGGTAAGACCTTCTACCCAGAAAACACCCTATGAGATCATAAAGGGTAAGAAACCATCTATTGCTCATTTCAAGGTTTTTGGTTGTAAATATTTTATTCATATAAATGATAAAAGAGACCTTGATAAATTTGAACCTAAAGGTGAACCAGGAATTTTTCTTGGTTACTCTGAAAACACCCGAGCATATAGAGTGTATAATCTGAATTCCAAAACTGTTGAAGAATCTCCACATATTATTTTTGATGAATCTTTGGTAAAGTCTAATATTGGTCAATGCAGGAATGAAGATAATGGTGATATTCTGAAAGAAGGGAATCCTGCAGACAAATCCGAAGATGAGGAAGGAAATGAAGAGCTTAATGAAGAAGAGCCTACAGTTCAGGGGGAGGTAAATGAAAATCATGATAATGAAATTGTCAACATTAGATATCTAAAAGATCATCATGTAGATAATGTGATTGGCAATTTGCATGACCCTCCTAGGACTAGAGGCCACTTAAGAATTCAAAATGAATTGAATGCATATACCTTTGTATCAAATGTAGAACCCAAGTCCATTGACTGTGCTCTTAAGGATGTGCATTGGATTAATGCCATGCATGAAGAGCTCAATCAATTTGACAGGAATAAGGTGTGGCACTTGGTTCCACCTCCTGATCATGAAACAGTCATAGGGACTAAATGGGTATTCAGAAATAAAACTGATGAATCAGGGAATGTCATTAAAAATAAGGCCAGACTTGTAGCTCAGGGGTATAACCAGGAATTTGGAATTGACTTTGAAGAGTCTTTTGCCCCTGTAGCCAGGTTAGAAGCTATTAGAATCTTATTGGCTTATGCATGTTCCCTAGGAATAAATCTTCAGCAGATGGATGTAAAATCTACTTTTCTGAATGGGGAAATCAGTGAGGATGTCTATGTGAGGCAACCTCCTGGCTTTGAATGTTTAGACTTCCCCCATCATGTGTATAAACTTTGGAAAGCTCTCTATGGTCTTAAGCAAGCTCCTAGAGCTTGGTATGACAGGTTGAGCAAATTTCTCACTGATAAGAACTTCACAAGAGGTGTAGTTGATCAAACCCTGTTTACTAAGGTAAGTCATTCAGATATTCTTATCATTCAAATTTATGTGGATGACATTGTCTTTGGGTCAACTAACCCCAAATTGTGTGAGGAATTCTCTCAGATAATGACTAATGAGTTTGAAATGAGCTCAATGGGTGAGCTCAAATTATTTCTTAGACTGCAGGTGGCATAGTCAAAAGATGGAACTTTCATCTCTCAGTCCAAGTACATAAGGGATTTATTGAAGAAGTACAAGATGGATAACCTCAAGGAAATAGCTGCTCCAATGGGTACCTCAACCAGTTTAGATGAAGATCCTCAAGGTAAACCAGTGGACCAAAGGCTATATAGAGGTATGATCGGATCCCTTCTATATCTTACAGCATCTAGGCCTGATATTCAATTTGCAGTGTGTTTATGCTCTAGATTTCAGGCTAGTCCTAAAGAATCACATCTTAAATTTGTGAAAAAGATTTTTAGGTATTTACTAGGCACCCAAGAGCTAGGTCTTTGGTATCCTGTCAAGTGTGAGTTAGAACTTCTAGCCTACACTAATGCAGATTATGCTGGGTATCGAGTAGAGAGAAAAAGTACTAGTGGCTATTATCAATTCCTTGGTGGCTGTCTAGTATCTTGGGCATCTAAGAAGCAACACACTGTAGCCTTGTCTACAGCTGAGGCTGAATATGTTGCAGCTGGTAATTGTGCTGCCCAAGTACTTTGGATCTAGCACCAACTAGATGATTATCAGATAAAACTTGAATGTATTCCAATCTTGTGTGATAATACTAGTGCTATATGCCTTGCTAAAAATCCTGTTCATCATTCTACGACTAAGCATATAGAGATAAAACACCATTTTCTTAGAGATGTTGTAAATAAAATGGAAATTGAAATGAACTTCATTGAAACTAAAAAACAAATTACTGATATTTTTACTAAGCCTCTTGGGAATGAAAGGTTTAAATTTCTTAGAAGAGAACTTGGCTTGTGTAAATTTCAGCATAATGAATAAACTCTCTGATGGCTTGAATAAACCTTGTGAATGTTGAATGTTGCAACAGACTCATGATCATGCATGACATTCATATTTTTTTTGGCATCACACTTATGATCATCATTGCATATCATTTAGTCATGACTATGTCTAAGCTCTCTCTCATCTAAAACCACATGCATATAGACAGGGGGAGTATTGTTAGAAATTCAGAGTGGTCGTCAACTTTATTGAAATCTAAATTCTTTGACCCTGAATGAGTTGAGTCTGACAATATGGTAATCTGTTAGTCAGTTCTGATTCCTAAGCAATAGAAAATAGACTTCTTCATTTATAAGAACTTTAATTGCTTGAAGATTGACTTAATGGTTTAAATTTTATAAACTTTAAAGTTTAAAGATTGCAATCAGTAAATAAGAAAGCTGAAAATTGATAAAGCTCTCAACCCTTATCTTATTTCATGTCAGACAAAGCCAATTATATCTGAAATCTAAAAACTCATCTAAAATCCTGTTAGAGAAGACTAAGTATGTGTATTGTCCTTAAACAAGTCATTCTGAAACAAATAAAGGACAGCTAAGAAAGATATTAAAAAATATTAAAAATTAATTGAAAAATAACATTGGCAGAGCATTGACTGGTAAAATACTGAGAAACTAAGTGATCCATCAAAGAAATGGACAATACTTAAGTCATGAGGTGTATCAGTTATCTCTGTATAAAATGATCAAAACAGTAGGGCGGTTTCACTGAGTACCTGGGGGTAACTGGCGTCTGATAAACGTGTACCCTCACACAAAAAAGTGTAAATCAATTTTATTGAGTTTGATCATAGGCAGAATGGTCCATCATGTTGAGTATCTAGGGGTATTGGCGTCTGATAAACGTATACCCTTACGCAAAAAGATAAATGGTACATGAATGCCCTTAATGAAATAATATTGAAAATGCTATTCCTTCAAAAGAAATTTTAGGGATGTCAATTTGTTTAATTTCAATACATGACCTGGTATCTCTTAACCATTTTTTACTGAGTCTATGAAAGTAAGATATTTTGAAACTGAATCTCTCATGCAAATGTGATTCTGGTTTATTGTTTTATCATGCACAGAAAACTTATCCATTGATTGTAGTGCATGAACTCAAAATTTATAACCTTTAAACCAGAATTCTATCTCAAAGCAGTTTCTAAATTCATATGACTGAAGACTCTGTACTTGAGAATGCTTATTCTTGAACTACTTGTTCAGAATGCCAGTCAGATGATCTCCCTTGTTCCTTCCCTTGTAATCACTTTCCCTCCTCTTTGTTGATGGCAAAGGGGGAGAATATTGTCTGTTTGTTGAATTCCAGGGGGAGTGTATTCATTGTTATGGCAAAGGGGGATATCTTGTTAGAACTTGCATTCTCATAGCATGCATTAGGAGTTAGTGTAACTCATAGTATTGCCATCATCAAAAAGGGTGAGATTGTTGTGCCCCTATAGTTTTTGATGATCTGTAGTTTTGATGATAGCAAACTTATGAGTCACAAGTCTATACATCCATGCATCATTACTCTCTGCATAGTCTGGACAATGAATATAGCATAGTCTATATAGTTTATACAGATGGATCGACGCACCAGATGAGCAAAGTCTATACATTGCTGCATTGCTTGCATTTGCAAAGTCTATACATTGGCTATTGTCCTACAGCGTCAACACAAGTCCATACATCGGTTGCAGGACTGCACGCACACTCAAAGTCCATACACTGCATTGTGGCATGCACACTAGCAAGTCTGTACATTAGGTATCTTTACCTACGTTGCAACTCGCAAGTCTATACATTGGTATATTTTACCTACGTTGCAACTAGCAAGTCTGTACACTGGTGATTTTACCTACGTTGCACTTGCAAGTCCATACATCGTGCAGTCTACAAATTGTGGCACGCAAAGTCTGCACAACGCCTTGTTAGCAAGTCTATACATCGCCATAGCTCGCATGTAGAGTCTAGACAGTCTTAACCAAGTCTGTACACTGCCATCTTGCAGCACAGCATAAGTCTATACATTCGTTGTGCATGGTCTTGAGCATATAGGAAGTATGTACATCGTCTAGTTCATTGCATGCATCGTTCATGAAGTCTGTACATCGAGCAAGTATGTACATCGGACTAGTCTGCATCGGCTAAGTCTATACATCGTTCGTCTTACTTAGCGTCTCATGCAGAACACTAAGTCTACACATTGGGCACGCAGAGTCTACACGACGCATTGTCTGCATGTCTGCACATTGCCATAAGCACGCATGCAAAGTCTAGACAGCCATGGGCAAGTCTATACATCGCATTGCATGCACGCAGGTCTAAGTATGTACACTGGCTACAGCATGCTCGCATAAAGTCTATACATTGCATCTTAGCATGCTTGCACAACACAAACAAAGTCTGTACATTCATATGTGCATTGTGCCTCGCTCTTGGCAGAGTCTGTACATCGTTATGCTGCCTTGTGCCGTAGCAAGTCTATACATTCTCTATGCTCGAGATTTGACGCCCACCAGAAGTGGCGTCACTTTTGAAACAAACGCCTAAGTGTAAGGCGTCTTTTTGTTGAGCATCGCTTCATCAACTCTATACATTGTCTGCTTGCATAACGTTGAGTCTGTACATCACTTGAACACTCATTGCACTCTAACTCTATACATTGCTTCATGTATTCCACTCATAACTCTATACACTGCTTCACTCATTGCACGAAGTCTGCACATTGTGTTGCTTTGTTCATACTTTGTTTTGCTAAGTCTACACATTGATGCACGTTTACTTCTACATATTTGAAGTATGTACTTGGCTTAAGCTCTGCATATTTGAAGTCTATACATGGCATAAGCTCTGCATATATGGAGTCTATACATGACATAAGTCCTGCATATAGGAAGTCTGTACATGGCATAGTCTTGCATATCTGAAGTCTATACAGGCTACAGCACTGCATTTACTAAGTCTGTACAACGCCATGGGTCTGCATATGTAGAGTCTGAACACTGCATAGCTTCGCATTCACAATGTCTGTACATTGCTTCAGCAGTGCCTTCATACAGTCTGTACATCGCTTAAACCTTAAACTGACAATTCTATTTCGATTGTCTGACAGGGATTCTTTGCAGAGACTGATGACTGGGCACGTGATCCGAGGATAAGGGGAGTGACCAGATTATGACACGTGTACTGAAAGGCTGCTGGATGCTGCCACGTGGTCCAAGCCATTGGGCAGGAGATGTGGAGAGCACACGCCCTTCCTGCTGCTGGTATATATATGGAGTTTCTTCCTTTAGAAGAAGCTGATCGAATAGAAGCAGCCATAGCTAAGAGAAAAGAACAGAGAGTGAGCGCCTGCACGATCCACAGAGAAGAAGAAAAAGAGAGAAGAAGATTCAGAGAGAAGAAGAGAAAGAGAGAAGAGAAGATTAAGAGAGTTGAGTTGAGGGAGTCTTTTCGAAGTCTTGTAAATCAGTCTCTTGGTTCAGATACCAGAGCTGATACTGCTCAATTGAGCTACATTCGTTTCTGTTTTCCATTTCGTTTGTTTCTGTCTTTACTGTTTTTGAAACTCTTTTGTTATCAAGCTGTAAGCCAGCAATTGCAGTGGAGGTTTCCACTAGACAGGTGAAGCTGTAATCCTCAGCAGGCGAGACCAGGTCTCGGACGGCTAAGCTGTATCGCCCAGCGGTTGCAGAGGATTTGTTCCTATGGTCGGCAAGTTGTAAAGCCCAGCGAAGCTGTGTATCAACGGTCTGTTGGCAAGCTGTAAAGCCCAGCTTTTCAAGCTGTGAGTCAGCAAGATCCACATTCCAGTTGGAGTATGGGGTGGACGTAGATCTCTAGATTGAGATCGAACCACCTTAAAGATCGGTGTCTACTATGTGATTGCCTGTGGTTTGTGTGATTTCATAGTGTTCCTTCTATCGTTCAACAGTTGCTTGTTTTAATTCCGCATTAGAGTTCAACTGTGTTCTAAAATTAGACATTAGATCTATTCACCCCCCTCTAGATCCTCTCTCAATGGTAATAGACTGCGTCCATCTAACATAACACAGGGTTCCTCCTGTGTGGTCAAGAGAAGGGAGGCTTGGGTCTCCGGCTGTGAGTGACTGGGTGTCAGTCACGGTTTCCCTCTATGGATTCAGAGGAAGAGAGGATCTAATCCTCTTGGTTTTGGTGAGCAGTGGGTTGCTGTTCACGTCCCTTCTGCTGTAGCAGAAGAAAAGAGATTTATCTCTGGTTTCCCTCCGGTTTGGAGGAAGGGAGGATTGGTCCTCCGGTTTTTGATCTTGTGGGTTGCAAGGTCAGGGTTCAGATCATGTGGGTTGCAGGATCGGTGTGAGGGATTTGTTTCCCTCAGGGCAAGCTATTTGGCAGCGGTTGTTTGCAGACTGAGTCTGCTTTTTGCGTTTGCAAGGGAAGCCTCGCTCTTGTTGGAGTGAGGGGTGGACGTAGGCAGACTGAAGGTCTGGCCGAACCACCAAAAAATACCCTGTTCATCGTGGTTTGCTCTGTGTATACTTCCATATCTTCTATCCCCACTTCTCAGGCTGCTTGGGTGTTCCTTATCAGAAGACATTGTGTGATTTCTGCATGAATTCGATATATCTGTTAAGTGTCTAACTGAATGCTTAGAAGAAGCATTTGCTTCTTAGTTTCTCACGTGGGTAGAATTCTTGAGTTCTTGAACCTCTCCATGGATGATTTAATTTTAGCAATTGCTTTTGTGTCTTTTGGGTAAGAGAGCCGAATTGTCTCATTAGACTCCTTGAGTGTAGGCAAAAAGGTTTTATTCGTAATTTTTAAAGAGTGATTCATTCACCCCCCCTCTGAATCTATGCCTTGCATCCTTTCATTATAACAATTGGTATCAGAGCGGGTCTCTGATTCATCAGATCCAACGATCTGTAGAGGATCCTGCTATCCTATTTTTAGGTGCATTTCTATTTGTGCTTAGTCTATTGCTTGAATTATTCTTGAACTGATTTCCATGGCTCATCCACTGGTTTTCAATGGCTCTAATTTTAATTCGTGGTTTACCAGTCTGCGCAGCTATGTTATATCTGTTGATCCTGATCTGTGGAAGTTAATTTCACACGGTTCACACAGACTACCAAAGAACAAGTGCAAATGGACTGACAGTCATAAATCCATGAGTGGTGAAAACCAGAAAGCTTTGGAGTTGATGAAGGCCGCTACTAATAGGGCATTCCATTCTTATTTTTATGATTGTAGATCTGCAAGAGAGATATTGGATAGACTGAAGACCACCGATAAAGGAAATGAAGACGAGTGTCTAATGGCGGAGAAAGGTGATCAGAGTAGCAATCAAAATGAAGAGGAGGATGATGATCAGGTAAATCCTTTCGCTAACTTTACTTTAGATGTTTGGGAAGATGCATATGCTAATTTGCTAGAATCCTATGAAAAACTGAGAAAATTGAGAAGTACCCTAAAAAAGAAGTTAAACAATTTTGAGAATGATGACTCTGTAGGTGAGGACATTGAAATTCTGAAAACAGAAAATAGAATATTTAGAAGACAACTGACAGATCTTGATGCTCTTAGTATAGAACTTGATTTCTTGAAATCTGAGAACAAGAAACTCAAAAAGTAGATTCAGGAATATGAACATAAGTCAATGAATCTTGAAAGTGAAAATAAGTTGATATCTGAAAAACTGGAGGCTGTTAGAGTAACAAATTTAGAGCTTCAGAAAAACTTTGACAAGCTTGAATCAAAAAATCAACAAGAAATGTTTAATGAATGTCAGACTTAAGTGATTTAGTATTTGATTATGAACTCCAGGACCAAAATAGTAAACTGAAAGAAGAGATTAACCAGCTGAAACACCTAAACTCAGCTATCTCTGAGAGATTGTTAGTTTATGAAAAGGGGAAATCTATCATAAAAGAAGCCGAAGCTAACACTGAAATAAAATTAAAACAAGAAGTTGAAAAACTCAAAAGTCTGAATGATGCCTTGCATCAACAAGTAATTTCCTGTGAAACAGACCTGTCTAATTATGAAGCTAATATTGTTGCCTTAAATTTTGAGATTCAAGATCTGAAAAACTCATTATCAAAATTTGTCAAAGATAAGGACAATCTGAATAAGCTTCTTGGAACCAATGTTAATTTTCAGAGAAAGGGACTGGGTTATAGTCCGGTGAACAAAAAGATTGATGGGAATAAAATGTCTACTGTGTTTGTAAAAAGTTCTGATCAAAACAAAACTTCTGCTCCTATTTTTCAATTTATTGCACAGAAAATTAAAAACTAAAGTAAAAATCTGGAAAAGCCAGAAAACTAGAAAAAAAAGGTTAATGGTTCTCCTGTGAAATCTTCTGGTATCCTGCACATGCAATGAGTAAAATTGTCACAGATTCACATGCACACAACAGAAAGATTACATGTCACTATTGTGGTAGGGTAGGACATGTTATGGATGAATGTCATGCTTTGAAAATGGATGATATAAATGCATGTGAAAATTTGAATGCTGGTAAGAACACCCATCGGCAAAGTCATTATAAAAACACATCTGGTGCATGCTACTATTTTGATAGAAAGGGTCATCATATACATGACTGCAATCTAATGAAACAAGATATGTTAAGGCATGCTTGTTATAACTGTGGAAAATCTGGCCACAGAGCCTCTAAGTGCTGGGTGGCAGGTTTCAGAAAATAAAATTTTCATGATCATAACAGAAACTTTAATGTTCATGCACCGGGGTTAAAGGGCAACTTTAAATCTGTTAAAACCCCTGCTTATAATGATGCTGGTAGAAATAAAGTTGTTGATAAAAGAAAAAATCTTTCATGCTTTAAATGTTGAAAGCCAGGCCACAGGGTTGCAACCTGTTGGCTGGGAGTCTATCATAAACAGACTGGCTTTGTTAAACAGAATACTCATTCTGTTAAAAGGAATTTTCATGATAATGCTCACAGGTTCAATGTTCATAGTAATGTGCATGAAAGGAATCTGAAAAATGCTGCATCATATCATTACTGTGGACATATAGGTCATTCAATGAATAGCTGTTATCTGACGAGGTTTGATGACCTTAATGCACAGAAATTATTTAGAACACATGTTAAAGGTCTCACTGTCATTTCAGGACCCAAGACATCTTGGGTGCCTGTTCGTGCACAATAATTTGATGTTTTGCAGGTGTGCCTTGGAGCTGAGAAATAAAAGGGGTAAATTAACCAAGGCACCCAAATTGGTAAAATCCAATTCAGGTAATTTTTTGCATTCTTCACATCTGTTCAATTGAATTTATTAGGAACCACGTTTAACTGCATATCATGTTAAATCTGATTAGTCAAAAATTTCATGCATACATTCTCATATCTGAAATTGACTTTCACACATCTTCAAATGCATATGTTGAATTATTTGTGTTTATATTGAGCTAAGAGTGAACTGAATTGTATATCACTTTTTGAAAATCTGAAATGCATATGAATGATGTTTGAAATTTGTCTGTATTACATTGTATATCTTACACAGACATTTGTTATATAGTTCATTGAAAATCTGATGCATATAGGACTTCTTTGACACTGCATTGTCATGCATGAGCATTATGGTATATCAAATGGTAAGCTACTAAAGGGAAGATGTAATCTGTCTGGAGGTTCTTACTATGTGTGAGGCTGTTCTTTAGACCAAGTCCTCTGCCTAGTACCATGGGTCATATTGCATATAGGGTAGTCTGAATAATCATGAGCATGAATAATAAAATCAAATGTTTAGTCTTCATTGCATATTTTTCATAAAGTCAGGGAGAGTTTGTCTAGCCCTTGCATGTCTTCATACAACTTATGTGATGGCAATCAACTCTGAGCACGTACATTTTATTTTTATATTTGTGTCCTTTTTTTTATATTTATACCCTTGGCTAATTGGGTTTGTAATTGTAAGGCTTTATAAGCCAAAGGGTTTCTTTAAAGTCTTTGAGTTTCTTTGTAATATGCCAGTGGGTCCAACAGGGTCCCCCACCCTCTCTCCCATTGGTCCATCTAGGATCTGGGGCCCATGTGGGGCTAGTTCAAAGTCCAAAGTTGGACTTGGACCAAGGGGGGACAAGGTAGAAAAAAATTCAAAATTGGATGCCCTTAAGTCAAGGGGGCGCCCCCCTTATATTCTTGTTTAATACATGTTATATTTTTATTTATTTTGGGTTTTGACCACATGAGGGAATAATGTATTATACCCCATTTGCCCTCCCAAAATCCTAGATCTAGGGGTAGGCTTGGTCTTTTTCACATTTCTATATACCCTTGTATTTTTTCATTTGGTAGAATTAATGAAAGAATTTTAAGTGAAATTAGCCAAGGAGCAAGGTGCGCCCCTCCCCTCTCCCCTCTCTGGTTCTTCTTCTTCCTCCATTCTCCGGGGTGAGAAGCCCTCTTGTATCTCTTCTTCTGAGTATCTAGATCCTTCACCGCCGCCGCCGCCGCCGCCCGCCGCCGCCGCCGTTCGTGCCGCCGACGAGCCACCGTGAAGCATCTCCCGAGTTGCTGTCCAGAGTGTTGTTCTGCTGGACATAGGCCTACTTCGGGATTTTTCTCTCACAAACCCCAGATCTGACAAGGCTGAAATTTTCAGGGTAGGTTCCATACATGATCCCCCAACTCCAAAAAAAATTCCTTCGAATTTAAGCCTTCAGCTCATTTTCTTTTCCATTTAAATTTCTAGACCTACACAGATCTGTCCCTATGCTGATCTTATTACAGCAACCCTGTTCTTCTTTTGTTCGACCCCCTTCCCCATTTCAGAATGTGTTGAAAATTGAACTGGGACTTTTGTCCACCAAAACCAACATCCACAAATTTTTCCATGAATTTAGGAGTTTTTTTCCCCTCTGAAAAATTAGTGCTCAGTCCAGATCCGACCCCTGACCACCCAAAAATCCATTTCCCCTGTCAAACCACCTCAAGAAAATCCAAAAAAAATATTGGCGTGTTCCTCACTTCCCCCTCTATCTCTCATAAAAATCCCAAATTCCAGATCCGCCATTTTCCCTCCTGTCAAACCCCATTCTCAAGTAGACCCAAATTTATCCTGCCAGATCTGGTTCGGTGAACCAGCAGGTTGTAAATTTGACCAAGGTCATTATAGAGGTAGACAAAGCTCTTTCTCTAGCCTGGGATCATACCTTGTCAACAGAGCTTTCCAACGGCGCTTGTCTCGCATTGATCTGACGTCGGGGCTGATCGCAGCAGGTGTTCTCGCCGGGTCGCGCACGGCAGAAATAGAAGAACCAGTCCGTGGACAACAAGCAGCATCAACCGCCAGGCCGGCCGCCTCGCCTTCCACAAGGCGAACTAGCACGTCTTCCTCCGAGGGATCGTACCTCCAGGAGTCCCTGTCGCAGCCGTGCAATTCCCGGCCAACTCAGCCCACCGACCAGGATGTGGACCCCACGATCGTCTGCGCATGCTACCACCGGAGCTGTCCAAGTTGCTACTCGTCAAACCGAGCTCACTACTCTCGGGCCCCACTTGTAGCCCTTTACCTCCCTACGTGGAGTGGACAGTAAAAATTCATTTCTGTAATTATTGATAATTATTGTACAGGGAGTACGAGTTCTGTCGGGGTCGTCTTCCCCACGCCCGGTAGCATAGAGGTATCATTTCTGTTCCCCTCTCCGCATCTTTGCTTTATTTCGTATATTTCTATATGCCACTACATGAGTGATAGGGTAAATTAGCTCGTTATCATATATCAATCACTGCTGCGAGAGAGAGCGAGACCGTCCCGTGACTCAACCCAGGTACCTGATTGTGAGTTGACCACCCTAGCTCTTTAGCCGTTCCTCAACCACGCACGTCCGTATGCTTCCCTCGTCAGGGACGATCACGAGTTTGCTTAGAGTCCAAGGATCGCATATCAATTGGTCTCGAGTCGCGTAGTCATCCCGCATCAAATTGGTATCAGAGTGGAAGGTTGAGTCTAGGGTAGTCTTTGATTAAAAACAAAAATAAAAAAGAGTCTAAGTCTAAGTAGGTCCAAGGTTGCATTTGCATACCATTATTCGGTATATCAAAAGGTGTTGCCCGAACATAAGGTTACGCCTATCGGGAAGGTCGCACATTTGCGAGAGAGGTTCTTCAGATCCCGTAACTCCGCCACGTACCAGATATTGGTTGAGTATAGGTTTGTAGTTGAGTCGATACTACAACTTTGCATTGTTATTTAGGGTCATGTCTAGTCCAAGAGAGTCTGGTCTTGTCACCGTGTGTCTACATGTCCACTACCCGCCTCCCCCATGGCCATCCCCCGAGACCATGCATCGGATTGGTCATCCCTGGTGGCTGAATTCAATGCTTTCATAGCCCGACATCCGACCCCTAAGCCAACAACCGAGTCATTCCAGCGACATATAGCGTCCACTGCCATCCTACCTAATGGGTTGCATATGGAGATCGACTTCATCAGTAGTTGAGTCGCTCTCTAAGATCGGAGAGATTATTCTCAATGGCGGCATCGCATTCGTAGAGTTCCAATGGAGGTTCGGCCCCGTTCTTTATAACAATGGAGCATGGTGCAAGGTCAACACACTTGCTGGTCCATGCATCATTTTAGGGCAAGATTGGTTGGAAGAAAGGATAGCGACCTTTGACCGGGATAGGAGGACCTGCACCGTATAACCACCTCACCTACCCGGCGAGTTCATCTTCCACGATGACATTCAGCCGACCACCTCCGTGTCACCAACCATCCAGTCCCAACGACCCTTTCCGCCTCCGAACTCGCGCCCACCACCTCTCCCTGAGCCCGCCCATGTGGACCCCTGTAGTAAGATTAGCCACCTCCCCGACCAGTGTCCTTCACCTTCCCATACCATAGAGGACACACATACCGAGGATGCCCCACCCGGGCTTATTCTTGTGAGTTGTGAGGCTGACAAAGAGTTGGTCGAGGAATACCCCGCTGATGTTTTGGGGTTAGTGAGCGATCTAATAGCGAACCAGGGTCTCTTAGACACCTCGACCCCGTCGGTTGTCCCAGAGCTGTCTGCCCGGCCCGCTTTATCCTCGGTGGATGAGTCATCCGCCGACCCCATGCAGTCAGCCGTCCCACCTTTACCCGCCTCTCCTACGGTAGCGCAGCCGCTAGTGACTATCGTACCATTGTCGACACCCTTTGTTGACACGATATGGTTTGATTTCTGCCATGCATACGAGAGACCGCATCCGGACTTCCTTCTTATCGTGCTTCACATCAAAAGTCCGGATGACTTTCCCCTCACCCACCTTCTTGTCCTCACACATTTCTATACCTGAGGACAAGTCTTCTCCAACCTAAAATGGTTGACGAGAGTTGAAACTCGCGACATTAAGTTGTGGGTCAGTTTATCTTTACACCTAGTGTATGCAGACGGTGTTCAACATTCCCACCGCGTCTTCCTTAGTATGTCCCTTGCATGTGTCGTCGGTTATAGGAAGTCATTAGTTGGTGTCTCTCCATCTGTCCACATACCATAAGTCTATGAGTCGATTTTGCTTGCTTATACAGTTTGTCTGTCGAGTGCATAGTGAGTCTGCTTGTGTCAAGTCGAGTCAGTCTAATGTCAGCTCGCGATGTCAGTCCCTTTCGAGTGTGAGGCAAGTCGGATCTCATGCGTACATTGTGGACTTGCCTAACGAATAGGGGATCAGCTCTACCTTTCTATGTCCCAGATCTAAGTCACCTACAAGGATCCAGCGGTGATTCCTAGAGAGTCTTCGAGCCGCCTCCTCCCCTTTGAGAGTGACATCACCCCAGAGTGTCCAGCACTAACCTTGTTCCCATAGCAACTTGTGCATATCGAGTATATACGGAATGAGCAGGTGACGATTACTTGGAGTGGAGCGTACCCGCGCTACTTGATACGGTGACGGATCCACCGGAGCTACTCGAGCAGTCGCACCCCTTACTCGACGGGGTCGAGTTCTTCCCACCCGGGGAGAATTGATGGGATTCAACTCCGAGAACAAACATTTTATTTTTGTATTTGTGTCCTTTTGTTTGTATTTATACTCTTGGCTAATTGGGTTTGCAATTGTAAGGCTTTATAAGCTAAAGGGTTAGTCTTTAAACTCTTTGGGTTTCTTTGTAATATGCTACTGGGTCCAGCAGGGTCCCCCACCGTCTCTCCCATTGGTCCACCTAAGATCTAGGGCCCATGTGGGGCTAGTTCAAAGTCCAAAGTTGTACTTGGACCAAGGGGGGACAAGGTAGAAAAAAATTCAAAATTGGATGCCCTTAAGTCAAGGGGGCGCCCCCCTTATATTATTGTTTAATACATGTTGTACTTTTATTTATTTTGGGTTTTGACCACATGGGGGAATAATGTATTATACCCCATTTTCCCTCCCCGAATCCTAGATTTAGGGGTAGGCTTGGTCTTTTTCACATTTCTATATATCCTTGTATTTTTCCATTTGGTAGAATTAATGAAAGAATTTTAAGTGAAATTAGCCAAGGAGCAAGGTGCGCCCCTCCCCTCTCCCCTCTCTAGTTCTTCTTCTTCCTCCATTCTCCAGGGTGAGAAGCCCTCTTGTATCTCTTCTTCTGAGTATCTAGATCCTTCACCACCGCCGCCGCCGCCGTTCGTGCCGCCAACGAGCCACCGCGAAGCATCTCCCGAGTTGCTGTCCAGAGTGTTGTTATACTGGATAGAGGCCTACTTCGGGATTTTTCTCTCCCAAACCCCAGATCTGACGAGGATGAAATTTTCAGGGTAGGTTCCATACATGATCCCCCAGCTCCAAAAAAAATTCCTTCGAATTTAAGCCTTAAACTCATTTTCTTTTCCATTTAAATTTCTAGACCTACACAGATTTGTCCTTGTGCTGATCTTGTTACAGTAGCCCTGTTCTTCCTTTGTTCAACCCCTTTCCCCATTTTGGAATGCGCTAAAAATTGAACTGGGACTTCTGTCCACCAAAACCCACATCCACAAATTTTTCCACGAATTTAGGAGTTCTTTTTCCCCTCTGAAAAATTAGTGCTCAGTCCAAGTTCTGTTCTGCCCTCTGCAGTGCAGATCCGACCCCTGACCACCCAAAAATCTATTTCCCCTGTCAAACAACCTCCAAGAAATCAACAAAAAATATTGGCGTGTTCCTCACTTCCCCCTCTATCTCCCATAAAAATCCTAGCGTCCAGATCTGCCATTTTCCCTCCGGTCAAACCCCATTCTCAGGTAGACCCAAATCTATCCTGCCAGATCTGGTTCGGTGAACCAGCATGTTGTAAATTCGACCAAGGTCATTATGGAGGCAGACAAAATTCCTTCTCTAGCCTTGGATCATAGCTCGTCAAAAGAGCTTTCCAACAGCACTTTTCTCGCGTCAATCCGACGTCGGGGTTGATCGTCGCAGGTGTTCTCGTCGGGTCGCGCACTGTAGAAACAGAAGAACCAGTCCGTGGACAGCAAGTAGCATCGACCGCCAGGCCGGCCACCTCGCCTTCCACAAGGTGAACCAGCACATCTGCCTCCGAGGTATCGTCCCTCCAGGAGTCCCTATCGCAGCAGTGCCATTGTCGACCTACTCGGCCCACCGACCAGGACGTGGACCCCACGATCGTCGGCGCGTGCTACCACCGGAGCTGTCCAAGTTGCTGCCCGTCAACCCGAGCTCACTACTCCTGGGCCCCACTTGTAGCCATTTACCTCCCTGTGTGGAGTGGGCAGTAAAAATTCATTTATGTAATTATTGATAATTATTGTACCGAGAGTACAAGTTCGTCCGGGGTCGTCTTCCCTATGCCCGGTAGCGTGGAGGTATCGTTTCTGTTCCCCTCTCGGCATTTTTGCTTTATTTCATTTATTTCTATATGCCGCTGCATTAGTGATAGGGTAAATTAGCTCGTTATCATATATCAATCACTGCTGCGAGAGAGAGCGAGACTGTCCCGTGACCCGATCTGCGTACGAGATTGTGAGTTGACCACCATAGCTCTTTGCCAGTTCCTCAACCGCGCACGTCCGTACGCTTCCCTCGGCAGGGACGATCGCGAGTTTGCTTAGAGTCCAAGGATCGCATATAAATTGGTCTCGAGTCGCGTAGTCATCCCGCATCATTATGTCTTTGTAATGCTTTTCGGAAAGCCACTGCATATGCATGCATATAGTGACTGCATTGCATATCACTTATTTTGAAAACTCCAAAAAGAAGTGACTCACTTCATATAGATTGGGGGAGCATTTTAAATTCTTCAATTTTGTCAGTGCCTGGACTCTTCATGTCCACCTATCTGATTCATCTTGCCATATCTGTCAATCCAGTGACTCCATCATCAATTGATCTCTGTTGGCTGATATAATACCCCAATTTTTTTTCAAGAAATTAAATAGTAATTAATTAGAATAATTCCTTATTATATAGAATAAGTTATATTCTTGTAGAGAATAACACGTTTAACAAACTTGTCTTCTGTGGCCAACCCAAATAAAATCTGTAAGTAGGCCGAATTAGTGGATTAAGCCCAAATTAAACACTTAGTTAACCATACCTTGAAACGCGAAATTCGAGCCCAATACTCCATCAAATGAGCCCAAACCGGTGGCAAATGAAAGGCTAGGAAGAGAGGATCATTTCCCCTCTTTTAATCTCCCGAAACCCTAACCCCAGGAGATGCAATCGACGGAGTTTGGATCGAGTCAACTTTTGCGATGGCGTTCACATTAACCCGACTTGCGTGGATGAATTCTCCCTGCATAGAACACTCTAGAAGGTGTGCGACCTATAAAAATGCTCCTTAGAAACCCTAGTTTCATTTGGAGGCAGTGGCGGCCGACGAGAACCTTGGACGAGGATGAATTCCAGTGATCTCCGACGTGGGGTACCTAGCGCGTCTTCCTCCTTTTTCTTCCTTTCTTCCCTGATTGAGGTAGGTTCTCTCAGGCTCAAACCTCAAGTAATATATCAAAATGTTCAGCATCAAGTCCTCTTTCTTTTGGTATATAAAGCCCCAAATATCATGTAGTATCCTGCGAGTATTTTAAGGTTTAGTAGAAGCATGTCAAATTAGGGTTAACTTTGTTCCTTTTCGATTTAAGTGGAGACTTAAGAGAGTAAATATGAAATTGATTCATGCATCTCGTAGAGTTTTTCATGCTCTTTCTTTTGGTAGTAAAAGCCCCAAATATCATGCTTTATATCGTGCGAATTCCATGTTTTAGTTCTGACCCTAGAAACCTCGCCGGAGTTTGGCAAGGCGAAAGGGCAGCGACCTATCTGGACTTGTGCGGCCACACGATAGACCACACATCCAAGACAGGCGGCCTGCCATTGACCGTTTAACGGTTTCTATCTCTGATCATTTCCCTGGTACGTGCGGCCGGATACCAACCGCATGCTGTCCTGCGGCCAATTCCAGACCGTACATCCCTTCCAGCGGCACCCTACCGACCGTCCATCTCCAGCAGGCCTTCGGACCTGAGGGGGGCATGAGCGGCCTGTCTATGACCGTCCATGTGGATGTAAGGTCCAGAACCGACCGCACATCGTTAGCAGAATAGATTAATTGTCATTTCAGCATGTTATGTTAGTAGATTAGTGTTATCTGCATGTTAGCAACACACCTAATAAACTGTAATTCATGACAGAAAATAATTCTTGCTGATTTATTTAATTTGAGCTTGATCTTGATTCATCTTTCCAATGAATGCCAATCTTAAGTGTGAATCATTTATAATTGAAATGACTATTAGGTTTACACTTGTTAACCTTAGACCTGAACCGTTAATCTTGAACCATTATTATCCCTTAGAATTGATTTTGGACTCAATCAAACCGTTGTGATTTGAGTCATTGTCTGAATTGGACTAGCAGGGACTTGAGCGGCCGCTAGTCGACCGCATATCTCCCTGAACGGCCCAGTGGAGACCGTTTATCTCTGGCTCATGGCCATTTAATCTTGGTCATTTATCCTTGATCTATCTTCGACCGATTCCCGATTTGCCTGACCCAATAGACCCTAGGCCGATCAGCAGACAGTGGGCTGGACTCTGGCTCAGTTCCACCCTGCCTATGGTAGCCCGGGAGTCCACTTGGGCGAATTTCTAGCCTATTGATAGGCCCAGTGTTGTGCGGACTATAGTTGCCCGTACAACTGACATGCGGCCCATGTTGGACCATTCAGACTATGAGCGGATCTATTTGGACCGTATATCATGTTCTTATACTTCAAGAACTTCTAGCCCTGTGCGGCCCTTTTCTGACCGTTCATCTTTGTACGGCCCTTTGGAGCCCGTTTATCTCCTTCTTGAGCTTTAGTCGTTCTGGCCTTGTGCGGCCCATGCTTGACCGTGCTTGTGGTTGAAAGGCCCATCTTGGACCGTTTATCCTTGACCTCGTAGTGGCTGATCTCCAGCCCAGTTCCTGATAGTGTGGCCCATATGAGATCGTATAAATATTGAGCGGCCCATTTCCGACCGTGTATATTACAGTTTTTTGAAAAGTGATTATTTCATGATTTCGAATTGTGTGAGCTACTCTAGCCTATCTAGGCTATGGTATTTCGTGAAATGACCTATTGTTAGGTCTATTGATCGTCAATTATAGTCATTTAGAATAACTATTCCTCTCGATTAAGGAGCTTATTGTTTGGACTCTTAAGAATCATTATTCTTACGTCCTTTACCTTGACTACATGAACTTGACCTTGGAACTCTTGGCCATTAAATATTGTGGATGTCTAGATTGGTGGGATCTGCGATCCAAACAAATCAATGCCAAGGCAAACAAATGAAGGGCCCAGTCTGGTCCGATCCTAGGAGGAGAACCCCAAGAGTACTTGATCCCTGGAGAGGTGAATGACTAGGTGTGGCATTGTCACCGGTGGATGACTAGCTTGTTAAGTCTAGGGCATTCCACATTCTCATGAAACTTATTATTCATGCTTAAAGCATGAAGTACTTGCTTGCTTGCTTGACATGACTCGAATTGACTTGTAAATGGCCATTCACTAGAAAATCTTGTTAATCTTGCTTGATATCTCGACATGCAATTATTTCTTCCATTTAATTATCATTACTCTTTGAATCTTGATGATTATTTAGTTCTGCTTATTTTTCTTGCGTTAATTATGCATATTCATTAATTGGTTAATCACTTAAACTATGCTTGACGATAGAGTATAATTCCTACTGAGTTTCTTGCTCACCCCTACTTCCAATCATTTTCAGGTAACGCGATAAACGGAACGTTGCAAATGAGGATCGGGTCAGTGTGATCGAGTGAACCTGGAACCTAGAGATCGGAGTCTGTCTTTTTATCTTCTTGAGTCTAGCTAGTGTCATGAGTCAAATTATACTTTAAATTTCAAATATTAATAAAAGTTCGTATCTTCACAATGTGTATGGCCTCCATGTGTTTAATTGTGGTTATTTATTTTCGCTCTTGTTATCATGACTATCAACTGCCACGCTCCGAGCATCGCTTCCCGCTGCTATCGGTTCGAGGCGTGACAGCTGATCTTCCCTACTCCTTAATTTACTGAAGGAGAGTTTTAATTGATTTCAATCATATCAGTGCTATGCCTTTCTGGCAACTGAACAGTATATCAAAAGACTCAATTGAAAAGATAGGTGAGGCCTATATGGAAGACTGACTCATGCGTGAGCAGATCCCTGGATCCCACCTCCGCCTAAGTACTATTCTAGTTATAATTTCTTTTGCCAGCTCACTCTTGACATTCTTCACCGTTATAACTGTTAGGCTGGTTTGACTGAAATTCAATCTCCGATATCTGCCTAATTCATTTTGATAAACTCTATAAAAAGCATGACCTTTTGAAATCATCATTTTCTATGCATGCTTGTTTACACTTTTGATGTTTGCTGCTGCTCAGATAATGATTGAACTGAGATTTGAAGAAAACTTCAGCATGTGAACTGCTTCATAAATTTTAAATCATCACTAATGTGGAATCTTCCATTATACATGTTTAAGAATATTTGTTGATTTGCATTGTTTTAAGCTTAATGTACTCTTAAGTTTGAACTTAATGGACTTGAAAATATCTGATTTAATCCTTTTAATAAACCTTAACTGTTTGTCTCATATAAGTTCATGTAAGACTTCCTGAAATCTGAAAAGTTGAAATTTTGATTGACATACACAGTGTAAGTATTGGTCTTAAACATTTAATCTGTCTGAAACTGTTTTATAAAAAAAATATGGACATAGCAATGACTCTGGTTACTGAGAAACATGTCTAAAGGATTGCGTCATGAAGTACCACAGTTAACTCTGTTTAAAAACCTTTGAAAATAATGTGAAAAGATGGTAGAGCAATGGCATGGTTGTATTGAATAACTGGGGATTCCAGACTCTAACCAAGGTGTCTCCTCATGTAAAAGATGCTTCTAATGCTACCTCTATTCTCTAAGTAGAGAAGCAATACAGTTATCACACTAAGTAACTGGGTGATTTCACATAAGACGTGTTGTGCATCATGTAAAATGGTGTTGATTCAACCAAAATTGCTCATTGAAAAACAAATTGACGCTCTACAAGAAAATTCTGAAAAATTTATGCATCAGAAACTACTGTAAGAACAGTCAAATTCAGATATAAACATGAATGTTCAAGCTCAATACTACCTTGTATTACTCTTAAAGGAGTCATGGAAATTAAACTGATTAAGATGGAAGAAGGTTGAACTAGAATGTTATATGAGCAAGTGGTTCATTTCTATTAAAGAATTGTCTCAGATATGAGTATTGCATCTTATTAAAAAACAACTCTGGTTACATCATTCTTAAACCATACTTTTCAATCAAAGCCAATTCATAAGCTCTTACAATGGAAGACTCTGAAATCTAAACATTGATTTATGAAGTCGGTACCATACTGAAAAATTCTTCATCTCAGATTCTTTGAAAATTCATTGTTACATCTGTTCAAATTACTGCTCTCTATCACTACCATTTCTTGATCACTTATTCATTTGTTTCTAAAAAATCTGTGTTTTGATTGATCTCTACACATTACCTTAATTTCCCTCTTGCATTCTCTCTAGACACATTCCTCATCTGTCCCTCCAGTTGAAAGCTGTGTTTCCTCTGTGACATGGCTGTATTGCATTATTTTAAAGGGAAGAACATAATCTTGTCTGGACTACATTCATTGTTTCTCAAAGGGGGAGAACTTTCTGTTGTTTCATCTGTTTTGTTGGTATTTGCCACATCTTTAGGCATCAGGTCCTGAATTCACTTTCCATAGGGGGAGAACAGTGTGACACATTGTCTGCATTTGTCTGCCTCACTTGGATCGTTTGTCTACATTTGTGCTTTCATAAATTGCGCCATTTTTGGTACTTCCTTTTTGATGAAGTCAAAGGGGGAGAATATGTGGAGGAGTCATATTGAGTGTGTCTGCATGAATGGAATCATTTGTCTGTGTATTAATTGATACATGTATGGAATTAGTTTTGGGGGAGAATGAGTTTGCATTAGTAGAGGAGAATGAGTTTCCATCACTAGAAGTCATTCAATGCACTGGCATGAATAATATCATGAATAACATCTGGTTCATTTGACTTCTTACATTGTCATGTTAACTCATATGACTCATAGTGTTGCCATCATCAAAAAGGGGGAGATTGTTAGCATTCTATGTTTTAATGATGTCAAACTCTATGACTCATATGTGTATGAGGTCATATGTGTCTGGACCATATGAAGTCTGTGCCTTTGTTTGAATTATTCATGGTATAAATGATTTCTATTGCACACATGATGCATGTATTATGCTTGAGCTCATTTGTTCATACCAAGTATTGTTCATGCAATTTAATGTATTTCAGGTCAACATATAGTCAACTCTGTGCACATAGATCTAGGTATATGCATTTGCATAAAGTATGTCTGTATGTATTAGATTTCATCAAATACCTTGTGTGCATGTCATTTCTATGTGCATAACATTTCATCAACAAGTTGATGAGCATATTCAGAAGGTCCGTGCATATCACAGTGTGTAGTGCATACGAGGGTCGGTGCTAGTTGAACTCAGGTCGATGATAGTTGCACCTTGTGCATACCAGGGTCGGTGCTAGTTGCATAAAGGGTCTGTGCTAGTTTAGGCCAAATGCATACAAGGTCAGTGCATGTCACTGTAGCAATGCATGTTAGGTTGATGCTAGTACAGCATGTCTTGCATAACAAGTCTATGCTAGTTTAGGCCAAATGCATACAAGGTCAGTGCATGTCACTGTAGCAATACATGTTAGGTCGATGCTAGCACGATGAGGTCAATGCTAGTATAGCATGGTTTACATAAAGGTCGACGCTAGTTAATATTCATAAAATGAATTTCGATGCTAGTTTACGCTAGATGCATAAGAGGGTCTGTGCACATCACTGTAGCATGCATACAGGTCGATGCTAGTTTAGGCTAGATGCATAAGAGGGTCTGTGCACATCACTGTAGCATGCATGTAAGGTCGATGCTAGCAACGTTGCATGCATACGAAGGTTGGTGCTGGTTTAGCTTCCACGCACTGCATACATGGTATAGAGTTTGTGCATGGCTTGCTTCGACTGAAGTAAGGTCGGTGCTAGTTTTTTTTCTTCAATGCATAAAGTCAGTGCACATGAGCATTCCAGGGTCGGTGCAAGTTTTGCTTCATCTACAAGGTCTGTGCACGTCTTTACCTAGTACTAACTAAGGTCGATGCATCTCTTCATAATAACTGTTGTAAGGTCTGTGCACATTTTCCCTTAGGCATAAACCAAGTCTGTGCACATATGCCTTCATGCACATAAGGTCTGTGCACGTTTTTGCCACAATGCTTCATAGTCTGTGAAACAGGTCTGACCACACAACTAGTCTAAGCATATGTAAAGCCAAGGTCTGAGCACATTCCTGTTAGCATATTCCAAGTCAGAGCACATGGCATCATGCATACTGAAGTCTGTGCACACACTATAGCAAGTCGGTGCAAGCTTCTTAAAACTGCATATAAGGTCTGTGCAGATTCTATCTTGACCATACACAAGGTCAGTGCAGGATCTATTTTGCACATACCAAGGTTCGTGCATACTTAGTCTGTCAGCATGTAAGGTCTGTGCATATTTTCTAAAGTGGCATGCTAGAGTCGGTGCATACTTAGTTGCTCAGTAATGAAGGTCAGTGAACACTACTGTGCTGCATATATCAATAGTCGATGCTAGCAGTATTCTTTTTGTGTTAAAAGGCTAAAACTTTCGTCTTTTTGCTAGGACAGCCATAAGGTCGAACATATGATGAGCTACCTGGGAATTTACCTCACATGGAATCAAAGTACCAGGTTAAAGTGCACGTGATCCAAGGCACTTTTTCAGAGGAACATTCTCGTCCTTGCCACGTGGACCAATGGGGCTTCACTAGGACTTTTCTGTCTCATCCATATGGAGGCTATGCTATATATAAAGACTACCTCATCCTTCGATGAAAAAAAATATGAAGAAAGAAAGGCAGAAGGCTACAGAAAGTTGAGAAGAAGAGAGAAGAGCTAGAGAGTAAAAAGTGAGCCGCCAGAGAGAAGCAGTAGAAGAGAGTGAGAAGAGAGCCAGCAGAAGAAAAGTGAAGAAGAAGAAAATCGTGAGAAGAAGAAAGAGTTTGCAGCCATCACCACTATTGAAGATCTGTTCATGCATTGACTCGTGGATCAAATCCAAAGTCATTGTCCTCTTCAGAGCTATATCTATTTTTGCTTCTCCTTTTTGTTTTTCATTTGTTCCTTCCATTTTCTTAGTGCCTTTCCGGTTTCCTGATTTGGGTTCAGGGTTCCTCCTGTGTGGTCAGGAGAAGGGAGACTTGGGTCTCCGGTTGTGAGTGATTGGGTGTCACTCACGGTTTCCCTCTGTGGATTCAGAGGAAGAGATGATCTAAGCCTCTGGGTTTTGGTTAGCAGTGGGTTGCTGTTCACGTCCCTTCTGCGGTAGCAGAAGAAGGGAGATTTATCTCCAGTTTCCCTCCGGTTTGGAGGAAGGAAGGATTGGTCCTCCGATTTCTGATCTTGTGTGTTGCAAGGTCAATGTTCATATCCTGTGGGTTGCAGGATCGGTGTGAGGGATTTGTTTCCCTCAGGGCAAGCTGTTTGGCAGCGGTTGTTTGCAGATTGAGTTTGCTTCTTGTATTTGCAAGGGAAGCCTCACTCTTGTTGGTGTGAGGGGTGGACGTAGGCAGACTAAAAGTCTAGCCGAACCACCTAAAAATACCATGTCCATCATGGTTTGCTCTGTGTATACTTCCATATCTTCTATCCCCACTTCCTAGGCTGCTTGGGGGTTCCTTATCAGAAGACATTGTGTGATTTCTGCATGAATTCGATATAGCTGTTAAGTGTTGTACTAAAAGCTTAGAAGAAGCATTTGCTTCTTACTGTCTCACATGGGTAGAATTATTGAGTTCTTGAACCTCTCCATGGACGATTTTATTTTAGCAATTGCTTTTGTGTCTTTTGAGTAAGAGAGCTGAATTGTCTCATTAGACTCCTTGAGTGTAGGCAAAAAGGTTTTATTCCGCAATTTTTAAAGAGGGATTCATTCACCCCCCCCCCCCTCTGAATCTCTGCCTTGCATCCTTTCATTCTATCACAGAAGAGTTAAGAGAGAGCTGAGAAGAGTTTGATTTTGAAAGAGAAGAGTCAGAGAGAAGATCGAAAGAGTGAGAGCATGGTGCGAAGTTCAGAGAGAAGAACAGAGTGTCGTCAGATGAAAAGTTAGTCTGAGTGAGAAGAGAGTTTGAGAGAGTCTGTATCTGTAAGTGACTCTTGGATCAGATCCAGAGTCAATTTGCTCAGTGTAAGCTACATTGCTTCTTCGAGTGTTTCCTTTTCTTTTTCTGTTTGATTTCTGATTATAGCCATAAGCTGTGTATTAACGGTAAGCAAGTTGTGCGCTCAGCGGTGAGGAGTGCTCCTCAGTTAGCAAGCTGTGAAGCTCAGTAGTCTGGGACGTGTTCCCCAAAGCTGTGGATCAGTTGTTGTAGAGATTATATCCCCAAAGCTCTGGATCAGCGGGATTCAAGTTGTGTGGCAGCAGAATACTTACTTGGTTGAGTAAGGGGTGGACGTAGATCTCAAGATTGAGATGGAACCACCAAAAAATTGATTTGCTCATTGTGTGATTGATTCTCTCTCATTACGAATAGATCAATGCTTAGGATTGACAACTGTTATTTCTTATTAAGGATCTGAGTATGGACTTCGTGTTAGGGCTACCTCGGACCCAAAGGAAGCATGACTCCATTTTTGTCATAGTGGACCGATTCTCTAAAATGGCCCATTTCATCCCCTATTCCAAAACCTCAGACGCCTCTCACGTGGCCCACCTATTCTTTGATGAGGTGGTCCGCCTCCATGGTCTGCCCAAGACCATTATCTCAGATCGGGATGTCAAATTCACCAGTTACTTTTGGAAGACCCTCTGGCATCTAATGGGGACCCTGCTTAAGTTTTCCACAGCCTACCACCCTCAAACCGATGGCCAGACTGAAGTTGTCAATCGGAGCCTAGGGAACCTTCTGCGATGCCTTGTTGAAGATCGCCCTGGAAACTGGGATCTCATCCTGCCTCAAGCTGAGTTTGCCTACAACAATTCCACCAATAGGTCCATAGGCATGAGTCCTTTCGAAGCTGTGCATGGCTACAAGCCCAGGAAGCCAACAGATCTCATTCCCCTACCCCTGCATGCTAGAGTATCCAGCACTGCTGAGTCCTTTGCACAACACATTAGAGAGTTGCATGAAGAAATTCGCAAAAACATTAACAAGAGCAATGAGATTTACAAGAAGTCTGCTGACTCCCACCGCCGCTACCAGGAATTCCAAATTGGTGATTTTGTGATGGTGAGAACTGAGAGGTTGTTCCCTGGGAACACTTCGAAGTTGAGGTCGCATGGAGCTGGCCCCTTCCAGGTGCTGAGACGCCTTGGCACCAATGCTTACGTGTTGGACCTCCCTGAAGAGTACAGAGTAAGCCCCACATTCAATGTGGTTGACCTGGTGCCCTACAAAGGCCCCACGGTGACACCCGGTGAGGAAATCCAGCCTACTCCCTCCTTTGAGAGCGCCCCCACATCCCAGAGAGCTCAACCCCATTCGAGAAACCGGCGCGATGAAGTGGAGCAGATATTAGATGAACAGGTTACCATCACAAGGAACAAGGCGTATGAGCGCTACCTGGTCCGGTGGAAAGGACGACCACCCTCGGACGATACCTGGGTGAGCCGGGAGGATCTCCAGCAGCTGTCCCCCGATCTCCTAGAGCAGTACCGCAGCAGGGAGGGCCTTTACTCGACAGAGTCGAGCTCTTCGCCGCCCGGGAGAATTGATGAGGGCATCACACAACATACCCTCTGGCTTGGCACTTCTCTCCCTCCCGGAGGCAGCTAGGGAGCAGCCCTTCTTCAGTCAGGACTTTGGTGCTTATCATCCTATTACATTTTCCTACTTTCTTGAGTCATTTTGATGTATTTGCCTATGTTTTGAGTCATGTTACTAGGATATCATGTTATTTACTTATGTTTGTATGCGGGCTAGTGGGCTAAAGGGGCTAGTAGGCTCATAGCCTTGAAATTGCCTATCAGGAACTTTACATGAGAGAGGCTCATAGCCTTGAAATTGCCTATCAAATAGCCCGGGATGTAGAGAGGTTCTCTAGAAACTCTAGGTTCGCCCCCCCCAAAGGACCGGGACCACGTCCCAACCTCCCTCCCCTATTGAGAACACCTCCTCCCAGTGGGGGAACTCCTACAAATAGCCCTAACACGAAGTCCATATCTTCCTAAGCTCTGATACCACTTGATGTGACACAATATGCAGCGGAGACTTTGATTCCTTGGACCTAATTCGCATTCACAATTACAAGGCCCCGAGACTATGTTGAAGCTACCAACGCACCGTGCGCACGCGATTCCCGTGGTGACCCGGTGATACCGAGTCTAGGTGGTGGAGATAGCCCCTGACTGGTTAGAGGACCAGCACCACTTTAGTTAGCCCTCCCGAAGGTTTGAAAGCCCACAAACAAGGGCGGCCGGATGCCTTAAGGGCACGGGGTCACTCGCTCACTTGTGACCACGGTGACCACACTGAAGGTGGCGCCGGGAACGGGCACTCGCTCTCCTACCGGCCGATATGTTTCGTAGATATTAACTAAACAGATATAAGGAGACAAGGGTAGGAGGCTCACCTGGTTGGTTTGAGGAAACCAACCCCAGTCGGAGACGAGGGCGAGCGGGGAAGTGTGGGTTCCCCGCACACTGCGCCGATGAAGCTTCGAACCTGTTTAAGTATACATTCACTGCTCCTCACGCAGGAGGGTGATCTCGAGGGTGGGAAATGATAGATTACAACAAACACTACCTCCCGCAGGGACGGGCGGTAAGCCGGCCAGGCGAGAGGGAGAGATCGGCTTGGAAGCCCACGAGGAGGGACCGCTTCTGAATTGGACTGCTGGCTGTGGATGCTGATAGGCAGTCGGTGTAGTCCCTGTAGATCTCTGTCAGGATTTTTTCCGATGGCGAGCCCAGGGGGGATCTCTTCGTAACAGAAACCCCAACTCCTCTGATTTATGTGGAATTATTCTGACGTCATTGCAGGTTTCTGTGGAGGTCGGAGTAGGACAACAGGATCAGGGACAGAAGACTCCCTGTATCTAGTGGCAGGTTGCAGAGGTTGCCACGGCCGCTCCCGGATGCCGAATCATGAACCATTGGAGTTGTTGGAACCATGGATGAAGCCTCTACACAGAAAAACTGTCGGAAACACCTTCTGAGGTCGGAGTGGGCAGGAGGACGCCGATGAGTGAGAACTGGTTGCTGTAGACTGCAGGAGGCAGACCCGCGTGATTGAGGGAGAAAATTAGGAACTCTGGCTCCCAGTGGCCGAATGCCATTCCGCTTCTTGCTCCTGATCGGGGACATGGGGAGGAAGAATTTTGATGAAGGAACTTCGGTCTGATTCCTCCACCGTTGGTCGTGACGTTGCTTCCAACCGGGCTCAGGTTCTCTGCAGAGGAGGTCTGGCGCAGTTGGGGAAGAACAGCTCTCCCGGACGGCCACGAACTCGGAACTGGACGATTCCACCTCGCTTGCTAAGTAGACTTGTAGATCTTTCCTTCAATGTAGGCAACACCCCCAGAAGGACCAGGATGGAGTCGTGGACGGAGCTTCAACTGGGTGCTGGTCTGCTGGTCTTCTCTGCACACAGGTTGGAGATTGAGTGGTGGGGTTAGGTAAAGGGGGGGGGTGGAGTTTGGTAATGGAGGAAGGGTGGGGATGATTGCAGATGGGGGAGGGATGTGTGGAGGTGTTGAAGGGGGTGGAGCTGGTGGGAGGGAGGTGCAGGAGGGGGAAGGGGAGTCGGGGCCGAAACTTGGAGAGGGGAGGGTGGAGGGGGGGTCGGCCAAGGTAGTGGGGGTGGGTGTAAGGGGGGGGTGAGAATGGTCCGCAAGTATTAGAAGGGGTGGGGGTGGCTGCTTGGGTCGCACAAGGGACTTAATGGGGGTGTGGGGGAGTGGAAGAGTTGCCTTGGATGTGGGGAGATGTATGGGGAATAGGGAGGGTTGTCTAGGGAAGGTGAAAGGTTGCTTGGGATGTGGAAGGGATTTAAGGGAGTAATGGTCTTGGGAATATGAAAGGGTGGAAGGGTGAGGTGGCAGCTGAGGTGGCAGGGGGAGGGGGAGGTGAAAGGGCAGGTTCGCCCAAGGGAGAGAGAGAGAGAAGGGGGGAGAGAGAGAGAGGGGTTCGACCCCTAGAGAGAGAGAGAGAGAATTAGAGAGCTAGAGAGAGAGGGAGATGCACTTAAGCTCAAATTTGCAATACTTCATTACTTCAAAAGAGGGGGTTTGGGGTCCTATATATAGGAAAACCCAATTTACAAAAAGTCCTCATGAAATGGACAAATGACGGAAGACCAAGGGTTGGGGAGAGGGGCGCCCATGGGCCAGACCAAAGACATGGCCCAATAAGGCCTACTAGCCCCTTTAGCCCACTAGCCCGCATACAAACATAAGTAAATAACATGATATCCTAGTAACATGACTCAAAACATAGGCAAATACATCAAAATGACTCAAGAAAGTAGGAAAATGTAATAGGATGATAAGCACCAAAGTCCTGACTGAAGAAGGGCTGCTCCCTAGCTGCCTCCGGGAGGGAGAGAAGTGCCAAGCCAGAGGGTATGTGGTGTGATGCCCTCATCACCTGGACTTGCTCGTTAATTTGTACCCCCTCAGTGACGGGGCCCTGGGTTTTCTTGGTGGCTTTGGGTTTCTGGGCCTCGAATAAAGAATGGATGGGGGAGTCTTTAAATTGGGTCTGAATAAACCTAGCTCTGCTGTATAGTTGGTGCATGTTTGAAATGTCATTCATTGCCAGAATGTTTCTGAAAGTTGGCGTAGCATTGGAAATCAACAACTTCACTTTTTCCTCTTCCAGAATCTGCCCGGGCACCCGTGAGGCCATCTGTCTCCAGCGGTCCGCATAGGTTGCGAAGTCTTCCTCCAGCTTCATCCTCTCCGCCACCAGGTCAGTGAAAGAGTACTCGGGTCTGACCCGATCCTGAAACCTCTGTATAAACCTCTCCTTGACGGTCTTGAAATTCTCAGCCTCCTCCATAGGCAAGGTGTAGAACCATTCCAACGCAACCCCCTCCAGAGACCGACGGAACAAATAGGCCATCAAACGATCATCCTGCTGGAACTGCGCAGACTCGTACAAGAATTCCCGGACATGTATGAATGGGTTGCCGTTCCCATCGTATTTGCGGTACACGGGGAGCTCCGACTGGGAAGGAAGACGTAGGTCCCTGAAGTTAGGGATAGGGACATCGGCTAGAGATTGCGGGCCGACCCGCTTGTGGAGGAGATCAATTTGTTGCTGCATAGCAGCCCACTTGTCAAGAATTTCCCGTTCCCGGGAAGGAGGGGGAGGAGCAAGAGGAGCAGCACCTGGATAGGCGACCAAACGATAAACTGACGAAGGAGGCGGCCCGTAAGAGGGATAATGGGCTGAGGAAGGGCCCATGTCCATATGAGCCACCTGGGCCGCCCCTGACTGTGACCTAGCGAAGTCCGCCGGGGCCATGAGGGCCTGAGGGGATGTAGAAATTGTAGGGTACGACTCAAGATAAGGAACAGAGGGGATCGAGGATTTTCCTTTATCAAGTTGCTGATGGACCGATGTGGACGCCTGGCCCATTTCTATATTGGGGTAGCGAAGGTTCTGAGGGCGGACCGGAGTAAGGTCAATGGGAGCCACAGAGGTGGTCCCGACCACAGGAGATGAAGTGGCGACACAGGCCGTGGCATGAGCCGGAACTGAGACCGGGGCATCGCCCCCTTGCAAAGCTTGTCTGATGAGATGGAGTTGGGTGGGGTCCAACTGGGCCATCATATTGAGGATCATACTGGCTGAATTCTGATTAGGCGGATTTGAAAAAGAGGGTCGGGGACCCTCGCCGAGAGAGGTCGGGAGTGAAGGGGCCGTCCCCTCTCCCCCTTGCAAGTGGGTGACCCTAGGTGGGTCCTCAAGGAGACCACGAGGAAGTGAATCCTCGTGGGCCTGAGAGAAGTCATACGACGACATGGAAGAAGAAGAATCGAACAAGGGGTTGGAGTAGGAATGGAAATAAGAGTCAACCCTAGGAGATGATCGTGGGGGCAGAAGGCAGCCCCACATACACCAAGACACTTGCTACTAGAACAAGCAACACTAAATCAATCAAATCTACCAATCAAGTAATAAGCATATAATGGAGCGAGATGAGAGCAGAATCACTCAGTAATGCAATCAAGTTCTTAAAATGATGCTCGTCAGTTCCTTATATCTTTGGGTTTGAACCTTAGTGGATTAATGAAAATATCAATTCTCTCGACCACTAGGTGCCTGATTGGGATGAGAAACGAGGAACTGTGTGACCCGATCGGGACCTCTCACTCGCGAATGCAACCCTAGACTGGGGTGGATACGGTACAACCTACCCGGCGTCCGTGTGGGAATCCACGGCTCACGGGGGCTTACGGAGGTCCTCAGCAAGGTCCCTAGTCGGCTCTAAGGAATATGGAGACGAGAGGAAACTCTACCTCGGTAGGAATGCAACTAATATGAGAAGATGTCGATGCTCCTATGCGCACCGGAGTGCATGCACACACTAGCCTAGCAGCTATCAATCAATGAGCGAGTATACACATGAGTAGTAAAAACATGGTGATGCAATGATAATAAGATGGCAGGGGGGAGCCAATGAACAGCACCAGGAGCAATATATATATCAGCCGAAAAAACTAAGCAAGATGAAATAAATGCACTGCAACAGGAGATGTGCGGTCCTCCTCTGACCGCTCTAAGTACACAGGCGGTTAATATCCAACCGTAGTTGATGGGAGGAAAGCAAGGGAAATACCAGACAGACGGCCGACAGTCAACCGCTCACGTACTTGAACCGCCGCCTCACAGCCGTGTATCTGCCACCCAAAAAGTACAGCGTACCTGTGCCTGAGCGCGGGACGGCTGTGTGAAAGCCGCTCAAACGGATGGACGGCGTCCAGGGAGCCGTCTGCAACAGGAAAGGCCTGGGTGGATAAACCTGATGGTAGAGTATATGAGCGGTGGAGTATCAACCGTGCATATTGGTAGACGGCCCTGGACGAACCGCGTGTGCGCCAGAGGACAGGAACCGCATCCAACCTGTAAATCACTCCAAGAAGGAAACCTTGACAACGACTAAGAAGGGTCAGCAACTCAAAAGCACGATGGGCATTAGTTTTCCCACCGTGATCGCCACAAAAGGGGTGTAGATATATATTTCTCTCCCCTCTATCCCTTTCACTACGGGTCAAAGTGCGTCAAGTGCATAAGACAAGTGAGAGAAAGAAGAGAAGATAGGGAATGAAGCAAAGTACCGTGATCGCCACCAAGATGCCGTACGCGATAGGCACGCCGTACCTTGGAAAATGGGGAGACACTAGCCTTAGTGCAATGTTGAGGAATGAACGGCTCCCTTAGGACCGCCTTATGTTGAGCGGTCTTACGATAGACCACCCTAGGATGCTGCGAGGGACGCGGGAGGAACTGCTGCAGTGAGATGGACGGCGCTAGAGGGACCGCGTTCCAGGGAAGAACGGTCGTTGATGCACCGCGCGTACCGTTGAACGGCCGGAGGATAGCCGCTCAGTACCTTCACTCAGCAAGTTGAGAAGGGCTCGACCTCCACCCTCTCCGGCCGGCCAGAGGGGATGGGCCTCGTGCTGATTAAGTGCTGACCTACGAAACAACGTAGAGACACAGAAGAGACACCTAGATTAGACCTAAATAATGTAGTATGCATTCAAACGAGAAGAATTAAGCATAAACAAATGAAAAGGGGAATACCTGGGGGGTTTTAAACCCCTAGGGTGACAAAAAATGGGATGGTTGTGTGCATGATAATGAGAAGGAGGGGGTACGCGGGTGAGAAACAATGCATGCAATGATGGAAAACGACAAAGCTACACTGCGAAGACCGGACTACTCCCTTGACCGGAGGCTCGTGAGGACGTGGAGAGCCTCCCTCCTTGGTGCTAGGTCGCTCAAAAATGCGGCAGGGCTTCGCCGTCGACCAAAATCTCCCCCCCTTTCGACGTCCGGCCACTAGGGTCTATTTATAGAGCCTAGAAAGCCAGCCTCGAAGTCGGAGTTTTTAGATATTCTCGGGTCGAACTCACAAAAGATAATTCGTAGATAATATCATAATCTTCCATCCACACGAAACGGCATCGAAAATGGTTGATTATCCGCAGAGAAATCATCAAAATAAGTTGAGGATAAAACCATGAGATAAATGGGATAAAATCGGTTGAAAATCAACAGCCGACGGCTTAAACGGTCTTACGATAGACCGCACAAGGTGTGGGCGGTCTAATTAGGACCGTCCATCCTGTCGGTAGAAATTTGAATAATCAGAATATTATCCCAACTATCTCTCGAACTGGCCGAAACGTCCGCCGTGGGACCCTGAACATATGAACGGTTGTATGGAGACCGTTTTAGTTTAGGGCGGCACAAACACGACCGTTTAACCCTGTCGGTGATAATTCGAATCATTTGGATAATTCTCTGAGAAAGTGGGCGCGCGTAGGACTCTGAGATATAGGCGGTTGGAAGAGGCCCGTCCATAATATTGAACGGTCCTAATCACACCGCACAAAAGCATGTCGGTGAATATTCAGAAAATCCTCAGAAATTAGCCAAAATATATGAACGGCCCATCTTCAACCGCCCATCTAGTGAACGGCTGATGTGAAGCCGTTCATGCCCTTAGGCACTTGATTCTCGTAAAATACGTTCAATTGACCAAAGCCAAGGCCCATTAAGCCCCGAATCACCACGAATTACACCAAGGAGGGAGACGACCCATAAAACGAGCCCGAGTCATGCCACAAAATGGCCCAGTGAATGATGAACAACTCGAGGCATCAACTAATGGGAGTAAGAGAAACGGCTCGAATTATCGGTATAAAACAGGTGTCAACAACTGCTTCAGCCTTCTCCTTCTTCTCACTTCTTTTCTTCTTCTTCTTTATTCTCTATATCGTGGAGGCACTCTCTGCTCTTCAGCTTTTCTCGATGCCTCTCTGCATTTCGATCACTCTCAGCCGATGGAGGAGACTCCATATATATACCAGCAGCAGGCAGCTAGGGCTTATGCTCTTTTCGATTCCCGCCCAAGCTTCAGTGGTCCACGTGTCAGCATTTCAGCCTCTAGGATCACGTGCAAGTCTTGATGGCCTCATCCATTAAACCTGTCAGATAATCAGTTGAATAAACTGTCAGTTAATCAGTCGAAGACAGTATCAGCTTAAGGCAATGTTCAGACTTCATTCAGCGAGCAAGGCACACATAGACGGCTGTATAGACTTAGTTAGTTCAGGCCGCTAACAACGAGTGTATAGACTTAACGAAAAAGTGAGTGTACAGACTTTAGTGTTAACGTGCCAGAGAAACCAGTGTACAGACTTCATGTTAACGTGCCAGACAAGCCAGTGTACAGACTTGCTGAGCTTTCGCTAAGTCTATATAGACTTGATGAAAGAGTGCCTGGAAAGGCAGTGTACACACTTAATGGCGTGAAGGAACGAGTGTATAGACTTAACTAGTTTAGTGCAATCCATAGCAATGTATAGACTTAGGCGTTCTGTTCAAGATAAAACCAATGTACAGACTTCATGCTGTACAGACTTGATGTTGATCAAAAGACCTTTGGACATCAGCCCAAGGCGTCAACGCTTTCATCGTGCAGCGTCACCTCAGCTCCTCAAGCGAGATGCTCACGCCCTTGGCAACTGGCCAATGCGTCAACGCATCCAGTGTCAGCGTCGACGCAGTGAACAAGATAGAAAGCGAAAGACGCACAATTGCGTCTACGCAGTCAGCCAAGTGCGTCAACGTAATAAAAGCACAGAACCCATGAAGACAGACAGGCTGTACAGACTTTGATGCTCAAAGATGATTGTATAGACTTTGCCTTAGAAACGAGTGTATGGACTTTGAAACAGCAAATGAATAAGTATGTACACTGAGGGAGTGTATAGACTTGGAACCCAAAGGCAGTGTACAGACTTGGTAAGTCTGAGCCAATGTACAGACATCAAGTGAAGACCAGTGTATAGACTTCTCGTGAAAACCAGTGTACAGACTTTGAGGCGTTTGACGGATGTATATACTTAGCCTTTGAGGAATGATGTATAGAGTCTGAACGTGAAGGCAGGCTGTATAGACTGGAAGCGCTTGAAGCGATGTACAGACTTGGTGATGAGACACCAATGTACAGACTTGCAAAAGCGAAGCCAATGTATAGACTTTGAGAGACATGAACACTGCGATGTTCAGACTTTAGCAGTGTATAGACTTGGCCAAACGTAGGAAAAGCTATGAATGTATAGACTTGGCCAAACGTAGGAAAAACCCCCAATGTGCAGACTTGATCATCCAGATTCAAAGCAACCGATGTATAGACTTGAACGCTGTACAGACTTCTCGAAGTGATGCTTGAGCAAAGAGACAGTGTACAGACTCTGTGATGAAAGGCTGATAGAGCGAGCGATGTATAGAGTTGGAGAAGAAGACGCACTGTTCACGTTGTACAGACTTGACGTTGAAAGCTGAAGGATTGAGCGATGTATAGACTTGGAGGATGCTGTGCAATGTATAGACATCCAATGAATGAAACGCCGTACAAGTGCTCAAACAGTCTGATGTATGGACTTGTATAAACCTGATGAATGAACTGAGGGGTTGACCCATTGAACAGGCTAACATAAAAAAAAATCCAGATAACAAACAATCCAGATAACAAACAATAGCAATCATGAAATGCATCAACAATAAATGAAATGCACCAATGCACACAGCACATAGCCTCTGCCTGTTCGTTGGTTATGTAGTTCAGATAAGATGTTCAATGAGACATATATATGCAACCCAACCAGTTAAATGCAGATTCAAATAGATGATGACTTATAGTGTTTGCTATCATCAAAATCACAGGGACACAACAATCTCCCCCTTTTTGATGATGGCAACACTATGAGTCATACTGACTTGATCAAAAACATTTCTCCCCCTTTGACTTCAGCAAAAAGACATTAGTTGAAGAGGGAGGAATAATACTGCATAAGATGAGTGAATTAAAAGCACCCCCTTTGACTAAACTCCCCCTTTATGGTAATTAGCTCCCCCTGAATAGAATAATGATCAGAACGTTTTGAAGGTTGAAACCAAATAAGATGAAGGGAGAATATCAACAAGAGCACAGGGACACTCAAGAATGCTGACTAGATCTCTCCCTTTATGAAAAACACTCAGCATGACATGGAAGCTCCCCCTGATTAGATGGAGTGAAAGAGGTGATGAGCATCTATCAGCAAAGCACATGGGTATTCAAGAATTACCACAGTCTGTAATTACAGTGAATAAATGAGAAAGCAGGATTTTCATTAGCACACCAAATTCATAAATCTTTATAAACGAATTTCAGATTCTTCAATTATAATAGATTATGAATGAGTTTAAACTTACCATCAAGATTTAAGAGTGATGTATTTAAAGTTTATCAGGAAAATTCATTACTCATATCAGAAGCATCTTTTAATAAAGATGAACCAACAACTCATTTGTTATTCATGTTGAACCTCATTCCATCTTACTCATTTAAATTCAATGACTCCTATGGAAGTTACACTAGATAGTATTGAGATTAAACATAAATAAATGAGACTGAACTTCTCTTTTAAATTTTTAGAATTTTCTATTGAGCATCACTCATTTTTCCTGAGCAAGTTTGGTTCAGTCAACACCTTTTTACATGAGGCACAACACGTCTTAGGTGAAGTGATCCAGTTACTCAGTGTGACAACCACATTGCCTCTTAAAGAGAACAGAGTTAGCAATGGAGTATCTTTTTACATGAGGAGACACCTTGATCAGAGGCCAGAATCCCTAGTGACTCAACACAACCATGCCATTGCTCTGCCAGATTTTCAAGCATTTTGAAAAGAGAGTTAACTATGGCACTTCATGACATGGGCTTACTCTACTTCATTGATAGAGAACCCAATTTCTCTGTGACCAAAGTCATTGCTCTTGCTTTGAATTTTTAAGTGTTTTCAGATTTTTCAAACAAAACTCAGTACACTTGAAATGTTTAAGAACAATACCTTCTACATGTATCTTAACCAAAGAAAGCCATGTCTTTTAAAATTTTAGATTTCAGAAGGTTTTGCATGAAGTTCATGAGACAACTGGTTAAGATTTATTAAGTAGAATGAATCAGATATTTTCAAGACTTTTACATCATAACTTTGGAAATACATTAGACTTAAATCAATTTGATTTATCAAAACATTCTTAAGCCAGTATAATAGAAGATTCTTCTTTTCAGAATGTGTCTGATTTATGTCTAGGGTGCACTAACTAAAATCTTCCTCATTCAGATGAATCAATGACGTTGTCAGGAAATCAAAGGAGTCAACAAAGTAATTTTATTGAGAGAATAGCAGAGAGCAATCAGAAGCCAGCATTAAAGACTAGAATTTAGTCAGATTAGCTTGGACTAGACTTGACAAGCTATCAAGAAATGTGAGTGATAGGAATAAGCTAGCAGTTGAACTTCAAAGCGAACAAAATCAATAGCTAAGTCTGGAATACAGACAGATTAGCTATATCAGTGTAGATAGCAGAGAATTCAAGAGAACCACACATATGCCAAGAATGGATCAGATTGCTAGGCAAAAGGAGTTCAAGAGGTGTTGAAGAGTTCAAACAGGAATGCTCCCCCTTTCTAGATGCGATGAAATATTTCTTTTTAGATTTTTCAATGAAGGAAAGTGTAATGCAACTAACTACATGTATGCAAAGACATGCAATGCACTACTCTTCAAATGCAACATCAGTCAAGCTCCCCCTTACAGAGTGCATGATATGCAATTAAAGCACTGAACATGATATTAAAAATTTATGCTCATTCAGACTGCCCTATAAAGAGATATGACCCATGGTACTAGGTGAAGAACTTGGTCTAGAAGACCATCTCACACATAGTAAGAACCTCCAGGCAGATTTCCCTATCTTTTAGTAGCTTACTATTAGATATACCATGGTGGTCATGCATGATAGTGCAATTCAACATACAAGAAGTTTGGCATATCATTCATCATGGCATTTGTGTGCAATGCATTTAGAAATAAACTCAATCATTTTCATGAGCATTTCAGATTTTTCCAATTAGTTTCAGTTAGACAATGCGCAAAAGAATTATCATGATATGCAGTGCATTCAGATCACACAAATCAGAATACAAAGTTTTCAGAATTTACCTGAATGGGGCTTTATCATCTTGGGTGCCTTGGTTTAATTTACCCCTCTTTATTCCTCAGTCCAAGGCACACCTGCAAAGTATTTGATCATCTTGATCCTGCAGGGACCCAAGCAACTTTGGGTCCTGCGTTAGCCTTGACAGGTGATCTAAGCAAATTCATAGCAATATGGTCACCATCATCCATCAGATAGCAATTTTTCATAGAGTGACCAAACTTCCCACAATATCTACATGACGTGACTGGTTTCTGGTTTTTATGATGCATAGTAACAGTAGCATAAGGTTTATAAACATGTTCATAAGATTTTCTGTTATATGCATGAACAGTTTGGTTCTTATTCCTAACCAGCCAACATTCAGAAGATTTGTGACCTTGCTTCCCACAGTTATAGCATGAAAATCTTGCAAATGGTTTTGCAGGGAATTTGACACCATAGGGGTTAACAGTGTTCTTCTGAACATGCCAACAGTTGTTGACTGTACGGCCATTCTTCCCACAGTGAGAGCAAGCAAAAGAATTTCTTCTATGAAAACCATTTTTACCCAAAGTAGATCTAAACCAGCACTCAGCAGCCTTGTGCCCAGGCTTATTGTAGTTGAAGCACACAATGTGCTAACTAGAATTGTGTTTAGATCCATATGGATCATGAAAGTGCATTGAAGACCTGGCATGTAGTTTATTATCTTCTTTCATGATAAAACATTCATTCATGAGATGACCATGCTTCCCACTATAATAACATGAAGCATCAGGCTTCCTAGCAGCATGGTTTCTATCAGAACGATTTCTTGAATGTAAAGTTCCACTAGTATGCTCATCCTTTAACATCAATCTGCAATCTTCCATTATGTGACCTCCTTTCCCACAATAATAACATGACCCCTTTTTAATATGAGTGTGTGAGAGATCATGTGAATTGTGTGTAGCCTTCTTTATAGTAACAGGAGTGTCTTTATCCTTCTTCTGTGAAGTTTCACCCTTTTTTAGTTTTTGATTTTGTTCCACAGTTTTGGGTTTTTCCTTTTTCTGTGAATTTTCATCCTTTTTCATTTTTTGACTTTGTTCCACATTTTTGGGTTTCATAGTGGATTTTTGTGCAGTGAATTGGAAGACAGAAGGAGTAGAGGTTGTGTTCTGATTGGTAGCTTTGACAAAAATAGTAGATGTTTCATTCCCATTACTCCTTTTATTTGTCGGACTATAGCCCAGTCCCTTTCTCTCAAAGTTATCACTCTTTCCAAGAAGCTTATTCAGATTGTCCTTTCCTTTGAAAAATTTTGATAGAGAAATTTTCAAATCTTTAATCTCAGAATTCAAGCCACAAATATTAGCTTCATATTTGGACAGATCTGTTTCACAGGAAATGACTTGTTGATGCAAGGCATCATTCAGACTTTTGAGTTTTTCAACTTCCTGTTTTAGTTTTGTTTCATTGTCAGCTTCAGATAGGGACTTATAAAGATCATCAACTTCTTGTTGAAGGGATGTGATAGTAAGCTCATATCCAGCTATTTTCCGTTCACTGCAACTGACATTTCCATTTAACATTAAGTTGATGGTTTTTAGACTCTCAATTTCTTGTTCATCATTCATCAACCTATCAGAATTATCCACACTCACACACTTACCTTTTTCCATTGTCATTAGCCTATCTGTCAGCTGG
Source organism: Amorphophallus konjac (assembly GCA_022559845.1). Lineage (NCBI taxonomy): Eukaryota > Viridiplantae > Streptophyta > Magnoliopsida > Alismatales > Araceae > Amorphophallus > Amorphophallus konjac. The sequence continues at coordinate 145,202,622 of CM040120.1, forward strand.
GTGTTTAGATGTTTCAACTCATTGATTTCCTCTTTCAGTTTACTGTTCTGCTCTAGGAGATCAGCATCAAGCACCCATTCATCTGAGAGAGACTGACATTCATGAAACATTTCCTGTTATTTTTCAGATTGAAGTTTGTCAAGATTTTTCTGAATCTCTGAATTTGTTACTCTATCAGCCTCTAGTTTTTCAGAAATCAATCTATTTTCTTTTTCAAGATTTATTGATTTGAGTTCAAATTCCTTGAGCTGATTATTGAGTATTTCATTTGCAGATTTCATTTTTTCCAATTCAGAGTTGACACATTCTAATTCTCTCACCAATTTTTCATTTTGAACAATATCATTGTTGTGAGCCTGATCAACTAAGCTAAGCCTTTCCTTTAGTTTAGCAATTTCACAAATAAGCTCTTGACTCTCCTTTTTGTGTAGACCAACTTGTTTCATAAGAGATTGTTTTTTAGATTTGAAATGATCTAAGTTTGAACTAATAGAATCAAATTCTGTTATCTGTCTTCTAAATATTTCATTTTCAGTTTTCAGAGTTTCAAGATTTTCACCTCCTAGTTTTTCCAGCTTCTTTTTCAGTCTTCTATACTTCTTACTCATTTTTTCATGGGAGTGTAACAGATCAGCATAGGCATCTTCCCAGTCATCTAAAGTGAAGCTAGAGAAGGGGATGATTACCTCTTCAGCATCTTGGAATTCCTCTTGATCACTGCTATGGTTGCTCTCGTCAGCCATCATGCAGTTGTCCTCATTCATCCTCTGAGCTAGCTTCAGCTGATCCAGAATGTCCTTAGCGGACCTGCAGTCATAAAAATAAGAATGTAGAGCCTTGTCAGTAGCTGCTCTCATCTGGTTAAAGGCTTTCTGATTTTCTCCATATTTTGACTTGTGACTTTTAGTCCATTTGGACTTTTCCTTTGGCAATCTGTGGGGACCTTGTGAAATTAACTTCCACAGATCCGGATTAATCATTTTCACATAATTGTGAAGACTGCTAATCCATGAGTTAAAGTTAGAGCCTTTGAAAACCGGTGGAGAACCCATTGAATAAATCGGCAACCAGATTAATGCAGCAAAGGGTAGAAACAGAAATGCACCAAGGGACAACAGGATCCTTTGCATATCGTTCGATCTGATCAATCAGAGAACTGCTCTGATACCAATTGTTAGCTAGGTGCGATTGATAAACACAGATCCAGAGGGGGGGTGAATGGATCTTTCAAAGAATGAGATGATAACAACAAGATCAGTGGACAATTGATCAAACATAAGATATGCAAACTCAATTAAACTCTAGGATATAGATAATCAATTAAATCATGGTCCTAGCATGCATCTAGCGGAAGCAGGCAATCAAACAAACCACTGCACAAGGATTTTTAGGTGGTTCGGTCCAAAGACCTACGTCCACCCCTCACTCCCAACCGGAGTGAGGCTTCCACTAGTAACACTAGCACAGCAGACTCAGTCTGCAACAAATGCTGCCAAACAGCTTGACCAGGGGAACAACCTCCCCTCTTCCTCCCAACCGGAGGGACACCCCAAGTGACTCCCAGCCACTTGGAAACCAGAGACACACGGTCTCTCTTCCTCCAGACCCGGAGGGAACCCCTGGACTTGCTACCCACAAGCCCAGAACCGGAGGACCAAACCTCCCTTCCTCCAAACCGGAGGGGAACCTAGAGACCCAAGTCTCTCTTCCTCTGAAACCTAGAGGGAAACACAAGTGACACCAAGTCACCTGCAAACTAGAGGTCTCGGACCTCTCTTACTCCCAACCAGAGGGAAAAAACCAATGACACCCAGTCAAAGGCAACCAGAGACGCAAGTCTCTCTTCCTCCACACCGGAGGGAACCCGACCTCACACTAGAGGATCGGAAGAACAGCAAGTGAATAGTTCAAAGGAAAAACAAAAACGTAGCAACAGAAAGCTGAAAAGATAAAATCAAATGTGGCTCTCGCAGGAGCTGGCTGGCCTGGATTTGATCCACGGTCCAGCATGAACTTCTTCTTCTGCTTCTCTCTTTCTCCCAGCACGAACTCTCTTTTCTTCTTCTTCTTCTTTCTTTCTTCTTCTTCTTCTCATTGCTTCAGCCTTCTCCTTCTTCTCACTTCTTTTCTTCTTCTTCTATATTCTCTGTATCGTGGAGGCACTCTCTGCTCTTCAGCTTTTCTCGATGGCTCTCTACATTTCGATCACTCTCAGCCGATGGAGGAGACTCCATATATATACCAGCAGCAGGCAGCTAGGGCTTATGCTCTTTTCGATTCCCGCCCAAGCTTCAATGGTCCACGTGTCAGCACTTCAGCCTCTAGGATCACGTGCAAGTCTTGATGGCCTCTTCCATTAAACCTGTCAGATAATCAGTTGAATAAACTGTCAGTTAATCAGTCGAAGATAGTATCAGCTTAAGGTAATGTACAGATTTCATTCAGCGAGCAAGGCACACATAGACGGCTGTATAGACTTAGTTAGTTCAGGCCGCTAACAACGAGTGTATATACTTAACGAAAAAGTGAGTGTACAGACTTTAGTGTTAACGTGCCAGAGAAACTAGTGTACAGACTTCATGTTAACGTGCCAGACAAACCAGTGTACAGACTTGCTGAGCTTTCGCTAAGTCTATATAGACTTGATGAAAGAGTGCCTGGAAAGGCAGTGTACACACTTAATGGCGTGAAGGAACGAGTGTATAGACTTAACTAGTTCAGTGCAATCCATACCAATGTATAGACTTAGGCGTTCTGTTCAAGATAAAACCAATGTACAGACTTCATGCTGTACAGACTTGATGTTGATCAAAAGACCTTTGGACATCAGCCCAAGGCGTCAACGCTTCCATCGTGCAGCGTCGCCTCAGCTCCTCAAGCGAGATGCTCACGCCCTTGGCAACTGGCCAATGCGTCAACGCATCAAGTGTCAGCATCGACGCAGTGAACACGACAGAAAGCGAAAGACGCACAATTGCGTCTACGCAGTCAGCCAAATGCGTCAACGCACTAAAAGCACAGAACCCATGAAGACAGACAGGCTGTACAAACTTTGATGCTCAAAGACGATTGTATAGACTTTGCCTTAGAAACGAGTGTATGGACTTTGAAAAAGCAAATGAATAAGTATGTACACTGAGGGAGTGTATAGACTTGGAACCCAAAGGCAGTGTACAGACTTGGTAAGTCTGAGCCAATGTACAGACATCAAGTGAAGACCAGTGTATAGACTTCTCGTGAAAACCAGTGTACAGACTTTGAGGCGTTTGACGGATGTATATACTTAGCCTTTGAGGAACGATGTATAGAGTCTGAACGTGAAGGCAGGCTGTATAGACTTGAAGCGCTTGAAGCGATGTACAGACTTGGTGATGAGACACCAATGTACAGACTTGCAAAAGCGAAGCCAATGTACAGACTTTGAGAGACATGAACACTGCGATGTTCAGACTTTAGCAGTGTATAGACTTGGCCAAACGTAGGAAAAGCTATGAATGTATAGACTTGGCCAAACGTAGGAAAAGCTATGAATGTATAGACTTGGCCAAACGTAGGAAAAACCCCCAATGTGCAGACTTGATCATCCAGATTCAAAGCAACCGATGTATAGACTTGAACGCTGTACAGACTTCTCGAAGTGATGCTTGAGCAAAGAGACAGTGTATAGACTCTGTGATGAAAGGCTGATAGAGCGAGCGATGTATAGAGTTGGAGAAGAAGACGCACTGTTCACGCTGTACAGACTTGACGTTGAAAGCTGAAGGATTGAGCGATGCATAGACTTGGATGATGCTGTGCAATGTATAGACATCCAATGAATGAAACGCTGTACAAGTGCTCAAACAGTCCGATGTATGGACTTGTATAAACCTGATGAATGAACTGAGGGGTCGACCCATTGAACAAGCTAACATAAAAAAAATCCAGATAACAAACAATCCAGATAACAAACAATAGTAATCATGAAATGCATCAACACTAATGAAATGCACCAATGCACACAGCACATAGCCTCTGCCTGTTCGTTGGTTATGTAGTTCAGATAAGATGTTCAATGAGACATACATATGCAACCCAACCAGTTACATACAAATTCAAATAGATGATGACTTATAGTGTTTGCTATCATCAAAATCACAGGGACACAACAAATACTACGCGCCTCACCCCCGTGCTGGATTAGCCATTCAAACCCTCCCTATAAAAGCCATCTCCTTCTCTCTTCTCCTCATTTCAACCCATTCGCAACCGCAACCCTAGCTCCTCCTCTTCTTCTCCCTTCTGCTCACGGCGGCGGCCTCCTCTCCCTTGCACTCGCGATGATGGCAGTGGCGGTGGGAAGTGGTGAGGGCGAAGTCCATTTCACTTGATTCAGGGGGATTCAAACCCCTTCTTTCTAGGCCCCGGGAGGCTCCTAGTAGGCTAGTCCTCGGAGCTACACCCCTGGGTGTCTTGTTTGGCCTCGGTGTGACACCCACGGCCTGTTTCTGGGACCGTCTCTTGATGGAGGTGTTCCCACTTTCTTTTGGCACGCTCCCTAGCTAGGGGAGACTCTGTCAAAATTTTGTCAGAGTTTTGTTTCCAATAACCCTTTTCTGACTCTATTTACTTTCTTTTGTGTCTTTTTTGATGCAGATGCCATGGCATATGGTTCTCCCTCCTCCTCCCGTGCTGTGGTGACTTGGGGGGATGTTGATTCTTTGGACAGAGGCCATGATCAACTGGCCCTAGTTGCGTAGTCCTCTGATTCAGACACTGACACAACAGATATTGGCCGCCTATTAATCATCGGGAGTGACACCTTCCAGTACGATCGCCGTGACGGCTACAGAATGGACCATCCTAAGGATAAGCATCTGATGTCCTTTCTGAAGCGATTCAATCTTCAGGGGAAGTGGGACTTGCTCCTCGTTCGGAAGGCTGAGCAGGCGCTACTTGCTAAATGTGATAGTTTGACAGACTTCATTATGTGGGGAAGGCCCATATATCTGCCGGGTGAGCCTAGGAAGTGGAATGCCATGCTTGAACTCTAAGCTAGTGCCGGCTCTGGATGTTGTCCCAGTTTATCTGAAGAAATTGAAATTCCATACGAATGCTACAATGGCGGCTTATCTGGAGGCTCGTAAGACTGTCAAGCAGTGCTCATCCAAGACCGATCCAAAACTACCGGAGATCAGCAAAGATAGGTTCATGAAGACGCTTCAAGGATTATGCCACGTAAGCGGTGAGCAATGAATTCTTCAGCAGATCCCCTTGCCAGTGGAGGAGACTCTACCCTCTATAGCCGCCTGGCGCCCTGAGAGCGACCGACTTTATCCTTACAAAACTTTCATCAGAAGAGAGGACCGACGGTCGACACTTTATAGTAATACCACGTGGCTGTTTGCGATGCTCCGCTCTGATGGCCTTTCAGTAGGTGGCCCCAGCGAAGTCATACTGAGCCAACCTCTTCTCATTACTTATAAATATGCCGATGAATGGGGGCTCGACCATCTCGGCTTATATTATTATTTGTCCTCTCGGTGCCAATCGGACTTGGCGTCGTTGGCCGAACAATGTGAACGGATAGGAGACATATGCTGGCTGATTCGTGAGGCTGATTCAAGGGACAGAGAGCCTTCACTATTTTACTGGCCACTCTCTCCTCTGTATACGGGACCGATAGGTATTTTTTTATTCATTGTCTTCAGATTTTGATTCTCTTATCCCTTTGATGTATTGTGCCTCATTTCCATCATTGTGCATGTGCAGTTCGGCTCACTTCGGAGGAGACCAAACATTTTAGGGAGCTGATCATAAAGGCTCAAAATTAAGTCGTTGTATTTTGAATCCCCAGAGGTGGCTCCGACCACAACACCTTTGCCTCCTAGTGATTCACGGAAGCGAACGAGGTCTCAAGTGAGGGAGGCAGTCACTCGAGCGAAGCGGGCCCGTCAGAAGAAGACCATAGACCTAGAATCGAGAGTTGTTCCACCATCCGTGGTTTCTTTTGAAGAGTTTGAGGCCTCGCATGCGCAGGCGCACGCGATCGATGGTATATCTTTCATTCTACACCCCACCTTTACTTCGGCTGCATAGGCTAATTCTTATTTTGTAGCTGCTGCCACTTCATCTGTAATGGTTGCACAAAAGGCTACCACCCCTGCGGGAGCTGAAGAGAGGGGAGATGGAGTGCCAATAGCTCCCCTTGAGGAAAATTTACCTTCTCCCACGCCCAACCATGAGATAGAAGGTAATTTGTGGTATGTCCTCTAGGGTTTCCACAATTTATCATGCCCTGGGCTTACACGAGTGCTTCTCGTTTTAGCTTCAGTCGAGATATGATCGCCTTCTCCCCCTGTCGTGGTGCCGACTGAGGGAACTTTTGCCAAGCAGGGGATCATTTCAGGAAGACAGCCTATTTTTGAAGCTCATTCGCTCGTCGTTCCCGCCGCGGAGCCGGCCGAGCAGGCTTCTATTGAGCAAGTTGCTCCTCCTGTAAGCCATCCTCCTAAGGAGCCGTCTATTTCTAAAGGGAATGGTCCGACGCTGGAACAGAGCTCGCCTTCGACGGAGCAGGTGGATTATAGCGGCGGCTCCAGTGATGAGGAGTTTCCAATGGTGGAAATAGAGATCGAAGATGCTGGGGTATCTTCTGCTTATGAAAGTGGTTTCATAACTTTTAGTCCACCACGGTTGACATGGAGTAGCTTTGGGCCACCAGGTCCCTCCGTAGGAGAGGGGGTAGGGATGATGGGGACGATGGTCTCTACTGCCGGAGATTTGAGCCTAGTGCTAGCTGAGGTAAAAGTTTCCCCTTTAGTCTCGTGCTTATTCTCATTAGTCATTATATTAGCCCACTGAGATATATAATGCTATTATTTTTTTGAAGGCTCCTGCCGTTCTGGCCTTAGTGACCTTGTCGGCCATGACTGTAAAGATATCCCTTCCACCCCTTGGCATAGACCCGTCGATATTCCCGCCTATCTTGAGGCCTATAGCCCTATGGTATCCCAAGGATTATGTCACGACATTGGGTTTGGACGTGCCGGGAGTGATCGACGGGTCTGACCAACCGACCATGGCTGTGGAGCAGCAGCAACTCGGCATCAGTGAAGAATTACTTTAGGGTGAAGAGGACATTCCCGCAATAGAAGCAGGAGAGATTGCGGAAGGTGCAGTCGGGGTCTCCATGACTCTAGCCCTTGCCACTGAATTGGCATTGTTGGAAGCTGGACAAGCCGGAGAAGGTGACCGACCACTCCATGGTGTTGAGGCTGAAGCTGCGGCGCCCTTGCCAGAGGTTGGGAGAGAGATTGTCGTTATTGACACCTCCTCTATTGCGTTAACCGCCGGGGCCGGTCCCAGTGCAGGTGCCATGCAGGACATATCATCGTCGTCTTTAGGATGGAACGATGATATTTGGGCCATGATCGATAGTCGTGTAGAAGTTCACCTCCTTGATACGCCATCACTCGGTCTGTAGTCATCGAGTGACCTGGTATGGCAATATTTGGAGACGTTGAGGCAGACCGTGACAACCTGCCAAGACTTGTCTTACGTGCAGCTAAGGGGCCTGGTAGAGCACCTCTCTCGCAAGCTATTAGCTTTCGGCTGCCCCATGGAAGACTGGACGCAGCGGGTGATCCTACTTCTAAAGTATGTGAATAGAAGGGATTTCATCAGCCACGGTCTAGCAGACCAGCTGACGGCCATAAAATTTGAATGGGCAGAGTGTCAGACTTCCCTTCAGTCATTGAAGGGAACTGCCCGATAGATGCGGGATGCCACCGATGATTCCACTCAACGCTGCACTTCTTTGAAGGCTCGGATAGCTGAACTGCGTGCCGAACCTATCTAAGCCGAAGTAGAACTGGAGTCGACTGAACAGCTGCAAGTCTAGAACAAGGAAGAGGCGGAGCTGGCAGAAGAACAAGGAGAAACTGATGTTGCTGCATGCTGAAGAATCCCATTTACAAGAGTTGATCCGCCATCCCACTCTGGGGATTTTGGAGTTTGAGGACATCTTCCGTCATTCATTACAGTAGTTCTTTTGTTTTCCCCCCTTTTTGTGAATTTTCATGTATCCCGGGGGATGCCCCGATTACTATGTACTCGTCTTTTTATGCAAATGAAATTTCTTCATCATCTGCTTTACACACCTGATGCTGAGTTACAGCTTTTCTTCCTTTCTTTCGATTTTCTTCGGCTGATTTAGACATAGGTGTGTCGCCAATTTATCCAGCCTGGGGTACATTAGCTGCTTGGGCAGGAGAGCGCTCATGCCTTTAGGGAAGGCATGAGGGGTTCGCTCCACCGTGGTGCAACTTCTCCCGAGGCCAAGATTTGATTTGCATAGGTTGAATGCCGGAGGATAAAGAGGGTTTGTTCATCAGCATTCATTAACAATGGTTTGTTCATTGGCTAAATGCCGAAGCAAGAGGGGTGTATTCATTAACGAGGATGAAAGGTCCGGGTTAACGGTTCATTGGCCGATCTTGCCGATGATGACAAGAATCAGTGCTGTTTGTTCATCGGCATTGGCTAAATGCCAAAGCAAAGATGGGTTTATTCATTAATGAGGATGAAATGTCCGGGTTAATGGCTCATTTACTGATCTTGCCGATGATGACAAGAATCAGCGATGGTTTGTTCATCAGCATTGGCTAAATGCCGAAGCAAAGGATAGGCTTATTCGTTAACGAGGATGAAAGGTACAGGTTAATGGTTCATTGTTTGACCTTGCCGATGATGACAAGAATCATTGCTGGTTTGTTCATCGGCATTGGCAAAATGCCGAAGCAAAAGGTAGGTTTAGTCATTAACGAGGACAAAAGGTCCGGGTCAACGGTTTCGTTGACTGACCTTGCAGATGATGACAAGGATCAGCGTTGGTTTGTTCATCGGCATTGGCTAAATACCGAAGCAAAGGATTGGCTTATTCGTTAACGAGGATGAAAGGTCCGGGTTAACGGTTCATTGACTAACCTTGTCGATGATGACAAGAATCAGCGTTGGTTTGTTCATCGGCATTGGCTAAATGCCGAAGCAAAAGGTAGGTTTAGTCATTAACGAGGATGAAAGGTTTGGGTTAATGGTTTCATTGACTGACCTTGCAGATGATGACAAGTATCAATATTTGTTTGTTCATCGGCATTGGCTAAATGCCGAAGCAAAGGATAGGCTTATTCGTTAACGAGGATGAAAGGTCCGGGTTAACGGTTCATTGACTGACCTTGCCGATGATGACAAGATTCATCGTTGATTTGTTCATCGGCATTGGCCAAATGTCAAAGAAAAAGATAGGTTTATTTATCGACGGGGACGGAAGGTCTGAGTCGATGGTTTTGAGAGAAGTAGATCTCTGGTGGGACTTGTGATGAACATCCTATCTGGAGTTTCATAGGGACGTAGGTAAAGAGGAACTTTTGATTACCACCTTACTGACCCAAGTGCCCTTTCGAGTTTTCACCGAGGCCAGCCCCCTCTTACTTTTGCCCATGTGCCCTTTCAGGTTTTCACGTGGCGGGGTACCCAATTTTGCTTACAGCGCCCTTTCGGGTTTTCGCCACAGCTGGGTTGCAGCCATTTTTGCCTTTGTCCAGGATATCTGAACAAGTTTGGCGGGGCACCTCTGTTTTAAGCCCCATTTTATTTTTATTTTTTTTATTTGACAGGAAATAACGAGCCGACGTATGGTGCTCCATTTCGACTATTTGATTCGTTCGCGTGGTAGTGACATGTAGATGTTGGCCAGGGCATGAAGCCTTGCATTGAAAAGGTTTATTCGTTGAAAAGAAGACAATGTCAACGCAAGGGAGATAGTTTATGTGTCGATTCAAACGTGGGGTCCGCATTGGTGATAATGTGTAGATATATCGGCTAGGGCATAAAGCCTTGCACCAGAAAAGGTTTATTCATCGGCAAGAAGATAATGCCACCGCAAGAAAAGGAGTTTATTCGCCAGTTCGGACGTAGGGTCCGCAAGGGCGATAACGTGTAGACATCGGCTAGGGCATAAAGCCTTGCACCCGAAAAGGTTTATTCGTCGGTAATAAGATAATGCCAATGCATGAAATGGAGTTTATTCGCCGATTCGGACGTAAGGTCCGCAATGGCGATAACGTGTAGACATTGGCTAGGGCATAAAGCCTTGCACAGGAAAAGGTTTATTCGCCGGCAAGAAGATCATGCCAATGCAAGAAAAGGAGTTTATGCGATGATTCGGACATAAAGTTCATAGTGGCGATAATGTGTAGATATATCGGCTAGGGCATAAAGCCTTGCACCGGAAAAGGTTTATTCGTCGGCAAGAAGATAATGCCAACGCAAGAAAAGGAGTTTATTCGCTGATTCGGACGTAGGGTGCGCAATGGCGATAACGTGTAGACATCGGCTAGGGCATAAAGCCTTGCACCAGAAAAGGTTTATTCGTCGGCAAGAAGATAATCCCAACGCAAGAAAAAGAGTTTATTCGCCGATTCGGACGTAGGGTCCACAATGGTGATAACGTGTAAGCATCGGCTACGGCATAAAGCCTTGCACCAGAAAAGGTTTATTCGTCGGCAAGCAGATTATGCCAATGCAAGAAAAGGAGTTTATGCGCCGATTCGGACGTAATGTCCGCAATGGCGATAATGTGTAGATATCGGTTAGGGCATAAAGCCTTGCACCGAAACTATGTATTCGTAGGCGTGGGGATAATGCTAGCGCAAAGGAAATGGTTTATGCACCGATGCTGATGGGAGACTTTTGCAATTTCAAGCCAACAGCCTCGGAGTTGGTTTGAACGGGGTGGGTATTTTGGAGTGCTCATCCAGGGCGGAGTGCCACTAGACCAAGGTAGATTTCGGTCATTCTTTGAACGCCGACAAGGCTGCATGGTACAGTTTCAGGTGTTTTCCATTGAGCGGGGAGAACTGAACTACACCCTTGTGGTCTACTAGAACATAGGCACCACCTTCGTAGACTCGGTGGATGACATATGGTCCAACCCAGTTTTCAACCAACTTCCCTTTGGGGTTGGAGGCCATTACTTCTTTTCTTTTGACCATCACTAGGTCGCCTTTCTTTAATTCTCACCCTTTGACCAACTTGTCGAAAGCATGGGCCATGCGAGCTTGGTATAGTTGAATGTTTTGTTGGGCCTGAAGGCGTCTTTCTTCGAGCTCAGCAGGCTCTTCTAGTCTTCTTTCTATGTTTGCCTGTTTGCCACTCATCAAGCGGTGCTGTATAGCGACTCGTAGTGATAGCACTTCCTGCTCTATTGGTACATATGCCTCTGACCCGTATACCAGGGAGAATGGTGAATAGCCGGTTGGGGTTTTATAGACTGTACGATAAGCCCATAGTGCTTCGTACATTTTCTCTTCCCAGTCTCTCTTGCTAGAGTTGATGGTCTTGGCTAGCAGGGTTTAGAGAGTTTTGTTAAATGCCTCTGCAAGTCCGTTGGCATGTGGATTGTAGGGGGATGATGTCCTCCAATCAATTTTATACTTATCGGCTAGCCTGTAGACCTTCTGGTTTCTGAAATGGCTGCCGTTGTCAGAAATAATTCAGTTGGGGACCCTGAACCGAAATATTATGTTCTAACGGAAGAACCTAGCGACCATCTCCCCTGTCACTTCTCTCAGTGCCACGGCCTTCGCCTATCTGGAGAAGTGGTCTGTGGCTACTAAAATATACTTGCATCCCGATGAAGATGCTGGTAAAGGCCCCACTACATCCGTGCCCCATTGGACAAACGGCCAACTTGGGATAGTGGGGTGTAATTGCACTGGTGGCCTCCTGAGTACGGTGGCGTGCTCCTGGCATTTCTAACATGACTTAGCAAACTTGTAGCAGTCATCAAATAAAGTGGGCCAATAGTAGCCCAATTTCTTTATCTCGATCTTCATTTTCGGACCAGCCTGGTGGGCCCCCGATGACCCGGCATGAACTTCTTTCATCACCTGACATGCTTCTTCTGTACACAGGCAACAGAGTAGAATCTTCTTTTGGGCATCTACCATTATTCGGAACAAAGTTTCATTCCTTAACTCGTAAGAGTCTTTCGTTCTGAGTAATTTCATTCTCTGCACTTTCTCTTTCGGGAGCTGCTGGTGCTGGAACCAGCGTAGGAGGTGCTCTCGCCAATCGGGCTGTTGGATTTCCTCCACAGTCGCCACTTCATTTTATTATTCATTGGACAGGACCTCTGTCATGCTGGGCACCTGACGTCTATTGATCACGGTTATATTCAGACTTGTGTCTGGCGGGATTGCTAAAGAACTGGCCAACTTTACGAGGGCATCCACCTAAGCATTCTATCCTCAATTGATGTGTTTGACTTTGATGAAGTAGAATTTCACCATCAGGTGCAGCACCAATTGGTGGTAAGGGAGAAGTTCCTACTTTCGCACATCGAAACTCCCCTCCCACTTGTTTTACAACTGGCAAGGAATCCCCGAACGCCATTTTACATTCTAATCTCCATGGATAGATCAATTTACAGCCCGATAACCAAGGCTTCATACTCTGCTTCGTTGTTCGTGTAGGGCTTGTTTATTGAGCAGGAGTTATATATGACTTCTCCCTCGAGAGACTTCTGGACTATGCCTGCACCAGCTCTGACTCTAGCTGATCCGATTGCCGGAGTATCAATTCTAGATGCGCCATCGAAGTACAACTGCCACAGAGTATGCTGCACTTGGTCTGCTTCTAGGGTCTCATCTTCAGGGAGTTCTATCTTTAACGGATAGTCTTTAGGCACCAGGTGCGTAGCAAAGAAATCTGCGATGGCCTGGCCTTTAACAGCTTTCTATGGCACATAGGAGATGTCAAACTCCATGAGAATTATCGCCCATTTGCCTAAGCGGCCTTTGAGCATCGGTTGGGATAGGATATACTTCAGCGGATCCGCCTTGGATATAAGCTTTATCTCATGCGACAACATATAGTGCCAGAGTTTCTTGACTGCGAAGACCAGTGCCAAGCAAACCTTCTCAATGAAGGTGTACTTCTCCTCGACTCTAACCAGTCTTCGACTGAGATAGTAAAGAGCTTGTTCTTTTCCTTCTTCATTATTTTGGGCCAGCATTGCCCCCAGAGAGTAGTAGGTGGCTGCTATATGCAGAATCAGCGGCCATCCTTTCACTGGTGCGCCAAGCACTTGGGGAGTTTTCAGGTAATCTTTTAGCTTGTCAAAAGCTATCTGGCATTCTTCATACCAGTAAAAGGGAACATCTTTCATCATCAACTTGTGAAAGGGGTGACGCCGACCGGACAAGTTGGATATGAATCTCTGGATATAAGACAGCCAGCCATGAAGAGATCTTAGCTCGGAGATGTTCCTTGGTGGAGGTAGCTCTTGAATCACCTTGATCTTTGCGGGGTCTATTTCAATCCCCCGATATCTGACGATAAAGCCCAAGAATTTGCCGCTCGACACTCTAAAGGCGCACTTCATGGGGTTCATCTTTAGTTCTGACTGCCTGAGCCTCTGAAATATGACTTGAAGGTCTTGCAGATGGTCTTCTTTCTTTCTGGTTTTGACAACCAGGTCATCTATGTAGCACTCGACCTTCTGGTAGAGTAGCTCAACAAAGATTCTGGTCATTGCTCGTTGGTAAGTTGCACCAATGTTCTTCAGTCTGAACGGCAACCTTTTGTAATGGTAGATGCCCTTGGGGGTTCGGAAGGCAGTGTGGAGCCGGTCATGCTCCGCGATCCATATTTGATTATAGTCGGATGACCTATCCATAAACGACATGGCTTTGTGACCGGTTGTAGCATCAATCATAACCTCCGTTATTGGCACCAGAAAGTTATCCTTGGGACCTGCCTTATTCAGATCTCGGAAGTCTACACATATCTGGATCTGCCCATTCTTCTTCTTCACGGGCACGATATTGGCCAGCCACGTGGTATATTGATTCTCTTCGACGAAACCAACCTTAATGAGTTTGTATACTTCTTTGCATATTTGAGTAATGAGCTCGGGCCTCATGCACCGTGGTGACTGCTTTACTAGCTCCGCTTCGAGACTTATGGCCGGCTCATGCTGTGAAACTGCAGGGCTGAGTCCTGGCATCTCCTTATAGCTCTAGGCAAAGCAGTCCCATAATTCTTGCAGCAGCTGAATATATAGCTTCTGTTCTTCTGGAGAAGGTTGGGCATTGAGGAAGGTTGGCCTGGGGTCATCCTCGGTGCCCAAGTTGACTTCTATTAGCTCATCAACCGTGGCTTGGCCTCCATCTTCTATTTTCGGGGGCACCGACTGGAGCTCGATGAAGTCTAGAACATCATCCTCAAGTTCAAAAACTTAAACCTCTGCCTTGTGTTGTCCCCAGACCCTGTTGGGAGCTTCTAGTTCAGCCGATGGCGTTTGTGTGAATTGTTATGCTTGTGGGCCTCTTGCAGCTTCAGCTTCAGAAGATGTATTGGCATCCCGAAGAGGTTAGCATTCATGCATTGCTGGCTCGGAGGGATAGTATTTCGGACTTGCAATGCGTAGGGACGATTCCGTCCTCATATTGCTTTGAATCACCGCATCCTCAGTGGAGGTGGCTTGTTCTTTTCCGATGGGTATTTCCCGATGATCGGCCCAAAGGGGTGCTAATGTCATTATTAAAGGAGCGCTACAGGAGAAGGAAAGCCTTGCTTCTTCAGTGTCTTCAACTTCACTGCTGCTCGCTGTGTCAAATCTGGCTTGAAAATCCGTCTCTTCAGGGTAAACCTGCTCCCAGCACCTGCAAGGAGCTATGGCTTCTGATTCTGGGTCTCTCAATTGAGCCGACCCGGTATGTTCAGCTTTCGCCGGGTATTCATCGTAAGTTGCCCCCAGGGGACGATCTTTTGTTGGGAAGAAAGTGGAGATGGTATCCACCTCATAACGCCCACTATAATAGTATTCTTCAAGGGTGAAGCCCAACCCCGGATGTTGGGAGACATGCCTTAATTCTTTGTCTAGGCTGGCAGGATGCCAAAGCCTTTTGAACGCTTCCTTCTCCTTGCGAGGTTGGCCAGAGGGAATGTGCTGCGTCCAGATCATCTTAGCCATCTGGTCTGTTGTGAATGTTAGCCCTTGAATGGGGACTAACGGGTTCTCTATGTCTTCAGGGAGATGACAGTCGGTATCCTCCTGTACAGGGTGCTTTTCAACTGCATAGAATAAGCTGCTAGGGCCTTCAGACTGTGTCACCTCCAATGTCTTGAGAGGCTCAACAGTGAGATGGTCGAGGCTAGCTATTGGCTTGATGAGACCCTCCGGGATCTTGATATGGCCATGATGCTGGTCGACTTTAGCTTCATTAGCTTCAGGGTAAGTGGAGGGAGGTGTAGTTCTGCCCACGTCCCCCGTACTGGCGATGTGTGAGACCGTCTTGGAATTCACATATCCCGATGGTAGTGGTGGGAACCAGTCATCACCGGAGGTGTTTCTTGGTGCCCAGACAGTGGCCTTGGCTTTAGAGGTCTTCTGTGACTGCTCTGCATATAAAGAAGCATCGAGCATATGACACTCAAATACTTCGAATGGGTGAAGGTCGGTAAATATCCTCTCCTCCTTCCCCTCCTTATTATATTTAATACACTGGTGTAATGTGGATGGTACAACCAGATTTTCATGTAGCCAGGGGCGGCCAAGTAGTCCTTTGTACGAGGTGCTGGAGTTAATGACATGGAACTGCACTATCGTAGTAAAATCTACCATAGTGAGGGTGAATTTCGCCACTCCTAACGGCACTTCAAATTTGTGGTTGAAGCCCGCGATACTCATATCTCCAAATTTATCGAGGCGCACATTGAAGTAGTACCTCTGGTAAATTCTGTATGGAATAATGTTGACGGCTGCTCTAGGATCTACCAGAATTCTGTTCAGTTCCCGACCATTCAACTGTCCCCTCATGTACAGCGGTCTATTGTGGCTGATAGTGGGGAGTAACATGTCCTCCTCTATGAAGGTCACATTTACCCCCGGTAGTCTCAACAAAACAAGTTTCGTACTAGGCAGGCATCCGCAGAGCAGTGATAATTGCTTTTCAAGTCTGTTCACTCAAGGAGAGAATCTCCCAGATGGTGAACCTTGCCGGGAGCTTTTTCAGCAGCTTCATTATCATGCTTTCAGCTTGGACATTTGATAGCTTCATCTCTTCTGCCTATCTCAGCTTGGAAGAATCTTGTACTGCAGCCCCTGATGGGCCTGCTTCATCGGACTCCGAGTCTGCACCTTTTTGCTGGGTGTTATCCTCTTGTTGTCCCCTGCCACTTGTCGTCGGGTCGGTCCTATCTTCATCTGGAGCACCAGAGGTTGCTAAACTTGTGGGAAAGTGCCCCCGACTGCAGGGCTGGCATCCTGACGTGGCTGCTTTCCCTTAGACATCTTCAGAAATTTGAGGAAGGAAGGGACACCGCTGCTACCTCCACTCTTATTGTATAGCCCTGGCGGAGGAGGGATTTGGACTCCCTTGACCTCTAGAGGGGGTATTTTATAGGGTTGCTCCCCCCTGAAAATAATGTTGTGGTTAGCGGGCGGCTGGTGCCCCCATTTTCGGCCTGACCGGGTTGCATGAGTAGCGATCACGGCTTCGGCCTGGCTTGCCCTGGCTGCGGGTGTAAAGCATATTTCTTCCACATCTTCCTCACTAGGCAGATTGAAGAGGGCAGACAGGGTGTTGCAGGAGAGCACCGTCTCCTTCTTGGCCCTGCAGACTTTTGTTTTCTTCTTCTACTTTTTCTTTGATGACGTCTGCCCCCAGAACAGACTGTCGTCCTTTTTCACTGCTTTGTCGGTCTCTTCTTTTTGCTCCAGTGAGAGCTGTTCCAGCTCTTGCCACGGGACATGGTCCCTTATCAGCAAGGGTTTCAACTCGGGCTGTTCATATTCATCTAGCCTATTTATGTAGCCTTGAAGCCGCCGGGCCTCTGGACTAATTTCTTTGACTGCAGGCAACGGAGTCTATCTCCTCCAGTTGTGGGTGTGTATTCTGATTACTGCAGGCGGACTGGTCCAGATTAATGCTGGCATCGGAGGAGTAGGTCGTGGCGTGATGCCACGGATATGTGCTCCCGCCTTTAGGCGAGGTACAGCCTTCTTCTTGGCCTTTGTAGGGACCTGTTGCCACCCCTGTTGTTCTTTTATCGGCGCCAGGAAGCAGGCTTCATAAGTGTGCTGAGTGCTGGCCTCCGCCACTTCTTCGGGCAGTGCTTGATATAGAGCGATCATGTTGGTTGTAGCCTTCTCAGAGGCTCTTCATGGGGTTACGGAGGGTCAACTTTATACTCCCCTAGTTCTATTTCTTCTTTTCTTATCATGCCTTCAATGACATCGTTGAATATATAGCAGTCTTCAATTGGGTGCCTCAGCATCTGATGGTAAGGGCAGAATCTTGGACTATCCCTTCTCTTTAGGTCCTCCGGTCTTTTTGACTCAGGCAGGGTGACCTTGTTGTACTAGGTGACCCAGTCAAACAGAACTTTGGTCTTTTCCTTTGGAAAAGAGTAGGCCTTCTTCATTTTATCCCTGAGTGAGGGACCCTCCTTCTTTTGTTCTGTTCTGTCGAGCTGAGGTGCAGCTACCTTCTTGCCCTTATCTCTCTGCTATTCAAACACTTTGATGTCAAGGGTGTTTGCTTCTTTTGGCGCCGGGCACAGATCTGCTGCCTTTGCCTTCTGCGTGGTGGCAGTGGCTGATGTAGGGGCGGGCCTTGCCAGAAAGGCTTCAATTTTGGCCACCACATTGTTCAAGCGGTCAAATGACCAGATTTTCATGCCAATCATCTTTTCCAGCACCTCCCTCTTGAGGTTCTGTTTGTAAATTTGTATAGCATCCTCCTGATGCGGAGGCCGCTTGCATCTCATTCTGAGGTTCCTCTTCCTCTTAATATACTCAAGGGTCGTTTCATCCGACCTTTGTCTTGTTGAGTAAAGTTCAGCCACCGTGACCTCCCTCTCGGTGACGTGGAATATTTCTCTGAATTTCTTCTGCATGTCCGGCCAGTCACTGATCGACCCGGTTGGAAGGCTGGAGTACCATTAAAATGCGAGCCCTGTCAGTGAGGACCCGAAAAACTTCAGTAGATATGACTCATCGGTGGCTAGGTCGCCCATGACGGTCATGTAGTATGTGACATGCTCTTTCGGGGACCCCTTCCCGTTGAACTTGTCGAATTTGGGTGGCTTGCTGATCCCTGGAGAGAGCCGCTTAGCCGCATGATGCGGCGGGTATGGCACCCGATAAGCGTCAAACGTGACATAGCCACCTTCATTTCGCTCCGCGAGCTTCAATTCAATCATCCTCTCCACCATCAGCCCATTCACAGTGGTTGGATCGACTGGCTCGGGGTAAAAGTATGTTGGCTGCAGGTATGGGGTGACTAGGGTAGTCTCCTGCGGCGGAGGACGCATCAATGGAGGCACTTGGTGCACCTGAGGTTGCACCGATAGCATCAGCGGCTGACGTGGGAGCTACTGGGTAGCCTCCTGGCTGTGCTCTACCGACTGGGGTAGAGTATATAGTGGTGCGAGGTCACGTGGGTTGACAACTCCCTGCGATGATTCACCTTGCATCTCGAGTTGTTTGGAGGCCGAGGT
Source organism: Amorphophallus konjac (assembly GCA_022559845.1). NCBI lineage: Eukaryota > Viridiplantae > Streptophyta > Magnoliopsida > Alismatales > Araceae > Amorphophallus > Amorphophallus konjac. The sequence continues at coordinate 145,221,171 of CM040120.1, forward strand.
CTGCTCTGTCCTCTTGTGCAGCTGTTTCTTCAGAAGCTCTATCTCCTGCCGGTATTTTTGTAATAGCATCAATACTGATGGGTCCATAGCTGTTGTACTGGGGATGGCTTCCACTGTTTCCCCTGAAGCGCCTTCAGGCGATGTGTTTATCAAAACCTCCTCCTCTTTAGCTGTCACCACATTTGCAGTCAGCGTAATGACTTCTTCGGACAATATTTGTTTTCCCTTTGCAGCCTTCATCATTTCCTTTGCAGCTTCAGTTCTTCTAGTGTTCGGCCCTAGCTTCTCGACTAGTCGGGCTAATTCCTTGGGCTCCTCAGGCAGACTTTCATACCTGTTGGTCACCTTGGCCATATTGCAAGCAAAGACTCACATTTCTCTTCTATGTTTGTAGACCCTCCTCCTTACAGGACCGAGGAAGGTTAGTCTTTCAAATATAGAAATTCTTCTTCTCTCGTCCTACTGGGGAGGGGCTTCATTGGCCTCGTAATCTGGACCATCTTCATATGCATTAGCATCAATAGATGACGTTGATCCGCTTTCTTCTTTTTCTTCGACCGCTGTTGGCAAGCAGTCTTCTTCTTCGGCTGCAGCTACTTGGAGCAGATGATGCTGGCCCAATGAGGGGTTGCCTAGACCCCTAAAGTTGCTTCTGACCATATTGGTCATCTTTTCTTGACCCCATCTTTAGTGGATGACCGGGGATAATTGTCGACCTGCCACCGGAGGGATGTAAGCTAGTCTGGCTCACCTAGCAAGTCGGTCAAATCTTCTCCCTACTGTAGGGATGTCAGCTTGTCATGCGCAGGCCCTAGGGGTAGCACGGCGTGGAGGGTCCACGACCGTCTCTTCTCTTCTTGGGGCCAAGCCCCTCTCATTCCTCCTCTCTGCCTCAGCAGGCTTGGGGTAGTGGCGAACATGTACATTTTGATGGGTAGGCTGGATCTCCTAGGGACCCACACCTGCTTGAATATTTTCAGCCTTGGGGCCAGCTCCCTTCGGCCTTGATGGCCTGCTTCTTCTTTCTCAGCCCTTCTTCCGGACAGGGCCTAGAAGGAATTGCGGGTCTGTATAGCAGGGACCACCCGATTTAGGATCCCTTGGGCATCACGTCTGTCTAGAAAGATGCGAACACCACCAATTAGAATGGATTTGTCGGACGTTGACAGACGTCTGGTGATGAGAGTAGCAGCTTTCCTGCCGGAGTTCCCCTGGCGGCGACTCCCGGGCTTGTTGTAGTGGGCGGGGCGAGCCCCCTGAGCTACATGGTGAACCATGCAGCTCATCAGTTGGATTCGGCCTCTTGGTAGGCCTTTTCAGCTTCGGGTATCAGCAACTTGGGGCTTCTTGTTGATGCTCTCCTTGGCCATCTTCGGGGCTTCGACCTTCAGCATGTCAGTGAAGGCTACCCCCAAGAAATTGGGGAAGCCGACCACCGGTGGGAAGGTGCTAAAAACGGCCGGTACCGCCAAGTACCCAGTGGTAGCATGGTTGGCCACGATCACGGGGCCGAAAGTTAGTGCAGCAAAGCTAACAACCATCGTTACTTCCTATGAGCACAGAAACAAACAAACGATTAGCAATCTTTGGGAGGGCCCTGGGGCCAATTTATCTTGGCAAAGAGATGAAGGGAGACTGGGTCCCACCCGGCGTGCTAGCTTGTGGGAATGGGATCTTATCAATTTAATAATTTTGATATTATCATTTGTTATTTGGTTTTATTGGATTTGATAGGTTTATTGCGTAGGCGTGCCGGTCACTAAGTGACAGATTTATTGTCCGCTCGATCTGACTTAGTCAGACGAAAGTGAAGTCCGTGTCAGGACCAGCAGTCCGTCATACCATGAAGGCTATGACATTAATTACATCCTCCGAGAAGAAGGAAAACCTTTGATTAATTTCCAAGATAATGAACCACCGGGATATATATATAGGCATGAGCAGATTAACGGAATGATATCACATAATGCAGGAACTGAACATAAGCCCAAACATGCAGTTTGATCATATTCATTATCCCGAGCCCTCGATACGTGGCGGAGAACATAGGTCCAAAGATCACCATCACACTTAGTGAAAGCTTCCAGTCAGACCTGATCTGGCCTTCAACAAATCACCAATTGATATAACGAGGTTTGGAATAATGACAAACATGCAACAATAGCAAGCAGGCATTCATGTGTACATAGACGCATGGCAAAAGCAAACCCAAGGTAGCTAACGAATGAGAGCCAGCAATGATTTTATTGATTAATTATGGACCATTCATGAGTCAGGTATGATGTAGAAATGGAGGAGCAAAAGGATTGATAGAGGTATGAGTGAGGGGTTAAATCGACACGGAGGGATGGCTAAACTTTAATCTGGCGCGGAGGGGCGTAGGAATGAGTTAATTCAGCACTGTGTGTGAAGGGCATTGAATGCGGTGCGGGGTCTGAAGAGTAAACCGGCACGGTGTGAAGAGGGGCTAAACCGGTGCGATGTGTGAGGGGCGCGCCGAATCAGGCCTCACGCTGGGTGGATGAGGTTGAAGATTTTGGGGTTTTGATTGTGAGGTTAATTCGGCACGGTGGGGGTGGACGTCAGATTAGGGCATGCCGGTTAAAGGCTTTGTCAATTTCTAGGGAGATTTTCTGAATTCTGGGCTTATTTGAATTATGTTGCAACTTAACTCGATGAATAGCTATTTTGTTGATCATTTGTGATGGTTATTAAGTTAATTGAGGTCTTCAATCGTCCTGTGTACACGATAGATCAAGACTTGTGCGAGGTTAATACTCAAGCACAATATGTTCTCAATTCAAAATAGGTTCACAGTCATCACAATTTGGGTTTTCGCAAAGTTTAGTCAATTTGATCAAACAACAATTGGGCAGCATCTCCCCATACCCAGAGGATCATGGGGGAGAAGTGGAAACCTACCCACAGAGACTGGGGTAAGCTCCAGAATGCCGGGAGGACAAGACGGTGACCGGCGGACCCGAACGGATAGAAACCCCGAGGGCTTGCCTACTAGGGGCGCCAATACTCCGAGGGCCAGTAATCATTCAATGGGATAGCCAGAATGGGAGGAGACCCCGAGGGCAAGCCCAAAAGCGGTTCCGTAACCCATGGCCACCACAATTCCCAGGGGAATGTGGATTTGATTCGGTGTTGGATCAAAGGATCCGTCTGTGTTCACCCTAAATGGCCCATTGGGCTCCACGCCACGGGAGGACGGGACCTTATGACCTTCTAGCGATTTGGAGGGAAATCGACGACAGGAATGTTTGATGGGGGATGTCCCCCCCTCCCCGGTTAGTGAGTCGGTATTGTTGAGAGAAACATGGTGTTCACAATAGCATCCTGATATCACCCATATGGCGGGGAGGGGAGAAATAGGCCCCAGGGAAAGACCCTCCCCCAATCCCCCTCGGGGTGGAAAAATGTAGCAATCAGTCACTCAACCATTAAGCAATCAACAATAGGCTGGGTATAGGGAGATTAGTTAGTCGGCATCTAGGGGTTAGCTATGAGCACATGAGCTACAGAGCTCACGGAGAGGGATGGCATACAGAGGGTTATATAAAGAAAATGCTCACACAGTTAGTAGGTGGCATCCAATAAGATGACCACGATATTAGACGCACATCGCCTAGGTTATGGGGACGGCCATATTCCCTCCAGCCCATGGTTATGAACGGAGGGGGGCAACGAGGGAACCAGTCCCGGGAGTGGGCGGAGGCACACACGAGGAAAACCCACAGTAGATACGCGAGATACTCGATACAATCAATCCACTGAGAAGACCTCAGGGAGGGGGATGACGTTAATGTGGCCCTTGGGTAACCCAGGGCGTGTTTCGTGCCCATGGAGGAAATCAAACAACAGCGCACAGATAATATGAACAGAAATGAGACAGGGACGAAGGGAATCACTAAGAATGCTAAAGATAGTTACAACCAAAGCGCCTTTTATCTTTCAAAGAGGAGTAAAGACAATATATATACATGGGCACGGTCCGGCGTTGTCGCTCAGGGACCGGTCTCTTTACATCCTCACGCTAAGAACCCAAAGGGATACGAGAAGAAATTGCTATATGGAAAGGAGATTAAAGGGGATGGGGAACTGCGGGCTCATATCATCGCCCGTCTAATTACAAATCACCAGGGATTTTAGCAAGAAAGGGGAGGAGACGATCGAAGAAACTCGTCGGAACCCACCTCTATTTTGTGCAACGAGAACAGAGTATCGGAATAGGCTCACTCTCTCTTCGCTCTGAGTCTCTCTCTTCTGCGGAAGAACGACAGACGACTGCTCAGGAAACTATTCACTCATTAGCTTTCTTCCTCCCCAATCTTTTTCCCTTCTCTTTTTTTTCTATCCTTTTTTTTCTCTCCCCTTCGATCCTCCTCTTTCTCTCAGCGAATCCAACCTCTTTATAGGGCTTAACCGGCATGACTTAACCCAGCGCGGGGGGTGAGTGTGCCGGTTAAGAGCTCACTTGACTGTTCTTTGCACGCTGGATCAGATGACGTCGATGGAGGGGAGTGCGCCAGGTCATGGCACGCCGGATTAGCTCCCTTTCGCGTTTGTTTTGGCCGGAGTCAGCCTGCGGGTCCCAGACTAGCTCCGGGAGTCAACTTGAACCTTCATCTCATCGTGGCCCTATGGAACCGTCATGATAAGTATCGGGAAAGCCTTCAGGACACTGACCAGCCAATTGCGGTGCAGTCCGTGCCCTTAGCTCGGTCACTCGGGTTCCCCGCTGACATGGCCTTCGGCACTGTGATCTGTGCTACCAGGCCGATTTCATTCATATTCGCAACATCCCCTGGGAGTGGGTCAGTACCCGAGGTACTTCCGCCTTGGCTGGGCGGCCATTTGGTCACTAATGGACCTATGCGGTAGGAAGACGTACCCGCATTGGATTACTCGGGTCTTCTACTGACATGGCCTTCGGCACCTTGTTCTAAGGAGCCAGAGACGTTCTTTCACCTCAAGAGTGTTGACACCCATTTTATGCCGATAAGTTGAGTCGTTTCTCTTACTCTCATTAGTTGATGTCTTGAGTTGTCCATCATTTATTGGGCCATTTTGTGGCACGTCTTGGGCTCATTTTATGGGTAGTCTCCCTCCTTGGTAAGTCTGTGTCAATTCGGGGCTTAATGGACCTTGGCTTTGATCAATTGAACGTGTTTTACAAGAACCAAGTGTCCAAAAGCATGAACGGTCCTACATCAGCCGTTCAGTCCTTGGGCGGTTGAACATAGACCGTTCATACATTTTGGTTAATTTCTGAGGATTTTCTGAATATTCACCGACAGGCTGTTGTGCGGTCTTTCTTGGCCCGTTCAAACCTATGGACGGGCTTATTATAACCGCCTATATCTCAGAGTCCTACGCTTGCCAATTTTCTCAGATAATTATCCAATTAGTTGAATTATCACCGACAAGGCTAAAACGACTTGTCTCGGACCGCTCTATAGTGGAACGGCCTCATTAGAACCGTTCATCTTTGAGGTTCCAACGCCGGGCGTTTCGGTCAGTTCGAGCGATAATTGGGCTGATTTTCTGATTATTTGAATTTCCACCGACGGGGTGGACGGTCTGGACCAGACCGCCCATCAGGTTGAGCGGTATATCGTAAGACCGTTCATCCTGTCGATTGGTGATTTTTAACAGATTTTTATCCCTTTTATCCCTGGTTTTATCCCCAACTTCTATCGTCGATTTCTCCATGGATAATTAACCTTTTTTTGATGCCGTTCGACTAGATAAGAGATTATGATAATATCTACGGTTTATCTTTTATAATCTTGACCTGAAAATGCCTAAAAACCCTAATTTCGAGGCTGGCTTTCTAGGCTCTATAAATAGACCCTAATGGCCGGGCGGCGAAAAGGGGGAGATTTTTGGTCGACGGCGAAGCCCTGCCGCATTCCTGAGCGACTTAGCACCAAGGAGGGAGGCTCTCTACGTCCTTACGAGCTTCCGATTCAAGGAGTAGTCCATGGGTTGTGTCAGAGTATCGTTTATAGATTTCTTCGTCGTTCGTTGCATGCATTGCTTTCTCCCCACGTCTTCCCTCGTTCTCATCACCATGCACACATCCACCCACGCTTTTGTCACCCTAGGGGTTTAAAACCCCCCAGGTATCCCCCCTTTCAGTAATTTATGCTTAATGCTCCTTATGTGAACATGTACTACGTCATTTAGTTCTAATTTGGGTGTTTCTCTTGTGTCTTTGCACTATCTTGCAGGTCAGCACTTCATCAGCACGAGGCCCATCCTCTCTGGCCGGCTGGAGAGGGTGGAGGGGAGCCCTTTTGCAACTCTTGGCGTGGTGGCTTTGAGCGGTTCTTTTGAGCCCGTTCAAGGAGACGAGCGGCCTGCTCTGTACCGCCCTTATTCCTTCTGCGGTCCGTTTCAAGCTGCCCATCTTCCAGGAGTTCTTCTTCCCGCGTGTCCGGCAGCACTCTCAGACGGTCTATCGTAAGGCTGCGCGTCTCTTAGGGCGGTTTTTCCTCGACCGCGTGTCCTCCCAGTGCTGCATCAAGGCGAGTCTCTCCCCTTCCTTTCCAAAGTACGGCGTGCTCATCACGTGCTGCACTTTGGTGGCGATCACGGTCATTCTCTGTTTTCCTCCTCCTCTCCTTGCTCTTCGTTAACTTAGTCACGATATCATTGTCTTATTCATAGCGTATTGTCCATTGAATGGGGAGAGGAAAAATATATATCTACACCCCTTTTGTGGCGATCACTGTGGGACTCCTAATGCCCATCGTGCTGTTGAGTTGCTGACCCTCCTTCTTTGTTGTCCAAGTTTGTTGTTCTTCCCAAAAGTGATTTGTAGGTTGGGGTGCGTTTTCTATCCTCGGGGACTCGAGCGGTTCTTTCCGAGCCGCCCAACATCAGGAACGGTTGACACTCCACCGCCCATCGCCTGCAGTCAGAGCCAGCTTCGTCGGTCTTTCCTGTTACGGACGGCGCCATATACACCGTTCATTCGTAGAGCGGTTTGTCTGTAGCCGTTCATTTCTTCAGCACAGGTGCGTTTCGCTCTGTTCTTATTGTAGGTACGCGGCTGATGGAGGACCGTTCTAGATTCCACACTGTTGATAATAGACCGTCCTACCGGTATTTTCTTCCCCTCCCGCTGCTGCCTCATCTGTTCAGGTTCTGTGATTGTGCTATAGTTCTGCTTTCTCCCTACATTATACGGTTCTAGACCGACCGTTCTATTTTCGGAGCGATCGAAGAAGAGCCGTTCATCTGTTGCCACAGTGTACTTATGTTATGCTTTGACTGTCATATTTCATGTGGTTTGCTATTTCTGGTGTTATTCATTGATCCCCCGATTTCCTTACCATTATTGCATCACCATTTTTCTTTAGTGCTCGTGTGTGTGTTTACTCATTGATTGTTAGCTGCTAGGCTAGATCGTGCATGCACCCCGGTGCGCATAGGAGCATTCACCGTTTCTCATATTAGTTGCATTCCTACCGAGGTGGGGTTTCCTCTCGTCTCCATATTCCTTGGAGCCGACTAGGGACCTTGCCGAGGACCTCCGTAAGCCCCCGTGAGCTGTAGACTCCCACACGGACGCCGGGCAGGTTGTACCGTATCCACCCCCAATATAGGGTTGCATTCGCCGGTGAGAAATCCTAGTAGACTCACACAGTTCCCCATTTCCCATCCCAGTTAGGCACCTAGTGGTTGAGAGAATTCATATTGTCATTAATCCACTAAGGTTCGAAAGAGAAATTTTAAGAAATCCGACGAGCATCATTTCAATAACTTGGTTGCACAATTGGGGTGATTCTCCTCTCATCTCTTCCTTCCATTTTGCATGCTCGTTGTTTGATTTATTTATTTGATTCAGTTGGTTTAGGGTTGTCTGCCTTTCCCCTCTTCGGGTCTCTTAGTGCATGTGGGATTGTTTCTGTCCCTCAGGGTCATCTCCTAAGGTCCGTTCTCATTTCCATTCTTACTTCAACCCCTTGTTTGATTCAGCCTACCCGATGTCATCTTACGACTTCTCTCAGTCTCACGAGGACTCTCTTCCTCGTGGCCTTCTCGAGGACCCACCTCGAGTCGCCCATATGCAAGGGGGGGAAGGGAATGCCCCTCCACTCCCGACCATTCTTGGTGAGGGTTCTCAACCCTCTCTTTCAAATCTCCCCATTCAGAATCCCGCCAGTCAAATTCTCAAAATGATGGCTCAGCTGGATCTGACCCAGCTCCATCTCATTCGGCAGGCTTTACAAGGGGGCGATGCCCCGACCCCAGTTCTTCCTCGTGGCACGACTGTTGTTGCCACCACTTCCCCTGTTATCGGGACCACCTCCGTGGCACCCATTGATCTCACTCCTCTCCGTCCTCAGATCCTTTGCTCCTCTAACATGGAAATGGGCCAGGCCTCCACCTCGGTCCATCAACAGCTTGATAAGGGGAAATCTCAGATCCCCTCCGTCCCTTATCTTGATCCGTACACCACAGCTTCTCCATCACCGCAGGCCCTCGTGGCCCCGACGGATTTCGTTAGGTTGCAGCCGGGGGCTGCTCAGTTAACTCGCGTGGATATGGGCCCCTCCTCAGCCCATTATCCCTCTTACGCGCCGCCTCTTCAGTCGGTTCATCCCTCGCCCCCCTATCAAAACATTGCTCTTCCTGCTCCTTCTCCTCCTTCCCGGGAACGGGAAATCCTTGACAAATGGGCTGCTATGCAGCAACAGATTGATCTCCTCCAAAGGCGGGTCGGTCCGCAATCCCTTGCTGACGTCCCTATCCCTAACTTCAGGAACATTCATCTTCCCACACAATCCGAGCTCTCAGTGTACCGTAAATACGACGGGAATGGCAACCCGTTCATCCATGTTTGGGAATTCTTGTACGAATCGGCGCAGTTCCAGCGGGACGATCGCTTGATGGCCTATTTGTTCCGCTGATCGTTGGAAGGGGTCGCCCTGGAATGGTTCTATACCCTGCCTATGGAGGAGGCCGAGAATTTCAAGACAATCAAGGAGAGATTTATACAGAGATTTCAGGATCGGGTCGGACCCGAATACTCCTTCACTGACTTTTGGCAGAGAAGATGAAGCCGGAAGAAGATTTTGCAACCTATGCAGACCGTTGGAGGCAGATGGCCTCACGTGTGCCCGGGCAGATCCCGGAAGAAGAAAAAGTAAAGTTATTAATTTCCAATGCTACGCCAACTTTCAAGAACATTTTAGCAATGAATGATATCTCAAGTATGCACCAGTTATACAGCAGAGCTCGGTTCATACAGACTCAGTTCAAAGACTCCCCCATCCATTCTTTATTCGAGGCACAGAAACCCAAGGCCGCCAGAAAAACCCAAGGCCCCATCATTGAGGGAGTACAAATTAATGAGCATGTCCAGGTTGTTCAGTTCCCCCACCAAGCCGCTCCGCCTCGCTTCCTACAGCCTCAGCGCAACCCCCAGTTCGCCACTCCGCAAGTTCCCCAGCCCACCTTCCAAGTCCCATAATACCCTCAATAGGCACCTCCGCCACCCCAACAGCCTCAGCGGCCCCCGCAGTACAATAATGTTCCTCCACCCACTGCCTATGGCTCTGCTCGACCAGCTCCAAAGAGGGCCCATTACCCTCCTCTTCCAGAAACCCTGCCTGATATCTTCTCTGCTCTAATGTATACGGGTGATCTTCAGTTGCCTCCTGAGCGCCCAAACTGGAATCCGGCAGTCGACCAGTCACGATATTGCATATTCCATCGGCAGCTCGGGCACACGATAGAACGGTGTTATCAGTTCAGAGATCTTGTGTATGACTTGCATGAGGGCCAGAGGATCGATTGGGCCCAGATGCACCAGTTGATTGAGGATATCAAGCAGAGATAGAGACAGGCCAGGCCACAGCAGGCGGCACCACAGCAACCCCAGCAACAACAACCCCAGCAGCAACAGCAACCTCAACCGCAGCAGCAAGACCTTGGGATCCACCCGAATCCCATGCCAATACATCAACCCCCTCCTCAGCAACAACAGCAGCCGCCGGCACCGGCCCCAGCACAAGTGAATATGGTCCAACGCCCGGCCCCCAACGCTGGGTGGACGTTTGATGATGAGACCCCCGCATACCTCTTGGCCTTCCACCACAACTACTCTCCTGCACCTACTGTCCCCTCTATCCTCAGACCCGCCGTTTTGACCACCACACCACTTGTCACTCCCCCCACGTCGTCCCTTAGACCCATTACATTCCCCTCCGCTCCACCCTTCCTTCCGTCGCCACCCACCGTACCCTCCGTTATTTCCCCTCCGCTTAATACTTCACCCATTTCCCCTCCACCAGGGCCTATTAAACCCACTTCCGCCATCCTCACCCCCATTTCTACGCCATTTACTTACCCCACCGGGCCAAGCCGGGGCCTATCTCAGCCCATGCCGGCACCAAACTGTGCCCTTCGGAGCGGGCGTCCCTTCCAAAGAATTTTTCCCCCTTCCAGTGCGTCCGCACCTAACCTCCAAGTTCATCCCCCCACAGCTAAAACAGACGAAGTAGACCCCGTGCCGGGCACAAGATATGACTTATTGCAGCACTTAGACCGGATGCCGGCTAAAATCTCAGTGTTAGAATTGATCAAGAGGTCGCCACTCCACCAAGATGCCTTGAAGACCTTCCTGCATAAAGTTATGGTGAGTGAAGACGTGGCAGTGGATAGCCTGCCCTCGGTCTTGGCAACGATTACTAAGGGGCCTTTTATTTCATTTTCCGAGTCAGAGCTAGCGCCCCCTGAGGCACGGCAGATGCCGTTGTGTATAACCATTTCTTTAAACAAAACGGCCATGGAATCTGCCCTTGTGGACACGGGAGCATCAATAAATGTGTGTCCATTAAGTACTCTCCGTGCCTGCAATATTCCCGAAGACATGCTCAAGCCAACCCCAACCACGATAGCAGCGTATGATAACTCCAGGCGTGCTTGTCACGGGGTTGTGACTGTACTGGCCGAGCTGGGGCCTTTGGTTATGGACGTGGAATTTTACGTACTAGACATAGACCCAATGTTCAAAGCCATTCTGGGTCGTCCATGGTTGAATAGCTTAAATGCCGTCCCCTCGACAGCCCATCAATGTTTGAAGTTCCCCTTCCAAGGGCGGGTGGTCAAGGTAAAAAGTATCTCCACAGTCCAGAATGTTGATGCCATAGCAGCCAAAATCTTGCCTACATTATGGCCGAGTAATAGGCCAGTTCTGTCAGTAATGGACCTGAATTATTCATGGGCATATGCGTCACGCAAGCCCGTCACCGCACGAGTCAATATAAAAGTCAAGTCCAAGATTAGAGATTCAAAAGGGTGGCATATGATTTTGAAGCTGGGCTACCAGCCAGGCCGAGGGCTCGGCGCGCAATTGCAGGGCCGGACTAATCCCGTCCCCAAAAGCAAGAAAATGGGCCGCCGGGGCCTCGGCTACCATGAGTCCTCGATGTCGATACTCGGAGACTCTGGGCCCTTAACATGGGATTACCGACAACATTTTGTGAAGGGTCCGTTATAGCCTGGTACCTTGAAGACCCCGCCATCCACCCTGAAGAGAAGACAGACGAAGCTTGTTGATGCGGGACGAGACACGGACACGGCAAGCTCGCGATCGTCCCTTGATGAGGGAAGCGTCGGACGTGCACGGTTGAGAAACCGGCAAGAGCTAGGGTGGTCGGCTCGCACTTTCGTGCCCGGATCGGGTCACGGGACGGCTTCGCTCTCTCTCGCAGCAGTGATATTATAAATTGAAAGCGAGCTAGGTATCCCTACACATGCTCTCTAGCAGCGGCATATAAAGCATATAAAGAATTAAGCTAATGCCAAGTGTAAGGGTGAAGGCGATACCTCCACGCTCTCGGCGTGGCGAAGATGGGACCCGACCGGAACTCGTACCCCCGGGAACTTAATACATTATGGTTACAGCAATGCAATTAAGCCCACTCCACGCAGGGAGGTAAAGGGCGACACAAGTGGGCCTGGGAGAACCAGTTTCGGGTTGATGGGCGGTTCCGGACGATGCTTCGGCTTCACGCGTACTCGTGTTAGTGGGGGGGCCCACGTGTTGACTGGAGGGGTCGTGTGGGGCCTGATGACTCCTCTATTGTGGAGACACTTGGGAAGCGTTCCCCAGGGATGGCGAGCTGCTGGAACGACCGCCGGACGCCGGGCGGCCCTCGGACGACGCTCGCGGGAACTCGGCCACAAACCTGAAAGTTCTGTTTGTAGGCGCGCGACTCGGAGAAAACTGCTGCTGCGATCAGTCCCGTCGTCGGAACGCGACGAAATTAGAGCCGTTGGAAAGAGGACTCAAAATACTTCGACGTAGGGGTCTTCAAAAAAAATAATCAGATCTGTATTTCTGATTGTTGAATTTACAATCTTGCTGAATTCGGGCCAGAACTGCAGGGGCAGGATCTATCTTCTCTGAAGATCGACGTTGACCGGTGAGAAGACCTCCGAATCTGGAAATGATTTCTTCAGAAACGTTGAAGGTCTCTGAGAGAGGAATCCGGGAATATTTTTGGTTTTTTGATTGGAGAACAAAGGGATTTTCTGGGATTTTTTTACTAGACCTGGGTCCGATCTGGAAAACTGTGGGCAGACTGTTCTTGGGAACTTGGACGAATTTTTTAAAATACTTGGATGGCGAACCAAAAATTAATAACATTCCTTGTGGTAGAGGGATGTGGACATAACTCCCATTAAATTTGGCCGTCCCAATAAAAATTAAAAGATGGTTCGAATGGGGTAGACTCAGAGCTGATGAACAGTGAACAGAACCAGGACAGATCTGGAACTTGGACTTGGACGAAAATCAAAAAATAGCTAAAGGATGAATTTTGACGTGATTTTTTTTTTGGGGATAAGGGTTCTAGAGGGGAACCAACCCTGAAATTTTGAGCTTCAGAAAATGAAGAGAGTGATAGCAGCAATTCGGAGAAGAAGGATCTGTCCTGAGTGGACAGAACACCGAAACCGTTGGCAACGACGCGTCGGCGGCGAGACGATGGCGGCGGCGGTCACCGGAGCTTCTTCAGATGAGAGAGGGGATCAAGGGGGAGGGGAATTGCACTCTAGAAGGGGGCTGGAGGTAGAGGAACCAGAGAGAAGGAGGGGGAGGGGTGCAAGATCCAATGGGGGGGCAAATGCCTTTTTTCTCTTCATTAATTCATTCAATATGAAAAATACAACCTTATATAGGATGCCAACCAAACCTCAACCCTTGGATCTAGGGGTTTGGATTGAAGGGCTGGGATACAATGTGAATCACACATTTAATACATTAGTTTAATCTAATTTGACCATTCTTATTCAACCTTGGACTAAATCTATTCAAACACCACCTAACAAGCCTAATAAGGCCAAAAGAGGGGGCGCCCCCTTCATGGGCCTCTCTTGGGCCTAGGCTGGTCCAAGGGAAGCCAACCCAACCCATTAACTCAAGTCTAGACTTGGGCCTTCCAAGTCTTGGTGGCCCATGAGAGGGAGTGGCCCAATTGGGCCTTAAATGACTAATATGGTCCATAAGGGTGGCACTTGGTCCAATATGAACTAGGCTTTCTAATGGACTCTACTAATGGCAATCTAACCTTGGACTTCACATAACAAATGGGCCATTGGCTTGATATAAGCCTTACAAGGAGCCCAAAAGAAAGAAAATACACAATTACAATCTCATACAAGCCATAACTCACAAATACACTCCACCCGTGTAATGAAATCGTCTTTGATGCCCCATCAATTCTCCCCGGGTGGGAGGAACTCGACCCCGTCGAGTAGGGGTATGGCTGCTCTGGTACTCCGGCGGATCTGTCACCGTGCTAAGTAACGTGGGTATGCTCCACTCCAAATGATCGGCACCTGCTCATTCCATATATACTCGATATGCGCATTGCTATGGCTAAAGGTGGTCACTCCGAAGGGGCACTCTCAAAAGGGAGGAAACAGCTCGAAGACTCACTAGGAATCACCGCTGAGTCCCTATAGGTGACTGATCCGGGTATAGAAGTAAAACCGATCCCATACTGATCAAGTGAGTCTACTCACCTCTTACTCGTAAGAGACCGACAACGAGCTTGCACAAGACACATGCAGACTCACCATGCGCTGACACACGAATGCAAACTACGCAAACAATCGACTCAAAATCACCACACAAACAAACCACACAAAGAAAACACACCGACTCATGCATGACTCTAGACTATGGTGGTAGCATCAAGCCCACTAGGTGGCGGTATCCTGGGCGGCCGAAGGGTCGCCCAGCTCTTCCCCCATGGCATAGTACTCATCGGCCAGTGCCTCATTGGCCTCATAATCGATACACTCAAGCTCGGGAGGTGCGGATCCTCCAACACCTAAGGCTAGGGTGGTGCGAGCGGGACACTCACTGGCGATGTGGCCATACCCGTGACAGTGGAAACACTGTATTCGCGACCGACTACTCTCTCCTATAAAAGGGGCCTTACCCTTATCATCCCGTCGGGTAGGGGGTGTAGGCAGTAATGGGGGAGATGTAGGTGTTTTGGACAATAGTGGAGGGGGTGCCGGTGCCAGAGGACGGGCTATAGGAGCCGGGGAACGGGCAACGGGTGCCGGTGGTTGGGGTGGAAATAGATCCCGAGGTGGAGGAGGATGGGGCCGTGGAGCGAAGTGCTCCTGACGGGTGGACTCCTGAGGTCGAGCCATGGGAGGCCGCTGATGCGGGCCTATGGAGTGACGGGGCTCGGTACTACGGAGAGGGGTGGGGCCCAACCGATGGCTAGACTCGAACTCTCCCTCAAATTGCTCCATCTCGAGAGCAACCTGGTATGCCTCTTCCAACGTCTTGGCATTACGGCGGAAAAGCTCATACTGATAGTGTGGCCGCAAACCACGTCGAAAGCGGGAAACGGGCATGGTACTCTCCTCCGTGACACCACATCGTAGAAAGTACTCATCAAACTCCGCGATGTATTCGGAGACGGACCGGTCTCCCTGGCTAAGACTTTGCCATCTATCGATGAGTCGCTGGCGGTATGTGGGAGGAAGGTACTTTTGCCGAAGTTTATTCTTCATCTCGGCCCATGTGTCGATCGGGGGTTCTAGTCGCTGAAGTAGCAGGCTCTCCACATTCTTCCAATAAGTTTGTGCCTGCCCCATAAGTTTCATGGTGGCAAATCGGACCCTTCGACGCTCCGACATATCATACCATTCAAAATAACGGTCCATGCCAAACTCCCAATCTAGGTAGACTTTCGGATCCAAAGACCCGTAAAAAGCGGGAGGATCCGCTCGCACGGTCTTAAGGACCCGATCATCATCCTCATCTAGTTGTGGCTGAAAACCACGACAGCGTTGACCATACCCCTCGTAGGCATTGTCGGACCCATAGTCCTCGAGACCAAGGTCACGGTGTGGTAGTTGGGGAACTCGAGGAGGGGCGGGTGGAGGAACCAGTGGTGGCTGGTTTTGGGCCGCGGGAGCGGCCTGGACTTGGGCCATGGGAGCGGGTTGGACTTGGGCCCCCGCGGGAGGAGGTGCGGGTGGACCTTGGGCTGCCCCAGGAGGGTCCCCGTGTGACATCCTATCTAACCGCCCAACGAGGTCTTGGACCGACCTATCGGAGGTCTCCATGTGTCCCTCCATGGCCCTAAGGCGACCATCCATATTCTCGGAGAAGGTCCGAAAGTTAGCATCGGATTGGTCCAACCTAGCCATAATGGCCATCATCGCCTCTTGTAGGGAGTGGAAGTCTCCCGAGGTATCCCGTGGGTTGGCCATAGGTGGTGGTGGTAGGGGTGAGTACTGAGTACCCCGACGAGTGGGCATGCAAACACACCGACTAGAAGACGCCGACTAAAGCAAAACACACTAATGCAAATGATGCGCCTAGACTTAACCAAAACTCGATACGTGGCGGAGGCAATCGATCCGAAGATCACTCGCGCAAATGTGCGGCCTTCCCGATAGGCGTAGCCTAACGTTCGGACAACACCTTTTGATATACCGAGTAAAGGGATGTATGCGACCCAAAAACGACTCTTTTTGTTGTTTTGAAAATATGATGATCCTAGACTCGACTTAAACCGACTAATGACTCGATGTAAATGACACTCTTTTTTTTTTCTTTTTGACACCCTAGACTCAAACTCACTCTGATACCAAATTGATGCGGGACGAGACACGGACACGGCAAACTCGCGATCGTCCCTTGATGAGGGAAGCGTCGGACGTGCACGGTTGAGAAATCGGCAAGAGCTAGGGTGGTCGGCTCGCACTTTCGTGCCCGGATCGGGTCACGGGACGGCATCGCTCTCTCTCGCAGCAGTGATATTATAAATTGAAAGCGAGCTAGGTATCCCTACACATGCTCTCTAGCAGCGGCATATAAAGCATATAAAGAATTAAGCTAATGCCAAGTGTAAGGGTGAAGGCGATACCTCCACGCTCTCGGCGTGGCGAAGATGGGACCCGGCCGGAACTCGTACCCCCGGGAACTTAATACATTATGGTTACAGTAATGCAATTAAGCCCACTCCACGCAGGGAGGTAAAGGGTGACACAAGTGGGCCCGGGAGAACTAGTTTCGGGTTGACGGGCGGTTCCGGACGATGCTTCGGCTTCACGCGTACTCGTGTTAGTGGGGGGGCCCACGTGTTGACCAGAGGGGTCGTGTGGGGCCTGATGACTCCTCTATTGTGGAGACACTTGGGAAGCATTCCCCAGGGATGGCGAGCTGCTGGAACGACCGCCGGACGCCGGGCGGCCCTCGGACGACGCTCGCGGGGAACTCAGCCACAAACCTGAAAGTTCTGTTTACAGGCACGCGACTCGGAGAAAACTGCTGCTGCGATCAGCCCCGTCGTTGGAACGCGACGAAATTAGAGCCGTTGGAAAGAGGACTCAAAATACTTCGACGTAGGGGTCTTCAAAAAAAATAATCAGATCTGTATTTCTGATTGTTGAATTTACAATCTTGCTGAATTCGGGCCAGAACTGCAGGGGCAGGATCTATCTTCTCTGAAGATCGACGTTGACCGGTGAGAAGACCTCCGAATCTGGAAATGATTTCTTCAGCAACGTTGAAGGTCTCTGAGATAGGAATCCGGGACTATTTTTGGTTTTTTTATTGGAGAAGAAATGGATTTTCTGGGATTTTTTTACTAGACCTGGGTCGGATCTGGGAAACTGTGGGCAGACTATTCTTGGGAACTTGGACGAATTTTTTAAAATACTTGGAGGGCGAACCAAAAATTAATAAAATTCCTGGTGGTAGAGGGATGTGGACAGAACTCCCATTAAATTTGGGCGTCCCAATAAAAATCAAAAGATAGTTCGAATGGGGTAGACTCAGAGCTGATGAATAGTGAACAGAACCAGGACAGATCTGGAACTTGGACTTGGACGAAAATCAAAAAATAGCTAAAGGATGAATTTTGACGTGATTTTTTTTGTGGGGATAAGGGTTCTAGAGGGGAACCAACCCTGAAATTTTGAGCTTCAGAAGATGAAGGGAGTGATAGCAGCAATTCGGAGAAGAAGGATCTGTCCTGAGTGGACAGAACACCGAAACCGTTGGCAACGACGCGTCGGCGGCGAGACGATGGCGGCGGCGGTCACCGGAGCTTCTTCAGATGAGAGAGGGGATCAAGGGGGAGGGGAATTGCACTCTAGAAGGGGGCTGGAGGTGGAGGAACCAGAGATAAGGAGGGGGAGGGGCGCAAGATCCAATGGGGGGGCAAATGCCTTTTTTCTCTTCTTTAATTCATTCAATATGAAAAATACAACCTTATATAGGATGCCAACCAAACTCAACCTCAACCCTTGGATCTAGGGGTTTGGATTGAAGGGCTGGGATACAATGTGAATCACACATTTAATACATTAGTTTAATCTAATTTGACCATTCTTATTCAACCTTGGACTAAATCTATTCAAACACCACCTAACAAGCCTAATAAGGCCAAAAGAGGGGGCGCCCCCTTCATGGGCCTCTCTTGGGCCTAGGCTGGTCCAAGGGCAGCCAACCCAACCCATTAACTCAAGTCTAGACTTGGGCCTTCCAAGTCTTGGTGGCCCATGAGAGGGAGTGGCCTAATTGGGCCTTAAATGACTAATATGGTCCATAAGGGTGGCACTTGGTCCAATATGAACTAGGCTTTCTAATGGACTCTACTAATGGCAATCTAACCTTGGACTTGACATAACAAATGGCCCATTGGCTTGATATAAGCCTTACAAGGAGCCCAAAAGAAAGAAAATACACAATTACAATCTCATACAAGCCATAACTCACAAATACACTCCACCCGTGTAATGAAATCGCCTTTGATGCCCCATCACTTGTGCTGTTGCTGATCCACCACCGTCACTGCGAGGGTCGGTCGGTGACTTGGAACATCTTTCTGATTGCTTTGCAAAAATGTTTCATGAAAAAGAGAGTGAGCCAAAGAAGAAGGAGACGCAGCTGGCAAAGTGTCCTCCGATGCCATTGGTCCGCCAGGGGCCACGGAAGATGGGAAGCTCTATCACCACTTATTCTACGTCCCCGTCCCGTCTTGCTTCCTGGTTTCAACAGATGGACTATGTTCCCCGTTCCCCTCCACTCATGGTCGACCCGTGCTTCGCGGAGAGACCTGAAATTTTATTCGTTCCATGTGCTTGCGGGCGCTGCCCGCCCATCGATCTATCCACCGTGTTCACTCCTCCTCCCCCAGGAGCTCAGCTCCATGAAATGTGGTTTTCCTCCTCTGATCCTTTCTTCGACTGCATCTTCCCAGAATTATTTCCCATGCAGCTGCCTCCTCCTCCGTATTCTTCCTCCTCCTGCTGCGTGATCACCTCCAGCCTCCAAAAAAAAAATGCCAATTTCAAAATGGAGGTCTCCATGGAAGATTACGCTATGTTCTACCCAAATTCCCAGGGGCACGAGACCCCTGTTTCTCTTCCAGTAGATTTCCTCTCCCCTAAATTAGATGTACAGTGTATAGAGTATCCTAGGATAGTTGAGTCAGTCAGGGCAGAATCTAGTTCGTGTCTAGTCAACCCATCCGCGTCTGCGGCACCCGCCGTAATGCGTCCTCCCAAAACCATTCCCGATAGGTTTCTACAAGATTTGGCTGGAAGATGTCATGCTCTGTTGAAATGTCCGGAATTTGTGGAGACCGCGATCGTCTTGGAAGATGATGAGGAAATTAAAGGGGTATGGAGCAATGATGGATTGGGAGTATATGAAATTATGAATGAGAAGGACCCAGCAGATGATGAGGAAGATGAGGTGGATGACACTGCCAATTTATACGCACAAGGCTTGAAGAAATTCGATGAACCTTCCATGGCAGTGGATGAGCCCACCAAGGAAATTAATCTCGGAACAGAAGAGGATCCCCGGCTCATACTTATTTCTGCTAATCTCCCTCCTCAGGTTGAAGAGGAGCTTGTCAAGGTTTTGAGGGAGTACATCGATTCATTTGCCTGGTCCTACGAGGACATGCCGGGTCTTGACCCCGCGCTGGTTGAACATAGATTGATTCTCAAACCAGGGGCAATCCCCATTAAACAGAAAGCGAGGAGGTTCCACCCGCAGATGGCCTTAAGAATTAAGGAAGAGGTTGATAAGTTGCATAAGGCTAGGTTCATTAGAGTTGTGCTATATCCACAATGGGTGGCAAACATAGTCCCAGTAATGAAGAAGGATGGTAAAATCCGAATTTGTATTGACTTCAGGGACTTGAATAAAGCATGTCCGAAGGATGATTTTCCACTTCCTCACATCGATGTCTTGGTCTATAATACAGCTGGGTACGAAGCAGTCTCCTTCATGGATGGTTATTCTGGGTATAACCAAATCCTTCTGGCTCCGGAAGATCAAGAAAAGACCTCGTTTACTACACCATGGGGAACATACTGCTACGTCGTTATGCCCTTCGGATTGAAGAATGTAGGTGCCACCTATCAAAGGGCAATGATGGCTATCTTCCACGATATGATGCACGTCTACTTAGAAGCTTATGTGGATGATATTTTGGTCAAATCGAGGTCGCGAGAAGAACACCCCGCCATTCTAGCCAAGGTGTTGCAAAGGGCTAGGGAATACAAGTTAAATATGAATCCAAAGAAATGTGTGTTCGGAGTCACATCGGGGAAATTGCTCGGGTTTATAGTTAGCAAACGCGGGATTCAGATCGATCCAAACAAAGCGAAGGCCGTTATGGAAATGCCGCAGCCGAAGAACATCACTGAGCTTCGAGGCCTGATCGGGCGTTTGCAATTTATTAGGAGATTCATATCTCAACACTCGCAAAGATGCCGCCCGTTTTATGAATTGCTAAAGGCAGGCGTGAAATTTGAATGGAATGAACAGTGTCAGAAGGCCTATGAGGAACTCAAGGTTTACCTCTCTAATCCCCCGGTTCTACAACCACCTGTCCCTGGGAAACCCCTGATCCTGTACATTTCTGTGATTGAGGACTCCCTAGGAGCTGTCCTGGCACAGGTAGACAATGAAGGGAGGGAAAGGGCAGCGTACTATCTCTCAAGGTTATTTAATCCCGCTGAATCCAAGTACACTGCCATGGAGAAGACCTGTGCAGCGCTAGTGTGGGTAGCTCAAAAGCTGAAACACTATTTCCTTGCCCACGAGGTTAGGCTCATCTCTAGGATGGACCCCATTCGTTATCTTCTGGAAAAGCCTGTCCTTTCTAGTCGACTAGCTCGCTGGCAGAGTTTTCTTTCCCAGTTCGACATCACCTTCATCGTGCAGAAAGCAATCAAGGGATATGCTATTGCTGAGCACCTGGCTGATTCTCCTATCCCTCGTACTGATTCCATCCAGGATGAATTCCCCGATGAACACTTGGCGGTGATCACTCATCTTCCTTTCTGGTCTCTTCATTTCGATGGGGCTCTCAATTCCCAAGGCAGCGGAATTGGCGCCGTTCTTCTCACTCCGGAAGGGGTGACTATCCCTGTGGCATATCAACTCTCATTTTCTACCACTAACAATATAGCCGAGTATGAGGCTCTCCTTGCCGGCCTGAAGCACGCCTACATCATGGGTGCGCGATACCTTAATATCATAGGAGACTCTCAGTTGGTGCTGCGCCAAGTTTTGTCAACCTACCGCACCTGTGACCCTAAGCTTAAGCCCTATCAAGATCTGGTCACGCTCTTGGCTAGGCAGTTCAGGAAACTCGTCTATATTCACACTCCTCGTTCTCAGAACATCTTGGCTAATGCCCTTGCCTCGCTCGCTTCTTCCCTATCATTTCCCCTAAGTCGTGCCACTGAGACCATTGTGGTCCAACGGCTAGATGCCCCTTCTCTTCAGGATCCCGGGTTCGACAACCTTAGAAAGTTCGTAGAGAGGAAGATAGAAAAGGAAGAGGTCAGAGAAGTTTCATTGGCTGAGCTCGAGGAGATCATTGAAGAAGAAGAATTACCGTGGTTTTATGAAATCCAGCAATATTGCAGGGACGGTACGTTTCCGGATGCGGCGAATGCCGAGCAGCGAAAGGCCATTAGAAGAGTAGCCGCAAGATACGCGATCATCGCAGGTGAATTGTATAGGCGGGCTCTGAATGGAGTTCTAATGAGATGTTTAGATGACGAAGAAGCTTGGAAGGTTGTGGAAGCAGCCCACTCCAGCGAGTGTGGAGGGCATGTAAATGGAGAGGCGTTGGCAAAAAAGATTCTTAGGCAGGGCTATTATTGGCCGACTCTAGAAGAAGATTGCTCCACCTATGTCCGTAGGTGTCTTCAGTGCCAGATCCACGCCGACAAAATCTATGCTCCTGCCTCTTCTCTTCATTCTCTTTCGTCCCCCTAGCCCTTCTCCATGTGGGCATTTTATATTATCGGACCCCTCGGTGACCCGAATTCCACAGTCAAGCAGAAATCCTTCATTTTGACGGCTACAGAGTATTTCACCAAGTGGGCGGAAGCTGAAGCTTATGCAGAGATCAAAGCCACCACAGTATGCCGCTTTATTTTAAAGAACATCGTCTCGCGGTTTGGGGTGCCAAGCGACATCGTCACCGACAACGGGCCTCAATTCGTCTCACAAGAACTTCAGGACCTCTGTAAGAAATTCAATATAGCTCTGCATCATTCGTCACCATACTACCCTCAAGGTAATGGCCAGGCTGATGCCACGAACAAAACCCTTCTCAAAATTATTAAGAAAACATGCGAATCACATAAATTTGCTGATTGGGCTGACATACTGATAGAAGCTCTATGGGCTTATCGCACCTCTGTCCGCACTCCCACAGGGCAGAGTCCTTTTGCTCTCACTTATGGGATGGAAGCGGTACTCCCGTATGAGATTCTGATCCCTTCCCTCAGAGTGCAGCTAGATAAGGAACTTAATCTTGATGAACGTCGAGAGGCGTTACTAGTCCAACTGGAACTCTTAGACGAGAAGAGGTTGAATGCGGCCAATCATGTTTCCGTTTATCAAAAGCGTGTCTCGCGATATTTTCAAAAGAAGGTCATCGAAAGCAATTTTTAAGTGGGTAATATGGTTTTGAAACGTAAATTCGTCAGATGAACAGGTCCCAGGTCTAAACTACAACCCAACTGGGAAGGGCCATTCGTAATCAAGGAGGCTTATTCGGGTAACGCGTATCGTCTAATCAACGCTGAGGGTGAAGAATTGCCAAACCCGTGGAATGGGCTATATTTAAAATGTTTCCATCCATAGAGTCAAAACCAGCAAACGGCTCGATGGCAGGGTATACCCCACCGGATTGCGAAAGGAGGACCTAGGCCCAATACCTCACACACTACACGATCGCCCGTGGTTCGGTATTCTCTCGTGCTATCCGACACCGCTTCTTCTTTGGCCATGCCCGGGGAAGGTGAAGATCCTTGTACTTCCTCTCTCTCGGTTGAAGATAGGGGCAAGTGGTGAACAAGGGAGCGAGGACTGACCTAGACCCCCCATTAAAAGAGGTCTCAAATAGGGGCAGTCCGTTAAGACCTCACTCCTCAAAGAAAGAAAGGAAAGAAGGAAAGCGAGAAAAAGAAAAAAAAAGAAAGGGGCAAAATCAAAAGATAAGGCTGAAAGCACAAAGCTCGAAGCTCTCAAAATCCCCAAAAGAACACAACTAGGCATGCC
Organism: Amorphophallus konjac; assembly: GCA_022559845.1. Taxonomy (NCBI): domain Eukaryota; kingdom Viridiplantae; phylum Streptophyta; class Magnoliopsida; order Alismatales; family Araceae; genus Amorphophallus; species Amorphophallus konjac. The sequence goes on from CM040120.1 coordinate 145,244,281, forward strand.
AAGAGTGGCAGTACAGTCTCCCCGCGGGACGTTATGAGCCCGGTCGTATGCGTGCCTAGAGCGGGTGTAGGTTCGATAACGGACACAAAGCCCTGGCGCAACAGATCGGATTCTTTGAAAAGGGGAGTGTCTTGGGAAAGAACTCAAGTCCTAAAAAACCCCTACGCCTGTCGTCAGCTTCTCTACTCGATCTTTTTCATTTTTTTCAAGGAATGAATCCCACCCCGGGTATGGCCTCGGCAGAAACACCGTTGAGCAAAGTTGACTCCGACCACGGACGGTCCCCCCTCCCGCACGTGCTCGGCCTGGGAAGTCCATAGCAAGACGAGGAGGTCCCTGCTGTCAAAGCCCGAGCTGGTTTCAAAACCCCCCAAAAAAAATCAGATATTTCGAAACTCAAAAAAAACCCAAATATTTCAAAACCCAAAAAAAAAATCAGATATTTCAAAACCAAAAAAAAATAAAATATTTAAAAACCCAAAAAAATCAAATATTTCAAAACCAAACAAAAAAAAATAATCAATCAAATATTTCAAAATCCAAAAAAAAAATCAATCAAATATCTCAAAACCCAAAAAAAAAAGAAAAAAAATCAAATATTCCAAAACTCACAAATCGTATATTTCCCTCTTGCATCCATAGCATTCATTTGCATTTTTCATTTTGATATTTGCCTATTTGATAAGGCTTATCCCCTTGACCAAAAATCAAGAAATGGTCGTCTCCTAACTTGCTATAGGCAAGGGGCTAAGCCTAAAATAGATTTAATCTGTTTTCCATGTTTGCATGAGTACAGGGGCAGGTCGGAACGGCAGTTGGCTCGTGACCACGTGAATGTTCAATCCTCGTCTTGACCTATGCAATCACATCGCATCATAATCAAACCACAAAGCTCAAATTCAATAGAGAAACTCATCTGCTTTATTCACTTCATATATCAAGCTGTCTGAACACAAGTCTCATCCAACAAACATCATCAAGCAAAAAGGGGGGAAAATCACTCAATCCTCCGCTGGGCATCCCCGCGGGGACATATCTTTCTCAGCTCACTAAGAAAGGCCTGGCGTGTCACCGAGATCTCTCCCACCTCGGCCGGTAGGGTGAGTACTCTGCTCACCTCCCACATAATCAGGGCACTCCTGACTGTCTGCTCGTCCTCCTCCGCACCGATCCTCCTCGCCTGTAGTGTGGGAAGGTGGGGTAGTGCTGGTAGAACCGTCCGGGGTAGTCCAACCTGTAAGTAGCATCGGTGTGGGCTGTACATCGCCAGTACAGTGTCGCTCACAAGCCTCAAGTCCAAGCCGGCCCTCCTGCGAACTCTGACGGTGGTGTCATGAAGGAAGCCCGGGCGCATCACGAGCCTGTCCAGGGGCAACCGATTAATGTACAATCGCCACTCGTCCCTGGTCTTCATCTCAGCTGTCCTGCACTCGACCTGTGGAGAGAATCTGAATGCGCCACCTATGAAGAAGAGGGGGTGGCTCCCAAAGATCCTGCTCGCCGAAGTGACCTCCTCCCTATGAATGAATTTCATCCTAACTCCCAACCAGCACTCCAGTAGGATCATGGAACCAAAGAGAGGACCTCCCAAGGCTGCTGAAGTAAGACCCTCATACAAGTAAGTAAGGATGGCCTGGGAGATGGAATGTCCCTTCCACAGTCCGCTCATGGTACTAAGAAGGGGCATCTCTAGGATGTGGTCGACTGAGGGAAACAAGAGGGCCCCGTATAAACAAATGGAGGTGGCTTTGGCTATAGCTTCGTCCCGCTCACTCATGTTCTTACAATGTTCCATTACCCACTGGCTGAGGGGAAGGAGATGGATCTGACGCGGGCCTACGATGGTACGAACCTCTCTACTGTCTGGGATGAATCCCTCTAGAATGAGTCTCGGGTCTATAGGGGAAACCGTATGGCATATCAAGTCTTCCTCCCCCACCTTGGACCTAGGGAATCTGAAATAGGTCTCCACCTCCTCCAGTAGGATAGTGGCCTCAAAGGATGGAAAGAAGAAAGTATGGATCTGAGGGTGCCATATTTCAACTACAGCTGAGATGCTGTGCTAGTCAAGGGAAAGTTTTGGATAGTTTTGACCAAGCACTAGGAGAGGTTGCAGATGCCATGATCGAAGGATGGCCGTCACTCCTAGGGACAAAGCACGGACCATGGGAGCCAGCCACTTCAAGATGGAGTACCGCCTCACGTCGGGAAGAAGCTGGAGGCCAAAAGAGAGGGAAAGGAGGAAATATAAGTGAATGGAAATGAATTAACTGAATATAACATGATAGGCTTACCTCTCTCATGGGACTTGAGCTCAGATGCCGTAGGAGTGCGGTCAGCCTTTGGAGCACTTCCCGCTCTTTTCTGGCCGACTTGGGCCCTTCAAAAATTGCTCCCTCCATCGAACTCCCCTCTAGGGCCCTCTTCATGATGTTTTGGTGGTGAGAATCAAAGATTTCTAGCCTTGAAAGGAAGGGGATGTGTGAGCTACGAGTTTAGGCCCCTATATTACTTATAGGACTTGTTAGGAAGCCTGGGACTTTTAGGATTAGGCTTGGATAAGTCTAGGACGGGTTAAGATAGGATGTTGATAAGTTCAAAGCATCTTACCCTCGGGCTGGGGACTCTCCAGGGAGCCCCCGTTCGAGCAGACAGGATGTCCACTTGGACGGTCTTACGATAGACCGTCCATCTTCATGTACGGTCTACTATCAACCGTTCATCTCTGACTTGTACGGTCTAAAATCCACCATTCAAACGTTATTACGGTTTTTATTGAACCGTTCCAAACCAATTGGAACGGTCTATGGAGAACCGCTCTTCTCTATGAACGGCTCTATAAGAACCGCCCATATGCTCTGCCCCCCAATCAACCTGATACACTCGTGTCTCGCTCAATTTAGCGCACTCATCCCACTCAAGTCGGCGTGTGCGTCTCTCGTCTCACTCAAGTCGGCGCGTACGTCTCTCGTCTCACTCAGGTCGGCGTGTATGTCTCTCGTCTCACTCAAGTCGGCATGTACGTCTCTCGTCTCACTCAAGTCGGCGCGTACGTCTCTCGTCTCACTCAGGTCGGCGCGTACGTCTCTCGTCTCACTCAAGTCGGCGCGTACGTCTCTCGTCTCACTCAGGTCGGCGCGTACGTCTCTCGTCTCACTCAAGTCGGCGCGTACGTCTCTCGTCTCACTCAAGTCGGTGCGTACGTCTCTCGTCTCACTCAAGTCAGCACGTACGTCTCTCACCTCGCCCAGTCGGCATGTGCACCACTCGTCTCTCTCAAGCTAAGCATACCTCTCAAACTCGCCTGTGTGTCTCACTCATCCAGTCATGCATGCATACATTCATCCACAAAGGAAGCAAAAAAAAAAAAGAAACAAAAAATTATATATATGCACATCACTATCATATCACATCATGTACAAAAGGCGGGCCCAGTATAACAAAGTCAAGCCTCTCCCTCTCCCAGGCCCCCGTCGTTGTCTCCCTCACCCTCATGCCTCTTCGGTGGAGGCATCGCTGATGTCGCCTCATCACGCCGACGTCGCCGGCGCTGCTCGTCCTCCTCGTTCCTCCGCTGGCCGGAGGAACCCATGAAGAAACTCCTCATGGAGCCGTGGGTGCCATGACTGCCGCTCGGAGTCCCGCTGCGCGATCGTCGGCTCATCTCTCTATAAACCCGCAACTCTCCGTTCAGCCCGGACATCTCGATCAGGGCCCGATCCCGCTCCGCTCGGACCCGCATCAGCTCCCCCGCATCTGCTCGTAGTCGCTCTAGCTCGGCCTGAAGGAGTGCGGTCTCCACTGTGTCTGCCGGTCGGCTCTGTGCGGCCTCCGCCCGTGCGCGAGCTACCTCCTCTCGAGCCGCTGCTCGGCTCCGCTCCAGCTCGACCCGAAGGCGGGTCAACTCAGATGTCTGCATTCATGCATCATTGTCAGTCAAGTCACGTAAGCATTTCATATCATAAGCATAATAAGCAAAAGGAAGTTTAGAATGGCGTACCCTCTCCGTAAGTGCCACCTCGACCGCCTTGGCCCGCTCTACCATCCTGGCAAAGTCTGCATCCCGCTCGGCACGGTCCGCTGGGGTCTGGGCAGAAGAAGAAGAAGGAGCGTCGGGTCCCTGTCTCTGAGTCCCCTCGGCACGCTGCATCCAAATACTCCAAGTCAGTCACATGCATACATAATCATATAGAACTGCACAATTTAAAGAGTCTAGGGTTTAGAACACTCACCAGTAGGGCCAGGGCCTGCCGGGCCTCGTCTCTCTCCCGAATGGTAGAGTGCAGGAGTCCCTGCAACTCCGCCACTCGTCCTGCGGGGTCGACCTGCATTTAGAAGTTCACGTGTCAGTGCATCATCATAAGCATAATAGACAGAGTTTAAGTTTAGAAGTCGCACCAGTCGGTGGGCGCCCCGGAACACCTGGTCCCGGTAGTGCCGTGCGTACGCGGTGTAGTACGCGCTGTCGCTCTCTACCCGGGCGGTCACCACTCGCCCTCGCGCAGTCTAGTCGGCGACCTGCTCGGCATTCCTCGCTATCCAATCAAACGCCTCACGGAGTCCCCGGGTCGTCCTCGTCACCCGTTCCCCCGCTTTCTCAGGCACAAGGAACTCGACGGCCGGCTGATGGACCCCAATGGTCCTCAGCACCAACCTGAAGTACAGTGGCTCCACCACATTCATGTAGTGAAGCCACACGTCTCGGTCGGAAAAGGCTAGGGCCTCAACCACCCACGGCTGGCCATCCTGGCTCTCCTCCGTGTAAGGTGTCCACCGTACCTGCAAGAAATAGGAAGTTGCATCAGCATCATTATCATCATATAATAATTTGCATTTAATTAAGGAGCCCGAGTTTAGAAGCGTACCGAGGTGTACGGTAGAGTGTCCAGGTCATCCTGCAGCTCCCGGACCTGTCGTCTCAGGGCTGTCATCTCCCGAGGTGCTGTCCACCTCCGCGCGATCGGCAGGAGCCCGGGACGGGTCTCCTCGCCTCTACTAAGCCCACGAAGGCGCACATAGGCCCACACCTGCATCACAAGGTCGCATCAGCATCCAGCAAGCATGTAGGATTGCACAGCTATGTCTAGGGTAGAAAGTCGTACCTGGAGTAAGGGGGAGAAGCCCCCAAGCATCGTCTGATGTGCCTTCGAACTAAGAGTGTCAAAGAGGAATGCCAGAACCGCCGCTCCCCACGCATAGTCGCCTACGTGCTCCAGCTCCTCGAGGAACGGGAGAAAGCGGCAGCTCATCACATCCGCCCGTGTAGAAAAGAGAAGCCGTCCAAACATCAGCATCAGGAACCGTCGTAGAACTCTGTCAGCCTCAGGTCCCGGGCCTGCAGCAACTCTCGGCCGCGCCAGCCCGATCAGCTGCTCCAGGTGCTCCTCCGGTCGCTCCCCGACCGCAACACCCGCACGTCGTAGACCCAAGCTGTCCTGAAGAGCAGCCCGGGGAAGGAGGGTCGACTACCTCTCGGGGCGCCGCAGCTCTAAGCCCAGCAATCCTCGCGCGATCCCCCGGTAGTCAGGAAAGGTAGTCCCAATAACCGGTGACCCGTGCACGCGTAGGCCAGTAAGCCTGGCCACGTCCTCCAACGTGGGCACCATATGCCCCCACGGGAAAAGGAACGTGCGACTCACTGGATCCCAGCGGTCGTGCAGGGCGTAGAGCAGAGCTGCGTCAAAGCGACACACCTCGATGCTCAGGAAGGGGGCGAACCCCATGGCAGCCAGCCGCTCCCTCTGGAAGTCCGGTAGTGCCAAGTACACAGCACGGACCCGCAGCCACGAGGTGCGGGTCCTGCGCTTCCCCTGCATTCATTTCATTCATTCCATCCATATTAGTAATTTAGTTCTGCATTTTAATTCATCTAAATAAAAATGTTCAAGGTTTCACTCTTAGCCTTAAGAACGGTTATTCCTGGGCCATTCCTCCGTTGAACGGTCCTATCCCCACTGTTCTAACTCCTCACGTTCCACACTCTGAACAGACAACCATGCACCGTGCTTCATGTGGACGGCTCTCTATTTGCCGTCTGTCCTCTGTCTCACCAGGTTAGGACGGCCACTTCCGGGCCGTATGATGTGGGACGGCCCTAAGGGAGCAGCTTAGTTCTTTCATTGGTCAGGCTTTGAGCGGACCAATCTGGCCCGTTTACGATATTGGGAGGTGACTTGGTCACCGCCTGTGTTGTGGTTGCACGGTGCCCCTTGCACCGTGTCAGTTTGGGTGGTCCGATGGGGACCGTGTAGTTTTGTGTGGACGGTTTCTGTTGAACCGCTCTACCGTCGTCGTCCCCGACGACGGTGAACGTCCCCAGCCGGCTGGGAAGGCCGCCGTGGCCCCCCCTAACCGGCCCCTAAACCTCTAAAAACCCCCCTACACCCCTCTAAACTAATTGAATTAAAAATCAAATATAAAAGGAGGGGAGGGGTGGCCTACCTCGGGGTCGCAGGGCTTCTTGGCCTCCCTCGTCGGTGCTTGTTCTCCGGCGACCTCTTCCTCTCCGGTGGGGCCTCTTCCTCGGCGGCGACGATGGCAAGCCCCTCCATCGTCACTCCGGGCGTCCCTCCCTCCTCGGACGGCGGTGGTGGTGGCGGTTGCGGCGGCGGCGGAGAACCCTCACCGGTGGCCGGTGGCCTGGCCGCCTGGTGCTTCGTTCGGGTCATCGAGAAGACAGGGAGGGTTTGAGGGGAGGCTTGAAGCTTAGGAAAAGGGGGGAGTTTGAAGAAGAGAGAGTGAGGGAATGGGAGAATGTGGGTTTTTTTGGCCCCCCTTCGTCCCTTCCACCGTCGGTTACGGTGGAGGGAGACGAGGGGGTTTCAGTTTTTCGAGGATGAAAAGAACGGTCTAGCTTTAGACCGTTTATCGTCTGAACGGTTATATTATAACCGTATGCCTCTATTGACCGTTAACTTTAAGTCGGTTCTTTAAAGTTATGAGCGGTTCTCAATTAGCCGTTCTTCTTGAAACGGTATGATACTGACCGTCCAATCCCTGGCAACCGGCCCCTTAAGAATTGTTCAAAGGTCAAGTATGCACGGTTAACATAGGGCCGTTGTGAATGTTGAACGGTTACTAGAATACCATTTATCTGGGATAGGGTGTTTGAATCATGAATATTGATATTTTCTTTAGAAAATTATTTCTTAACCATCTTATGCAGCATCGTTTCCTCCAATCTCGCCGTTTCACCTGCACAGGTAAGTCAGGTATGGCCTTCTATCCCTAATCCCTTATTGCATTAGTTATACGGTATCATATCACATTATTTCGAGAGCCGGCAGGTTATTTACGTATCCCAGGATCTGATGTTCCCCTTTAACAAAAATGATGATGATCCAGGCTCATGTACCTAACCCTCGGATAGGCCGTTGAGTTGGGATATCACGATGAGGATGGTTCTATCTGCACGCTGTGGTTGCGGACGGTATCTTGACTCTGATGTTCCCAGCTTAGCAATACTACTCTCGAATATTTTATATTTTAATCTTTCTTAGCATTTGTTTTTACGATTTCTTTTATTTTAGCCCAGCATGCATCATACGCATCCTTTTGAGCTTTCATGCCCCATGGTTTGCTTAAGAAATGTCCCGTCAGTGATGGTCAGCTATGTGTTCAGATGCTCGAGTAAGAGGAACTAATTCCACTCTGAATTGGAAGGCTTTCTTTGGTTGATTCGTTTGGTTTGGTTGATCGAAAAGTCCCCATCTGGAGCTTTTAGCATTTTCTTTTTTCTTTTGTGGCCCCCTCATTAGACCGTGGGATTGTGTCCCCCATGAGGTTGGTCTTGTCAGTTTGTTCCATTTAGTTTAGTTCCTCCAGATTGGCGTCATTTTGATTTAGTCGTTCCTTGCGTTTAGTTCAGGGTTTTCCGGAAGATTCTCACCGCTTGTTGGTAAAAATGGGTGTCGTTTTACCTTAACGCCTGCTTTTCCGGTCTACTCTGCTGCATTTCCACTCCACCTCCATGTTCCATGTCACTTCCGCTTCACCTCCGCTCACTCCCCTGCAAAGAGGGCGTTAAGGAGGGGCATCTGTTGACACCCATTTTATGCCGATAAGTTGAGTCGTTTCTCTTACTCCCATTAGTTGATGTCTTGAGTTGTCCATCATTCATTGGGCCATTTTGTGGCACGTCTTGGGCTCGTTTTATGGGTAGTCTCCCTCCTTGGTAAGTCTGTGTCAATTCGGGGCTTAATGGACCTTGGCTTTGATCAATTGAACGTGTTTTACAAGAACCAAGTGTCCAAAAGCATGAACGGTCCTACATCAGTCGTTTAGTCCTTGGGCGGTTGAACATAGACCGTTCATACATTTTGGTTAATTTCTGAGGATTTTCTGAATATTCACCGACAGGCTGTTGTGCGGTCTTTCTTGGCCCGTTCAAACATATGGACGGGCTTATTATAACCGCCTATATCTCAGAGTCCTACGCTTGCCAATTTTCTCAGATAATTATCCAATTAGTTGAATTATCACCGACAAGGCTAAAACGGCTTGTCTCGGACCGCTCTATAGTGGAACGGCCTCATTAGAATCGTTCATCTTTGAGGTTCCAACGCCGGGCGTTTCGGTCAGTTCGAGCGATAATTGGGCTGATTTTCTGATTATTTGAATTTCCACCGACGGGGTGGACGGTCTGGACCAGACCGCCCATTAGGTTGAGCGGTCTATCGTAAGACCGTTCATCCTGTCGATTGGTGATTTTTAACAGATTTTTATCCCTTTTATCCCTGGTTTTATCCCCAACTTCTATCGTCGATTTCTCCGTGGATAATTAACCTTTTTTTTGATGTCGTTCGACTGGATAAGAGATTATGATAATATCTACAGTTTATCTTTTATAATCTCGACCTGAAAATGCCTAAAAACCCTAATTTCGAGGCTGGCTTTCTAGGCTCTATAAATAGACCCTAATGGTCGGGCGGTGAAAAGGGGGAGATTTTTGGTCGACGGCGAAGCCCTGCCGCATTCCTGAGCGACTTAGCACCAATGAGGGAGGCTCTCTATGTCCTTACGAGCTTCCGATTCAGGGAGTAGTCCATGGGTTGTGTCAGAGTATCGTTTATAGATTTCTTCATCGTTCGTTGCATGCATTGCTTTCTCCCCACGTCTTCCCTCGTTCTCATCACCATGCACACATCCACCCACGCTTTTGTCACCCTAGGGGTTTAAAACCCCCCAGGTATCCCCCCTTTCAGTAATTTATGCTTAATTCTCCTTATGTGAACATGTACTACGTCATTTAGTTCTAATTTGGGTGTTTCTCTTGTGTCTTTGCACCATCTTGCAGGTCAGCACTTCATCAGCACGAGGCCCATCCTCTCTGGCCGGCTGGAGAGGGTGGAGGGGAGCCCTTTTGCAACTCTTGGCGTGGTGGCTTTGAGCGGTTCTTTTGAGCCCGTTCAAGGAGACGAGCGGCCTGCTTTGTACCGCCCTTATTCCTTCTGCGGTCCGTTTCAAGCCGCCCATCTTCCAGGAGTTCTTCTTCCCGCGTGTCCGGCAGCACTCTCAGACGGTCTATCGTAAGGCCGCGCGTCTCTTAGGGCGGTTCTTCCTCGACCGCGTGTCCTCCCAGTGCTGCATCAAGGCGAGTGTCTCCCCTTCCTTTCCAAAGTACGGCGTGCTCATCATGTGCTGCGCTTTGGTGGCGATCACGGTCATTCTCTGTTTTCCTCCTCCTCTTCTTGCTCTTCGTTAACTTAGTCACAATATCATTGTCTTATTCATAGCGTATTGCCCATTGAATGGGGAGAGGAAAAATATATATCTACAAAGAGGGTTTCTTCTCAGGTGGCGGACCACCAGGTTTATTCTCGTCCTTATTAGACGAAGGATGGGGTTTGTTCAGCACGACGGAGTCGATACCGGTTTGTTGGGTAGGCCATACGACACTACCGGTTTGTTGTAGATTTCTTCAGACCATCCTGAGGTGATGAATCATGGGGTCCATGAAGCTCTTGTCAGGTGATCTGAGGCCAGCAGCCCAAGAGGACCCTTATTTGTTGATTTTCTTCGGCTTCTGCACTTTGGCGGGCCGTATTCTTCCGTCGTTCAGGCGCGATTGCCATTTAATTATATTTCAGGTGCCAAAAAGGCCTTCCACCAGCAGTGCTTCTTGAGTATATGTATGGACCTCATCACCAATCGTGCCTATCCTAATGATTTTTCCTCTTGAACTATCACCAAATGTGATATGTCCATTGTCCACTTTCTTTATTCTTTTAAACGGGGCTTTATTCCGTGTCATATGTCTCAAGCACTCACTGTCTAGGTATCACTTTGAGTTCCTGGTGCTCGAGCTATCTGACAATTAAATCAAATAAGATATTTAGGAATCCAAATGGCTTTAATCCATTTGGATTTCTTCATGAAATCTGCATGCAGAAGCAATGGAATGAACCTTCTTCTAAAATTAGGGTTAGCGTTTGACCTGAGTGTCTTGTCATTTATTGTAGTATGCATACCTTTATTCATTTCAACTGTGGGTAGGTCCTTCGTCCCTTTGGCTATTTCGGTATTGATCATAAATACTCATGGGATGGCCTATGATGCTTGCAGGCATGTGATGCAAGCCCAAATTTCCCACAATAAATGGATGCAATATTCTCAAATTATGGTCGTACAAATTTAATGGGTTCATGCGTACTTCTTTCTTTATGAATGGTTCCAGGATTGCATCCTAATCTTTGTTTGTCAGTGGATCTCCTTAAAATAGATAAAAGTAGATCCAGCTCCTTTGGGAGTTAGCAAGCTTTCCAAAGTCTTTTGCAGGGATATCATTACTGGCAGTTAATTCTGAGACTCTCATTTCTAAGAGTGTCTTCTCAGAAGTAAATTTGTGATGATCTTCTTGTAAGGCTTTCAGAGCTTTACATTTGGATCTGTATTTATCATGCATTTTGAGGAGTTCCGTTAACAACTCATCGTAGGATATTTTGTGTTCTTCATCTCTACATGAACCGTTGAACTCATTGGAGAGAGTGTTAGAAAATACCTAGAGCTCCTTATGATCGACTATGAGGCCTATGTGTTGTTCTTCTCTCTCTGAGCTATTATGGTCAAATTTTTCCAACCCATCTTCATTGCTCCACGCTACTGTCATTGCATTAACTTTTGGCTTCCTCCGTGGCTTGTTCTTGTCAGTACTTCTGCCTTTATAGTCTTAAGTAGCCTTTGCCTTACATTCATCATTGAAGTGCCTAGTTTTGCCACAATTGTAACATCTTATCTTTTTGGGTGCACCTTTTCTAGATCAGGAACCTTTTCTCTTATTCCTCAGAATCTTTTGTAGCCTCCTAGACAACATGGTAACCTCGTCACTGTCCTCACTTGATATAGGCTCTGATTCTTCAAAACTGCTTTTGGCCTTTGCTTTCAACCCCATAGTCTTTCTCTTGAGGTCTTCTCTCTCTCTCTCTCTCTTTGACTATGAAGCTTGAGCTCAGGCATGGCCAAGTTACAGAACAATTGAGTCAGAGAGTCGGTGTTCAGATCCTGAGCTTCTTCAATGGCAATGACCTTCAGGGTCCCTTCCGGTTGTCACGCCCCGAATCGATAGCAGCGGGAAGCGTTGCTCGGAACGTGGCATCGAAACAGTCATGTTAATCAGAGTAAAATAAACAACAGATGAAAATAATAGCAAAGACACATGGAGGCCATAATTTAACAAAAATATAATTTTATTGATAATTAAAATTTTAAATTTCAATTTGACTGAAATTATAATAATAAACTCCAATGAAAGGAAAACAATGAAAAAGGCAAAAGGACATGACTCACGATACTAACTAGACTCAAGAAACATGAGAAAGAAGACTCAGGTCTCTACGGCTCTAGGTTCACTCGATCACGCTGGCCCGAGCCCCGTTTCAAGCGTTCCATCTACCGAGTTACCTGAAAAATGTTAAAGTAGGGAGTGAGCGAGAAGCTCAGTAGGAATTACACTCTATCACCATGCAGAATTTAAATAATTTACCATTTCATGAAGATGCATGAACGATGTGTAAAAATACGAGTAAAACAGACTAAATAAACGGCACGAATAGATAATCACTGGCCTAATGATGGAATAGAGATATTGCAAGTCAAGATATCCAGAGTAAGTAACGATAACTTCATGTGGATGGCCATTTATCAAGTCAAGTCATGTCATGTAAGGAAGTACTTCACGCATTCAGGCATGTGTAGCAAGTATCACGAGAATGTGGAATGTCGTAGACTTAACATGCTAGAAAATACTCAGTGCAATGCCACACCTAGTCATTACCCCTCCCCAGGGCACAACTACACTTCGGGTGCTCCTCCCAGGACCAGACTGGGCCCTTTATAACGATTGCCTTGGCATTGATTGGTTGGATCAGAGATCCCATGAAATCTACACATCCACCATATTTAATGGCCAAGAGTTCCAAAGTCAAGCTCATGTAACTTATCATCTAAGATCAAATGATCTTTCAAGAGATTGAAAAGGAAGCCATAGGAATATGACTTAAAAGTGTGAAAGAGAGAGAGAGTGTCATGAATAGGATTAGATTCATAGCACAAGGCTACTTTAATCTGGCTAGTACATCACACAAAAGAGAATGCAGAACATAGGTCTTGGAATAGTTGCGGTCATGCAAAGGGCCGCAAAAGAGATAGATGGTCTATATAGGACCGCTAGAGTCGATACTGGGCCAAAAGAGACGGAGCCCAGTGTAGAAGGATAGAAACGGTCCCCAATAGGCCACTAAACAAGGAGACGGTCCTTACTGGGCTGCTAAGAAAATATAAACGGTCCAGGGGTGGCCGCAACACAGTTGGGCATAGCGATGTGAAACGGTCGACTTGCTTGATCCTTGGTCAGCCTGGGCATGGTAAAACCAGACCGGGGTCCAACCCACACATTCCACATCAACCCAAGGGGTTTAGGTTGACTTACACAAGCTAGGTTGACTCAAAATCAAGAACACATCGACCGGTGAAGTTGGCACACAAGCCAGATCAGAAGAATATTGGCGGTCACTAAGTGGCCGCTTAAATACACAGACGGTCCACCTTCTGGCCGCTACATGAGAGTAGCGGTCTCAAAAGGACCTCATAGTGCAGAACAGTCCCAAATTTTCTTGGGCTGTATAAAAACACGATTCGATCGAGTCGGGGGGTCCAGGCCTTGGGGTACAACCTGCCATGTGTCCTAGTGGGAATCCCAGGCTCGCGGGAACTTATGGAGATCTCATAATAGAGGTCCTAGTCCGACAAAAGGAGTATCTAGCAGAGAGTCCCAACTATTACAAGAATTGAGGGTATGAAACCACGGAAAATAGGAGTGAAGCGGTCAGCCCACACCACCGGAGTGGAGTGACTGTCAAACAATCATAGTAGATCATTTCATAAGAATAGAATATAGCAATTAAATTACAATTTATTGTTATAATTGACATTAAGAGAGACAAATGATATAAATATGAAAGGAATGGTAAAATTTCAGTAGTCATGATCAGCAGATGAAATAGACCTTATATTGTTCCATATAATCCATTTGTTAGGTGCGTTCTTATCTTATACATGCTATCTAATCATGGTGAACATAGAAAACAAAACATGACATGTGCACTATAGGCGGTCAGTGAATGAGCCACTATTGTTTCTTAGCGGTCATTCACAGGGCCATTATCAAGCTACGTTTTATAAAAAAACAATAAGACTAGAAATGGTATGTCACGAGGCCGCTAGGATTTAGGCGGTCAGGAACAAGCCGCATATTGAATATGGCAGTCAGTCGCAAGACCGCATGAAAGACACGCTAAATAAAACAAACAACTGGACTAAAATGGTCTGCCGCGAGACCGCTAGAAGTAGAGGCGGTTCCTGGTAGGACCGCAACCAAATCACCGCTTCTGGCCTCCAGCAAACTCTGACACACCTTGATTCTAGCCCAAATTCATGCAGTATATAGAACTAAAATTAGGCAAACCACTACTGCTAGAAAGAGAACAAAATTCACACAAGATGGCATGGTTAATTAGAAATTTTAACTTGCTAAATTCAAACAACAGATCGATACAAATGGAACTCGCATGGTCGGTGCCCTAGTTGACATGCTTCCAATAAAAACTGAAACACGAACTCCATACTAAACCAAAATTAGGGCTTTTGATATCAAATGAAAGAGGACTCAGAAGGTGCACAAAAGGATGTATGTTAATTAATCTTTAGCCTGAGAGAAACCTACAGATTAGGACCGAAAGTCGGATGATGCAGAGAAAACCCTAATCACGAACCCATGTCGTTCCTCGCCGAAGCTCACCCTCGATCGACCACGTCCGCGGCTATAGTGGCCAAATGGGGTTTATGGGAGGTTCAGGCATTGCTTTAACGGGGTTAGAGTCCAAAGAAGAGGCGTATAGGGGATTGGAGATCGACAGAATGAGGTTATTGCGTGAAACTCACGGTTTAACCAAATCAATGGGTTATCCAACAAAATTCGGTGGCTAGGGCTAGGGTTTTTGCTAGATTCAAGAGGGGAGATGGGCTTCAAGGACAGGCCTATCAATTGGATCCGGTTTGGGCTCGAATGGTTGAGGATTGGGCTCGAATTAGATCGATGAAGGTTAACCCATTAAGAACAACGAATTTAGCTATTAACTCCTTAATTCAACCTGATTAAATTTTTATTAGGGGGCAGTCCAGTTGACAATATTGTTAAACATTTTGTTCTCTATAAGAATATAATTTTTCTATATTTTTATAAATTGGTCAAAACTTTGGCTTACAAGCGAAATTAAATTAATTTAATTGATATATATATTAAATTCAGATTATTGTGAAAAATTCAATTGTACATTGAAATATGAAATTCTTTTTATGGTCATCATAGAAAAATAATTATTCCTTTTATTTATAAAATTTGCCACTTACAAAATAAATAATGCCCTTTAACAAAGAATTATTGAAGTCATTAAATTATAAGTTAATTTAGAAAATAAATATTATAATCTTTTTCAATATATCGGCCTCACTCTTTGTCGGGTTAAAATTCAATTATTCATTCATTTTTGAAAAAACTTATTTTACTTTTCTTTTTGTTCATTTTTTTAATTTATTCTTTTAATATTAAATTTATAACTTAATTCACAACATGTTTTTCATATATTTCTTTTTCCTATATTTTTATTTCGATACATATTTTATATTTTAATTTTTATCCTTTATTATTTAACTGGGGTGTTACACCGGTAGCAGGGATCTTAGGATCTTTCTTACTAGTTCACTGTTGTAACACCCAAGATTTTTGGATCAAGAATCCATGGGTTTCAGAGTGCTTCCGTGGGTCCGGGATCATATTTCGTGATTAAATCAGATTTTTGGCTATCGGGTCTTCGGACCCCTATGAAGGGTGAATCGACATGTTTTCGAGCTCTGGGACGTTGTAGGCACATTGTGTATTTTCTAAGGATCGTGGGGATGATTTTTCCCCATTTTTTATTTTTCATATTTTTAAATCCAAAAAAATTCTTATAAGAACCCCTTAGCACCCCCGTCTCTCCTCATTCTCTCATCTCTCCCTCTCTCCTCTCATTTCTCTCATTTCACTCCCTCTCTTCACCGGGCGGTCAATGGAGCTTGAAGCGGGGGAGGCAGAGGCGACGTGGGGTGACGAGCGGCGAGGATGGAGTGAGGAAAGGGGCGGTGGCGCGACGTGCTTCCATTGGCGGATTCAAGAAGCCGGCGGTGGTTCGAGTGCTAATTTCGCATGGCATCGGAGTCCTCAGTGCGGGAAGTCATCGTGAGAGGTAGGGGGATGGATATCTAGCCCTTGCTTTCAATTTTCCCGCATTTTGTAGGCTAAGGTGAGGATGAGGGTGGTTTTCTTTCACGTCGGGGCATAAAAGCATGATTTTGATCGACCGTATTTTTGTGGTTGGATTGTGCCCTCTCGGTAGTTTAGAGGATGGGGAATAGTTCCCCCATATTTTCCCCATTACCCGAGGTGATTGGGGCGTGGAATAGGGCCCCTCGAATGGGGTTTCGCAGTTGCGTGCCAGATTCAGTCGACCAGATGGGTAGTTCAGTCGACCGGATCAACATTCGCCACAGAGGGTAGTCCACCGTGGTTTAGTCAACCGACCCAGGTCGGGGGCAGCTTGTCTTGGTCCGGTCGACCGACCTGATGGGTCCGGTCGATTGACCCCTGGCAGGTTGACCGAGCTAGTGTGCAGGTCAACCGAATTGAACCCTTTTTGCCTGTTTTGGCCACCGATCGACCCGGTCAAGACCCTTTGGTCGACCTTTGGCCCCGTGGATGTCCTGGACACCCCGTGGGGACCGAGTTCATGTTTTTAGGTGTCTGGAAGAATCATGATACATCGATTAGCATGCCTGTGTGGTTTTAAGGGTCTAGGTGACCTCGTGTGTTCTGTGCTTCCTCGTTGTGCTAGTTCGAGTCACCGTATATTTGTGTATGTATGAAGGGATGTCACAACATAGTGTTAGCTTCTTCAGAAAGTGATTTCCATGTGGGCCATGAGTATGACCAATGCCGGTGAGTATTGTGACACAGCTAGGCATTGGGGGCTTCTAAGTCTCCCTTAGAAAGGGAATGAACCCGACGGTTCTTAGTCATCTCATGAGTTTTTTTACCAAGGTTTTTAACTTTCGGACGAGGGTAAGTTGACGGCATGGCGCCGCATGGTACAACAACCTTTGTCACGCCCCGAGATATAGATACCGTAGAAGAATATCAGGAACGTAAACAGTCGGCAATACGTCTCAAACTAGCAATATAATCAGAGCGCAATTATTCACACATAAGATGAATGGACACAATGTAATGTACTCAGAATTCCACTTTATTGAATAATAATCAAAGTTTTTACAATAGAGACTATGACTTGACTCCTTGACACACTTGAGTCAATAAAAATGATAATTACATAACATGACTCAATAAAGTAGAAATTACATGATATGACTCCAAACTAACGTAAGGACTCATGACACTCTAAGTCTTCTCTTGGGCCTTTAATCATCACTCTCGGATCCATCATCGGAATACTCAGAATCTGATCCACTAGAGTTTCCTGAAAAGATTGGAAAAGTAAGGTAATGAGCATACTTGCCCACTAGGTATCTTCGTATCAACATGAAGGAAAGTTTAAATAATTAACATTTTAGCTCTAGGATGTAAGATAAATGAAATGCGATAAATCATACGATAATAAGCCAAAGTAACATCGCAAGTATCAAGACATAAAAGATATGAGAGTTCATGTAGAATGAGAGCAAGATCGAGAACACATATAACATGAATATAACTTGGCCTTTCATGAACGAGAATGTACTTTTCATAACCATAATGTTTATGTACTAGAAAGTCATGTAACAAGAATGTACTAGCAAGTATGTAATTTCACAAGATTACCTCGTGATTTTCACCCGTTTATAAAAAAAGTACTCCCGGCGTAATGCAACGCCTGTGTTCATCATACCCCATGATTTATAGTATGTTTCTGGCTATCTACCGAGGGGGTTAGTGTCAAGCCCTTGGACACTGTCCGTGCCCGCTCTTGCATCTTCAAGTTATAAATCAAACTACTTCCATGAGATATAAATAAAGTTTCAGCCAATAATGTACCATTCAAATAATAGTTTTATGACAACAATATCAAGGGAAGAGCGTACCCAATCTGAAACATGAGATCAAGGATGACTTAATGACAAGGTTATGCCACGGAAGGAATCCAACAGCATAACAACGCAATCTTCAAATTTTGATAATTCATTAATAACTTTTTGAACAAGGTGTTACGTTTTAGACAATCAATAGACCATCTAGGAACATAGAAAAATCAACCTATGGGTCAAACCTTAGGTTAAGAACACTATAATAGAAGACGGTCATGTCTGGGCCATTTCTTGAATAGGCGGTCATGTCCTGGCCGCTACTATGAATTTGCATTCAAGTATGGACCGTTTCTTGACAGAGTCGTCACCAGAGAG
Source organism: Amorphophallus konjac (assembly GCA_022559845.1). NCBI lineage: Eukaryota > Viridiplantae > Streptophyta > Magnoliopsida > Alismatales > Araceae > Amorphophallus > Amorphophallus konjac. The sequence continues at coordinate 145,262,266 of CM040120.1, forward strand.
AAAAGAAGGGTCGACGCAGTGGAACTCTAGAAAGTGGCGGTCATGGTCGGGCCACTACCAGAAGGTGGCGGTCTCCAGAGGGCCGCTATCGTGTCCAGAATGCAGAAAACACAGGTAAACTTGAGCGCTTTCTAAACTAATAGACTTTGAGGGTACAACTAGCTCGGCATCCTAGTGAGAATTTCAGACTCGCAGAGACTTACGAAGGTCTTGAAACATGATCCCCTAGTTCGACAGAAGGAATATCTGGTGGAGAGGTTCACAAGTCCAAGAAAGTATTCCCATCATGTGCAAAGTGTAACTAATGACATCGTACCGGAATACGTGCCATGTACTTAAAAAGACTCAAAGATGAGAGTGAATTTTTTTTAATCGTTTAGAAAACAATGATCAAACCATCAACAAAACAAGTCCACAAAGCATGTGAAATATACTTTTAATACAAAATTATATGATTTTAGCATGAAATTATCATATGATTAAAGTAAGTTCTTAAACTATGGAAGTCATGAAGCCTAGCATGATGGATGCACAATATAACCATTAACATGAATCCAGGGTCATAACTAGGAATAAGACCTAATTACCTGGACTTAACATATAATTAATATGGCTAATCTGAAATCTGTTTGGAGTTAACAAAGTGTAAAAACCAGAAAGTAAATAGCGGTCAGATGAGGACCGCATACTTATGGTAGCGGTCAGTCGCAAGGTCGCTATCTAATTATAGCGATCTCAGGGAGACCGTTTCTTTTCTGCTGTGAGTAGGGACAAAAACCGAGGTGTAGGCCTAATCTAGGGCAATATATGCATGGAAAGCATGCTAGATAGAAGAATAAAACATGCTATAACGAAGTTAAATCATGGAGATACATGAGTTACATGTATTAAGCCACAATTATCATCTTTTTGGTTAAGGGTACATGGATATGATGCTATGAAAGCTGTGCATGCGTGATCATAGGAAATGTTGGCCCAGAGAGATGGCGGACAAGAAGAGGGGTTGAATTGTCCCCTTGCCGAGATGGCGGATTTTAAAAACTTTCTTAGCTTAACATAGTGGAATTAAAATTACTAGCGTTGATTAGCCTGAACAGACGTGAGATTAAAGATGTTCTCTCGATCTTTCCGATCTCACACGGATAGATAATGTAAGTGCTCAATGAAATCAAGTCTAACACAGATAGCGGATGAAGCGAGGTGCGATGATGCAGTGAATTAAAAATATATGTAATGAACCTGTGAAGGGAGATAGAAGAAATGGTCAATTGCATAGGTAATCACACAGAACACAAGATTTTTAGGTGATTCGGGACCACGACGGGCTCCCTATGTCCACCCCTCACTGAATCCAGTGAGGCTTCACTACACGCTACTAAAGTAGCAACACAGGGACGAACCCCAACCACACACAAGCTGCTACCACAGCAATACACGCACGATGGCATGAGGCCTTGCCTTAAAACACTGCAACTGCAGCACACACACACACAAACGATCGCGGAACGTACCCCAGACACAACAACCACACGAGTCCCAGCTCCATCCACACACAACTAAACACGGGGAGCCTTTCCCCATAATAAAACCACACACGCGGAGATACAACTCCGCCCACACACAACGTATTCTCAGTTTGATGAAAATAGAAGATACTCCACCATCGGTACAGAGGTTGGTGTCATCGACCAACTTCCAGCCGGCAATGGCCGGCGTTGAGGGGGGACTTCCTTCTAATGCTCCACCGCCTCTCCCTCCTGGCCCTCGTAGATCCTTCGCTCAGGTGCTCATTGATTCGAACAGGAAGGCAAAGGTCGCCATCGCTATGAAGGCACCGGGCTTCACCGACCATGGAGAGCCGGCCGTCTTCTTCTCTAAGGAGGATGTTCAAGCCACTCTGCTACCTCTCTCTTTCGCCATTGTGGCGAAATGTGCTTATGGGAGGCCTGCGATTCCTGAGATCAAGAGTTGCTTGATGCAGAGGCTTTCGATTGGTTCGGATTTTGTGGTTAACAGACTCAATCAAAGGCATCTCCTGCTACGGTTCGATTGTGAGGCAGACTTCTTGAAGCTATTGATGCAGAAGAACCTGTATATCAAAGGTTTTTTATTCTGGTTCTTCCGTTGGACCCAGGACTTCGATTTTGATTCAGATCCGCCTCTGGTCCCGATTTGGATTAGCTTTCTGTGGACGCGGATTTTTATTTATTTATTATTTGTTCATTTATTTATATTTATGGATTTATTGGCGTGCCAGTCACATGTGTGACGATTTCATTGTGCGCTCGATCTGACATGGTCAGTCGATTGTGAGTGATCGTGTCGGGACCTGAAGTCCGTCATACCATGAACGTTATGACGTTAATTACGTCCTTCCGGGGAAGGACAACCCTTGATTAAACGCTAAAGTAAGAGGCCTCGAGAGGCAAACAGATATTCACATGCTTAACTTTAAACTTCATACCAGGGCCGGGGAGGCGGGTAAGATGATAACATCAACCACAGAAACCGACTAGATCGTGTGGTTGGCGGTTCAAAACAGTTATACTTGGTGGAAACAAGGAGATAGAAGATATTCATCACGGGATGGCAAAGCCATGGCCATGATATAGGTTTAAAGCTTCGATCGGTATTTCGACGGCCTTTTCTCTTAATCTGGGTTATGCCCAGGGGGAAATAGACTATCACCCACGGAATGCCGAGATGAAAGCCGAGAGCTAGAGAGGCCGAACCTCCCAACCCGTGTACATATGGGCTATGGGGCAATTTGTGATTTTCCCTTTGAAAAGCTAGCGGGATTCATGCAGTGGCAAGACCCCCCCTGAGCAAAAGGGTTATTCGTAAATCTGTTGTAGTTAGGTGGGGTTATGACTCCCCTTCAATTTTATCCCCGGGACATATCGGGTGATCCACAGATATCCCTTGTATGGGTTCGCTTTAGGTATTGGAATTCATTGGGTGGTAGATCGGGCTCTCGGCACGCTCTGAATGGACGCAGGCTCTTGGCACGACCCAAAAATGGGAAGGCCAGAGCTCTCGGCGCCAAAAACAAGAAGGCTGGGGGTTCCCGACGCCAAGACGAGATGGCTTGGGTTCCCGACGCGACGAAGAGAAGCCAAAGGGGAGAGGGCCTTCGGCGCAGGCTTCCCGGCGCGAGGAAGAAAGGCTAGAAGAGGGTCTCGGCGCGGGACGGTTGAGGAAGGCTCCCGGCGCGACGCGGCTGCAAGGGGGGTGGCTCCCGGCGCGCTCAGCCGAAGGGGAGGAAACCTCCCGGCGCGGCCAGAGTGCAGGGCTCCCGGCGCGACGGCCAGAAAGCCAAAATCAGGTCTCGGCGCCTGAAGGATGGCGCCGAGAGCTATTCACCGTGTTTACTGTAGGTTGATCCGAGAGGTATGAGGGCGCCGGGACCAGAACAGAGCTTACGGTGCTCTGTTTTGGGTTTCTGATTGATTCAGGCCAAGGGGAAGGGTTTCTTTGGGGTCAAAAATAGGTCAGGGCATCAAAGTTGAATTCGATTAGGCTTGGGCTTCGTAGGAACATCAGGATCTGGGAGGACTTTGGGAAGGCCAAGGCGTAGAGAATCCCTGTCACCAGTGTCATACAGAGTCCCGGGGACAGTTTAATGTCGGCTTTCGTGGTCCTGGGAGAATTTTGACAGCATCTCCCCTGGACTCAGCATTTGCCAGGGAATGATAGACGATCACCCACGGAGTGCCGGGGTGAAAGCCAAATAGAGGGGTATTGGACCCCTGATCATGTACATGCCTGCAGCACTGCTCCGATATCCCTTTAGAGGTCAACGAAGCTTACGCAGTGGCGGAGCTCCATTGCCTCGGAAGGTTATAAAAACCGATCGAGTCCGAAAAACCTCGTAGAAAAGGGGAGGGTTATCCCCATTAATTGTCACCCCCGAGGTGCACATGATGGCCCAGGGCATCCCTTGACATAACAAGAGTATTGATGGGGCTTCTTCAGTGGTAGCAGAGGTTTTACGACTTGGGGTTTACAGGTTGGCTTTTCGGCATGGATGGCAAGGATGCCAGAGAGCTCCCGGCGAAGGATTCTCGGTGCGCTGATAGGATGGCCTGGAGGGTCTCCCGGCACACGAGGAAGAAAGAGGGCCTCCCGGCGCGCGGGGAAGAAAAAGAAAAGGGGGGGAGGAGCTGATCCTGATGGTTCTCGGCGCCTGAAGAAGCGGCGCTGGGAACTATTCACCAAGTTTACTGTAGGTTGATCCGAGAAGTATGAGGGCGCCGGGATCAGAACAGAGCTTACGGTACTCTGTTTTCTAGTCTTAATGGTAGTTTGGGCTGAAAGCGACGGACTCTATGGGCTCTGAGCTGCCCGAAGCATCCACTTTGAGTTGGATTAGGTCTAGAATCCAGAGGAGTATTGGGATTTGAGAGGCATCTGGGAGGCCAAAGTCTGAATACCCCTGTTCATCTCCGTTATCATGCAGAGCTTGGGGATAGACTTAATATGGTCATTCGTCACCCTGGGAACCAAGAGATAGCTGTCTCTGGCCCCAGAGGCGACTTCTGTGACATCAACGAAGGAGACACATAGGCTCGGAACCCCGGAGTTTCTCAAGCCTCAATCATTGCACAGCGCGGTTTCATCCCAGCAACCAAGGAATAGTCTGTTCCGGGCTCTGGGGTGAGCAATAATAGTGCTACGAGGCAGAGAAAAGACACAGACGAAGCTGATCATCATGCTATTGATTTACAGATAACACGGGGAATAGCAATAGGGCTTAAGAAGAAGAAGCAAAAATCAAGCTCAAACTACAGCCCATCATACATATATATCCATTCGTTTGATGATGCCCATCACGGAAGGCATATGGTCAGAAAACCCATATGAAACATCATTCTCATACCCAAACCGATTACATGGAGAGAGTGAGGGAAAGGGGAACAGACAGATGCCGAGATATTTCGGCTACATTGCATGAATCGAGATAGGATTCGAAAGTATTACATGAAATAGAAGAAAAGAGAAAACAAACATGGGGGAGGGCGGAGCATTGACTCCTCTCCCTCCCCCGGATGCCCACCTGGAACTTCTTCCCTGGGAATGGGTCTCTTCTCTCTTTCTTTTTCAGCGGAGGAGGCTCTCTCTCTCTCTGGTCTCTTCTCTCTTTCTTTCTTTTTGATCGATGGTCTGGCTTCTGATCCTCCGATCCTCCGATCCCCCGATCCTCCGATCCTCCGATCCCCTTTTCTTTCAAAGGGGGTATGTTTATATAGGTCTCATCCTTCTGTGCTCTCGGTGGAGGGCAGTCGGTGTGTCCAGTTCCATTCGAGACATCTCCCGGCGCGACAAGTAGCCCTTCGTTGAGGCTCCCGGCGCCATTCTCAGAAGCCCAATCGGCCGGCCCATTTGGTGCTTTTAGGCCTCATAATTGCCTTGGCTCCTAAGACTTTTGAATTGACTTTCATAAGAACCGAAGGAGGCCCCTTTAATAGTGTCATAACTTTGTTGAGCTCATCTTGAGGTTCCATCAGTGGACAAACAGGGGTTTAATCAGTATTGCCGTCTGAATGATGAAAAAACCGGATATGTTTCATCGGCATTGTCATCCGAACGGTGACAAGACCAGACATCAGCTTCAGTCTGACAGACTTCGGCCGGGTATGTAATCTGTGGAGAGGGTTGCTCTTCTGTTCTGACTTTGTAGGAGCCCTGGCAATCTTTATCTGTCGGTGCCGGTTTCATCTTTATCTCATATTACATCCATCAGTAAGCTGACATCTGGCTTACCCTGACATATCATCCATGGATCCTCGGACGAAGCAGTAGTACAGCTCTTCTTAAAAGGTTGGGAGGTCTCATCAGTCGAGTGACTGCGGCTTCATCGGTGCTGCCGTCTGAATGACATCGGCACCGGGCATCAGCTTTGGCCGACAAAGGCTTTAGCCGGGTGAATGGTTGACGAGCTTCATCAGTGGTCTTCCACTGTTGGTCTGATCTTTTTTTTCAGTTATGCTTCCACCCCTGTTGATTTTCTAGGTGTCAACACTTTCCTGGCTTACCGGTCAATCTATACCATGAAGATTGTTTGCGTTCTATAGCTGGTAATTTTGGCAATGTCCTCCGCATTTATGAGAGGACCCTGGCTATGTCTGATACTGCAGAGGCGCTGGTGTGTGTCAAAATGGATCTAGCTGTTGAGCAGAAAGAGAGACTGTGGATTGATATGGCAGGACAGGGTTTCTGGCAGTCTGTTAATTATCACCGAGTCCCTCTCCTTTGTTCAATTTGCCATAAGCTTGGCCATGATGATGCCAGTTGTAGGAAGAAGCAGGGACAGAATGGCCGCCCTCCTATTCAGCATTCTGCTCCTATAAAGAGTCCTAAGGAAATTTATAGGCCCCGTTTAGTGAGCCTACAACCTGTTCGACCAAAGGACTCTCAGGAAAATAGGTTTGTTGCTCTTCAACTGATGGAAGAAGGGGCAATAGCAGACTCAGGAGTTCCTAGCTCTGAATTGTCCTTTGGATTTAGGGAGCAGCCTAGTAGTAGTGAGCTAAACTCTTCAGAGAAGGAGCCTAGTTATCCTACTCTTGTATCCTCGCAGTAACAAGTGGCCTTGGAAGGACTCTCTTTTGATCCTGGCCCTCTTCGGTTGGAAGCCGCGGAGCTTCCTTCAAAGCAAAATGGAGTTCTGTCCTTAGTTGGTGGGCAGGAAGAACAAATGCTAATGCTGAATGAACAAGGCAACCAGGCCGAAAGTGGTGTTGAATGTAGTCTTGAATCTTCAGTCTTAATTTTGGAGGGACCAGTGGTGGCTGATGTTAGGGACCTGCAAAGTCGATCAACAGAGGCAATGGAAAATGTTGACTTTCTTCAGCTACAAGAGGTGGGAGAAGTAGTAGTTGCTCAGGCTATGTTGGATAATTCTCTGATGTAGAATCTTGGAAAAGGAAGGGGTGAAGCCAACAGGCTGGTGGACAAAGAAGGGCGTATGGTGACAAGATCTAGAGCTAGATCAGTAGAGGACCGAAAATGATCTTCCCAATGATAAGTCCCATTTTAATTTGGAATATTAGAGGAGTGGGAAACACTGGCTCCCGGGAAAGTCTTAAGAGACTAGTGAATAGTTATAAGCCATTACTGGTGGCTATCAGTGAACCCATGCTTGTTGCTGGGAAAGCCCTGAAGTTAGGAAGATACATTAAATTGCCTAATTACGCAGTTAATTCTTCTAATGACTCAAAAATATGGGTGTTTTGGCATGAACAATGTAACCTGGAGGTTATTTCTTCATCTGCTCAGCAAATTTCTCTTGGATTGAAAACTGGAAATGACTTCACTGCATACTTCTCCTTTGTTTATGCTTCATGTGATCCCCGTCTCAGATTGGACTTATTCAATGAATTACTTTCTTTTGCTGCTTCTGTCTCTATTCCATGGGTTGTTGGTGGAGATTTTAACTGTGTAATGCGGCCTTCTGAAAAGATAGGTGGAGCAGTCCCTGCTTTAGCTCCTTTGTCTGAATTCAATGCTTTTGCTTATTCGGCTGGGTTATTGGATGCTGGTTATACAGGTTTAGGCATGACATGGTCAAATAATAGAACTGGTTCTGCAAATATTAGAGCTAGACTTGACAGGATTTTTATTAACAGTCTTTGCCAGTCTACTATGCCTCATCTGCAGGTTAAGCACCTCTCTAGAGGTCCATCAGATCATGCTCCCTTACTGGTTTTCAGTGATAACTTTTCCTTTGGGCCTTCCAGATTCATCTTCCAAAAAATGTGGACCTCCCATAATTCCTTTTTGCAAGTAGTTTCTCAGGTCTGGGACCAAAATCATGATCATCCCAATGCAATGGTGAGATTATCTAATAAGCTAAAGGCTGTAAAGAATGAGCTCTGGAAATGAAACAAAGAGGTTTTTGGATATGTCACTCTTAATGTCAGACAAGCTGAAATGGATGTGGAACTAAAAAAGCTTACTTTTGACCAGGTTCTTTCCTCTGAAAATAGAAGGTTATTAAATTCAGCCAATGCATCCCTGCGACAGGCTCTTCATAGGGAGGAAGTTTTTTGGAATCAGAAGTCCCGTATAGAGTGGATTGAGAGCGGAGACAGGAATACTTCCTTTTATCACACAGTTACTCAATGCAATAGAAGGAGGGGTTTCATTAGAAGGTTGAAACTGGGTAATTCAGATTTATGGTGTGAACATCAGGATACCCTCCGGGCTCATGCAGAGAAATACTTTAAGGACCTTTTTTCCTCTGAAAAGCACTCTGTAGACTTTTCCTTACTGGAATGCATTCCATAGTCTATCATAGAAAATCAAAATTCTTTACTCTGTTCTATACTAGATGGAGAAGAATTCCGGGCAGCTGTGTGGTCTCTTAAGGGTTCTAGTTCTCCAGGGCCTAATGGTTTCTCTGGTGATTTTTATACTGCTGCCTGGGACATCATTGTTAAAGATGTTATTGCTGCAGTCCAAAGTTTCTTTATGGGATTCCCTATTCCCAAAGGTATCACTTCTTCACTAATTGCCCTTGTCCCCAAGGTGCAGGAGCCTAAATTCTTCAGTGATTTTCATCCAATTAGTTTATGTAACTTCTCTTATAAAATCATTTCAAGTATCATTTCCAAGAGGCTAGCTCCTATTCTTCCGAACATTATCTCTAAGGAACAAGGGGCTTTTGTAAAGGGCCGATTTATCTTGGACAATGTTGCACTGGCTAGACAGATGATGATGGATATTGACATGAAGGTAAGGGGTCACAATGCTATTTTTAAGTTAGATATGGCTAAAGCATATGACAGAATGGAGTGGGATCTTATTCTTGCTATTTTGAGGAAGTTTGGTTTTAATAATAGGTTCACCTCCCTGATTAGCATGATTCTTTCTAACAGTTGGTTTTCTGTGAACTTCAATGAGTCCATGGCTGGGTTTTTCAAGTCAAGTAGAGGGATTCGGCAGGGTGACCCTTTAGCTCCCTATCTTTTTATTTTAGCCTCTGAAGTGCTGAGTAGAGGCCTCACAGCCATGTTTCAGTCTAGGATCTTGAAGTGTTTTAATGGGCCAAGGAATGCAATTAAAGCCTCCCACCTTCTATATGCAGATGATACCCTTATTTTCTTGAATGGTAGTAAAAATAATATCAGTTGTTTTCAGTAGTTTATCAAACGATATGAGGATTGTTCAGGTCAAAAAGTCAATTCAGGAAAAAGCAGTTTCACTATCTCAGTGAAAGCTCCTGCAGCCCTCAAGCAGTCCATCCACTCAATGACTGGTTATAGGTTTCAAGCTACTGGCTTTTCTTACCTTGGAATTCCTATTAAAAAAGGAAGATACAAATGTACTGATTTCAAGTTGATTGTTGACAAAGTTCAAAAAAAAATGGAGGGCTGGTAGTCCAAGTTTCTCTCTCAGGCAGGGAGGGTGATTCTAATTAATTCAGTCCTCCGCAGTTTGCCTGTGTACCTTGCCTCGGCTTGCTTTATTCCAAAGGCTGTCATCCATGCTATTGACAGATTGTGTGCCAATTTTTTCTGGCAGGGATCTGAAGGGCAGAGTCGTCGACATTGGGTAGCATGGCAGAATATTCTTAAGCCTCGATTGGAAGGAGGCCTTTCAATTAGGGATCTTCATCAGGTTCAGATTTCTCTGGCTACTAAATGTTTGTGGAATATTATTCATGGCTCTTCTCTATGGTCTCTTTATGCACAGAGTAGATTCATTAAATCAAATATATTAGATTGCACAAAGCCTTTCCCAGCAGGCATGCCATCTAATATCTTCCAGCAGGTGAAAAATCTCATCCTCTACAACTCAAGGTGGATCATTGGAGAGGGAAAGGGAGCTGACTTTTGGAAGGACAATTGGACGGGGCAAGGGCCTCTTATTAATACAATTCAGCAGGTGGATTTGGATTCTAGCAGGTATCGGAATAAACCCATGACCTCTGTTAGAGATGTTTTGCTTGATCCCCATCATGAAGCAAGGGCTCTTCTCACTAATTGCCAGTGCTTTCCCAATATTCAGTTTAGTGATGAGAAGGACTCCTGTGTATGGACTGCCTCTACAGGAGGCTCATTCACTGTTAAGTCAACATGTAAACTATTGAGGTCGACAGGTTTAGTTAGGGGTCCTTGGGCTAATCTTTGGCATTCTTGCATTGCTCCGAGGGCATCTACTTTCTTCTGGAAATTAATTCACTGTGCAGTGCCGGTAGACTGCAGAGTGGCTGAGTGTGGCATTCCAATTGTTTCAAAATGTAGTTGTTGCACTTCACCTGCTATGGAGGATCTTAATCACCTTTTTATTGAAGGGGATCTGGCAGCAGAACTATGGGCTTGGGTCACTCCTCTAATTAGTGCAAAGATTCATCTAAATGAGCACATCACAATCCGCTGCTGGAACATATTGGCAGGTACCAAACTTTCCTCGGCTTCTAGTTTTGTTGGTATGTATGCAGCCATTTTAATGCTTTGGGAGATATGGAAAATAAGATGCTCAGTCAGATTTGACAATGCCAGTCCCAATGTGAGTGGAATTAAAAGAAGGATCTGTGCAGCTATCTCTTATTCCCTTGATAAAGTTTCCTTTTCAGCAATGATACCAACAGAGCAATTAAATTATCTGGCTCAGCTCCATTTAAGTCCAAGGGTAATCCAGAAATGCCCGATTGTAGTGCGGTGTAATCTACCATCTTCTAAACTGACTCTGCATGTGGACGGGGCCTCCAAGGGCAATCCAGGTGTGAGTGGTGGAGGAGGGTGTATCTGCGACCCTGCTGGGAATCTATTAGTCAGATTTGCCTTCCAGTATGGCCATGGTTGCAGCCTTCTAGCCGAGGCAAGGGCTCTTCATGATGGTTTATCTATAGCTCTAAATGGTGGTCTTTAGTTAGCTGCTGTTCATAGTGACTGCGCATTGTTAATTGATGCAATCCAAAAAGGGGTGGCTGCCAATTAGACTATTCTTCCATGGTGGAGGAAAATTTTGACTCTGTTAACCAGAAGTGGGTGCACAGTGCAGCATGTCTTTAGGGAGGGCAACCAAGTAGCTGATGCATTGGCCTCCCATGCCTATGCCAATCATTTCAATTCCATCTATACTCGGGTCAGTGATCTGCCCCGACTGGCTAGGGGCGCTTTAAGGATGGATACAGCAGGATTGCCTGCCATTCGCAATTGTAATTAGTTTATTTTTTGGTTCTTTGGTTTTGTAGCTATTTTTTGGTTCTCATGGTTGATTGTGGAGACTGACAGGGGTATGCCCCGCTGAGCCTGTATTCTTTTCCAATATTAATAAAAAATTTCCTTGGCCACAGTGTCAGTTTGGGGAAGTGAGAACATTGTCCCCTGCTGGGGGATGGTGCACTTGACAGGACTTTGACTCTGTTGGTCGGTGCTTACTCAAAAAAAAAAGAGAAGATATACAATAAACACCCAAACAACTATCTATGCTCAAATAGATAAATAGAGATGAGAGAAGAAAGATCCCCCTCAAATCTGCGGTGAAATCCGTCCAAAGGAGAAGTAGGCTGCGTCGGAGAGTTTTCTTTACGGAGTGGAACTCGACCAAGCCCCTATGAGATGTCCAGGGATGAGTCTTCAAGAAACACTTTTAGAGCTGGAACATATCGACAGAGATCAGCTTGTGGACGACGTCCTCCTCTTCTTCTTCTTCCTCCTCCAGGTGGGGCGACGCCCTCAGCTCCTCTTCCTTCTTTTCCTGCAAGCAGATGGAGAATATTAGCGCAGGAGATATCTTCTGATGAAAATCGCGGCCATCATATATAAGAGGGAAAAGCAATAACAAGAGACATAAAACCCCATGCTAAAGCCCTCTCAAATCCACACCCAAACAAGGGTAGAAACCCTAGGGGTAATGGGGTATAAGTCCCAACATATCGGACCATGTAATGGGCATTTCACAAACAATCTGGAAATCGCGATCCAGACGAACCAGAGAAAGTGTCGACTCTTGGAGTCGACACTTTTCTCATCTCGTTATGTCCTGTTATATAAAAACAGGACCAAGGTGAAAGTGTCGACTCATAGGGTCGACACTTTTCACCGGAGGTTTTGTTTTCATTGAAAACAGACCTCTGGCCTGTAAGTGTCGACTCCAGGAGTCGACACTTGCAGCCAGCAGTGTCCAGCCAGCAACCTGGCTTAAAAGTGTCGACTCCTAGAGTCGACACTTTCTCTGACAGCAGAGAAAATCAAGAGTAAAACCAGAAAAACACTTAATGCAGTGAATTGAACCCCAAAAGCATGATATATGAATTAAACCAAATCTCCCACATTGAAATGCATTCAAAATTGAATTCTTACCATGATCTCAAAGATTTGTGGGCATATTTACATCTGCACCATCAAGCAATTGAAATTCATGAGAATTAAGACAAATCAATTCAAGAAACCATTTGCAATGAGGTACTTAAAACCACACCTGAATTCAATGTTCAGTCTTATGATTCCAAGTTCAGTCCTAACATTAGCAGTTCAACCCAATGCAATCCAATGCATACCACTAGCATGCATGAAAGCCTATTCACTGGTTTGGAAGAACATGAACCTGCCCATTTGAACCACAAAAACATGTTGTTACACATTTAGGAGTTTGAAGAGACCAGACAATAAAATTAAATGACATACATTAAAACAAAGTATTGCCTCACTCAAAATCACATTCCATCAAGATTGTTATGAAGACATTAACCCATTTTGAAAGCGTCAAATTATTCATGAAAACACCATGTGCACGATTGTAAAACACCCAAGATAGGGTCGGTGCACAATTGAGCAAGGTCAGTGCATATAGTGTAAAACCTATAGTTAAGGTAGGTGCAAAATAGAACAAGGTCCGTGCAACTGAGTAAAGCACCCAAGGATTGGGTCAATGCAAACATGCGCGAGGTCGGTGCAGTTTGTAAAGCTGCCAAGGATGGGTCGGTGCAAACATGGACATGTCGGTGCAATGTGTAGACAAGGTCGGTCCAAGGAGCAACAAGGTCCGTGCAATTATGAACTAGGTCGGTGCATATCAAACAATCCATTTCCAAATGGATATTAACCAAGCTACTTATGAGATGCAAGTTCAGTTCAGGAATTCAAAGTTCATTAATCATGAAACCAGCTTGATTAAATATAAGGGATTTCAATTTCAGTTCAGATCAAAATAAAGAACTAGGCTCAAAGAGCCAGGGGTCGACCCATGGGGTCGACCCATCCCAGGGAGACCGTAAAAATTGCCTTAGCAGTCCAATGCAAGTAATTCAAGTTCAGTCTATTTATCCAATGATCTGAGAGCATTATAGATCCAGGAGCTTAAGTCAAGTTCAGCAAATATAAACACAATCCAATTATGCCAAGTTCAGTCAATGGAGGCTGAATTCAATCGAATCACACAGATATTGAAAGTGTAGTCCAAGCCAGTGAACACAAATCATTCAAGACCATTTAAAATAACATGAAGAATCATATCATCAAGATCCACATGGATTACTAATTCAGTCCAGTGCAAACTGAACCTTCACAACCATGGATAGAAAAATGTCAAGCATTTATGTTAGTTCATTAAAAACCCCATATAGGATATGCATGAAAGCACCAATAATACAGAGCTACCAAAACACAATGTTTTCACAAGTTAGTTCCAAAGTCTCATGCACAGCACGCATGAGGCAACATCAGAATTGTATTCGTGAAGGACCATAAAATTTCAACCTGCAAAGTAAGATATCATCATCTTAGCTTGTTTATCATAAAGACGTTTTCCACAAAACAAGCACACAATATTTTCACTTTAGAGCAAACATAAAACACACAATATATTGGAATCATCAAAACCATTGTCAAAGACAAAGAGGGGGCGCACGGAACCCAACAGGAAAGCATGAAATTCTCCAAGTAGAAAGCATGAAGTCTAGCAAGACAAGGGGCTTTTAATCTTAACGTGATATTTAAGCCGTTCATGAGATAACCTACCTCTGTAACAGGCTCTAGACTTCAAATTTTAGACTGGGAGAACAACCTAGTTTCTACACGTCCTGTGCCAAACTACCAACTTCTCGTCCCTCGTTCTCCTTAACCTCTTGACATATATTCACGAAATGTGGAGGGAAGTAAGAAGACTTAAAGGGCAACAAATAACCCTAAAGGATCAACTTGAAAATACCTCGATTAGGGCTTCCAAACTCCTGATCTTCCTTGGACCGACACACTATTTCATGCGCGCTCTACAGGGGAACAACAACTTCGGGGGCTTCTAGCTCTCCAACGGCTTGATCTTCTAGCACGAGATTTGGAGAGATGTTAGGAAACACTAAGGAAAATAAATTCTTCTAAAAAACCTATATCAAATTCTATCATCTTACCGTCGAACCAGGCGAGCCAAAAGTAAGGTTTGCGCAGGTGGAACTTGGGACTTATTTATAGGGTTTGCTAGAGCTTGAAGGATTAGCTCAAACTTAGAGTCATAATTTAGGGTAGGATCGATCCCTAAGAGTCCTAGACATGTTTTCATGTCTACACACTTCGATTCATGGGGATTTGGATGCCAAAGATCCATGTATTTCCACGCTTCTACAACTCACGACATCGGAAGGAGATAGCGGTCACGGCGAGACCGCCTTCATCAAGTGGCGGTCTCGCAATAGACCGTCATCTGTTATTTAATCCAAAAATTTTGGATTTTTCTATTTATCTCCTATTATCCCCTTAATTGGCCTACTTATCCAATTTAAATCCGTAAATTGCCCAAATTACATTTTTAGGGTGTGGTCCTGGGCCTAAAGTCACAGAATTGGGTTCATGGGCCTAATTTAAGTGGGCTAAATCCTTTGGTTAATATAAGGCTATTAAATTAATTGAATTAACCAATAATTCATTAATAGCCCATTTAATGCTAATAAATAGTTTTTAATTCTTAAAAATTCCTAGAAAATTCCAGGGTGTTACACCCTCCCCCACTTAAAAAGAATTTGGTCCCCAAATTCATTGCATAGATTTTTATGGAGAGTATACTTACAATTGAATAGTTCCTGGAATCTCTTATGCATATCTTCTTCCGTCTCTCATGTCGCGTCTTGGTCCGATCCTTTATTCCGCCAGATTTTTACCATGGGAATAGCCCTGTTTCATAGCTGACGTACTTCACGATCGATTATTCGGATTGGCTTTTGCTCGTACGTCACATCCTTTTGAATCACCAAGTCGTCATGACTTATAACATGGAAAGGGTCATACACGTACCTCTTTAGCATAGAAACATGGAATACATCGTGGACTCTAGCTAATTGAGGGGGTAAGGCAATCCGATATGCCACCTCGTCAACCCTTTCAAGGATTTCAAAAGGGCCGATAAATCTTGAAGTGAGTTTGCCTTTGAAGCTGAATCTTTGAATACCTCGACCCGGAGAATCCTTGAGAAACACGTGGTCTCCTACTTGAAATTCCAGGTCGCGCCTTCTATTATCAGCATATGAGTTTTGCCTATCTTGAGCCATCTGGAGTCTCTCTTGAATAAGCTTTATCTTCTCGGTAGTATCCCTGATGATTTCGGGGCCTAGAAATTATTTTTCTCCAACTTCATTCCAGCATATAGGTGAGCGGCAACTTCTTCAATATAGAGCCTCGAATGGTGCCATTTGTATACTAGCTTGATAGCTATTTTTGTAGGCGAATTCCACTAGAGGCAAGTGGTCGTGCCAACTCCCACCAAAATCAATTGCACAAGCCCTGAGCATATCCTCTATCACCTGATTGGTTCTTTCAGTTTGACCATCAGTTTGTGGGTGGAATGCAGTACTAAAGTTGAGTCGGGCTTCCAATGAATGTTGTAGACCCTTCAAGAATTATGATGTGAAACGAGAGTCTCAGTCAGATATAATGGTGACAGGGACACCATGTAGTTTGACAATTTCCTTCATATATAATGCTTCTAATATATCCACGACCATCGACTCTTGATTGGTAGGAAATGTGCAGATTTAGTCAATCGATCTATGATCACCCAAATACCATCATGTCCACCTCTTGTCCTAGATAAACCCATAATGAAATCCATCCCTATACTCTCCCATTTCCACTCGGGAATTTCTAAGGGATGTAGCTTACTAGCGGGCTTTAGATGTTCCACTTTAACTTGTAGACAAGTGAGGTAGCGAGATACAAAATCCGCTATCTTTCTCCTCATATTGGGACACCAGAAATTCTTTTTCAAATCTTGGTACATCTTGATAGCACAAGGGTGAATAGCATACCTTGATTTATGAGCTTCTTCCATGATCAACTTTTTAGTGTCGGCATGATCTGGCACACAAATTCGATCTTTGAACAATAGACTTCCATCGGTCGAAATTGAAAATTCCGGCCGTTGATCAATATTTGTTTGAATATTCATCAATGTTGGATCATTCTCTTGCAATTTAACTAGGTCTTCAATTAACGTGGGTTGTGACCTGATATTAGCAATCATACACCCTTCTTCTTTCGGGAGGCTTGCTAGAGTTGCTAGTGGTCTTCTGCTGAGGGCATCTGCATTTACTTTGCCAGGGTCATATTGTATAGAAAAGTCGAAGTCCTTGAGATACTTCAACCATCTGCGTTGCCTCATGTTTAACTCCTTCTGGGTAAAGAGATATTTCAGAGTTTTGTGGTCTGAGAATATAGTGAACTTCTCCCCATAAAGGTAATGTCGCCAGATTTTCAAGGTGAAGATAACAGAAGCTAGCTCCAGATCATGCACGGGATAGTTTTTTTCATGACACTTCAATTGCCTCGAGGAATAGCAAATCACCTTGTCATTTTGCATGAGAACGCACCCTAGGCCAATGCCAGATGCATCAGTATAGACTTCAAAATCACCACCTTCGACCGGTAGGGCCAAATAGGGGTTGTAGTGAGATGTTCCTTAAGAGTTAAGAAACTTGCTGATAATCCTTCGACCACATAAAAGGGTTCTCCTTTCTTGTAAGTCTAGTCAAAGGGGCGGCGATTTTAGAGAAATCCTAGATGAATTGCCTATAATAACCAGCCAGACCCAGAAAACTTCAAACTTCTAAGACGGTCATCGATTGGCTCCAGTTCTTAAGAGCATCCACTTTAGAAGGATCAACAACGATACCTTCCTTTGAAATAACATGGCCAATGAAAAGAAACCTCCTTTAGCCAGAACTCGCACTTGCTGAGCTTCGCATAGAGTTGATGCTTTCTTAGTGATTGCAAAGTCATTCTTAAATGTTCTTAATGTTCCTCCTTAGTCTTGGAGTATATGAGAATGTCAGCAATGAAAATGACTACAAATCGGTCGAGATAGGGATTGAAGACATTATTCATAAGTTACATAAATGCTGTAGGGGCATTAGTTAACCCGAACGACATCACCATGAACTCGTAGTGCCCATATCTGCTCCGAAAAGTAGTCTTCTATATGTCTTCATCTTTAATCTTGAGCTGATGGTATCCCGACCTGAGGTCTATCTTGGAGAAATATTCTGCTCTAGAGATTTGATCAAAGAGCTCGTCGACATGCAGCAATGAATATTTGTTTTTGATTGTGAGTTGATTTAGTCGCCGGTAATCGATACATAACCTGAGAGATCCGTCCTTCTTTTTGACGAATAGCACTGGTGCACCCCAAGGGGATGCGCTAGGTTGAATGAAGCCATTGTCTAGTAATTCTTGAAGTTGCCTCTTCAATTCTTTGAGTTCCGTGGGGGACATCCTATAGGGAGCTATTGAAACATGTGCTACTCCGGGAATGAGTTCAATGGAGAAGCTTACTTCCCTTTCGGGTGGTAAACCGGGTAAATCAGATGGGAAGACATCGGGGAATTCATTCACAATAGGGATATCCTCTAGGATGATTTCCTTAGACTCGGTGACGATCACAGAAGCAAGGAAAGCTTCACAACCTTGCGAGATGACTTTGTAAGTGTGAAGAGAAGAAATAATAGCAGGGTGTTTTCTATATTTGATTCCAAGGAAAGAAAATCTTGGTAGATCAGGTTTGTGGAAGGAAATTCTCCTATTGCTACAATTAATGTCGATATAATGATCAACGAGCCAATCTACCCCTAGGATATCATCGTAGCCTTTCATGTCAAGGCATAGGAGGTTTGTAGGAAGATTATGACCATCTATTGTTACCTCACTATTTTGGTAGTGGGTAGTAAGTTTAGTTCCAGGACCTAAGGGTGTTGTGATCGCTAGGTCCAAAGGTAGAGGAACAGGTGAAACAGGCAAAGTTTTTGCAAAAGTAGTAGATATAAAGGAGTGAGAAGTACCAGTATCAAATAGCACAAATGCAAGATGTGAATAAATTTGAACGGTACCTTCCATTAACCGATCATCCTTGGGCGCTTCTTCATCTAGAACAATATTAAGACGAGCCTGCCTCCTACGCCCGCCATTTAAGGTTTGTTATTTCATGAGGGGCTAATCCGACATGCAGTGCTCCCGACTTCCACAACATAAACACGCCCCTAGGCATTTCCAGCACTCCTCGGCCGAGTGGTCGAACTTCTCGCAAAACGAGCAAGCCGCCATGACTTGCTTGTCTTTTTCTTTAACTTTCTTATTCTTGCTATTCCCATTGCCATTACGGAATCGCTTCTTGTTATCACGGGTCTTATAGGGTTATGTGATGTTGAACCTCTCTCCTTTCTTTCCTCATTGATCGAACTTCTGGCTACACTCTTCTTCCTTGCCTTTGAATTTTTCAACCTTCTCCAAGGTCCTTTCACATAAATAAGCCCATTGGGCCATTTCCGTATATGTATGGATATTTGGGGGTCCAAGTTGAGTTATAAAGATGGGCCTTAGTCCGTCCATGAATCAGTTAACTTTTAATAGGTCCGTGCTAACCAAGTGAGGAGCATATGGTGCCAGCTGAGAGAATTAAAGTTCATATTTCGCCACAAACATCATGCCTTGGCGAAGTGTGGCGAATTCCACGGCCTTTCTCTCCTTGAAATGCTCGGAGAAGTACTGTACACAGAATAGTTCAAGGAACTCCGCCCAAGTGATCTGCCTATTTTGGTGAGGAGCCGATGTTGCTTTCCACCATGTGCCTGCATCCTTGTGAAGTTGGAAGGTGGCTAAAAGGACCTTCTCCCGGTCCGCACATTGCATAACATTAAAGACTCGATCCATATCGTCCATCCAACTCTCTGCTTTATCGGGATTTGATGAGTCGGAGAACTTCAGAGGGTTCAAACTCTGGAAATTTTGATGTAGGTCACTCGGGCATGCCCTCGCGCCAGCTTGGGCCATGGTTTGTAGGGCCTGGGTAAGACCCGCAACATTTTGTTGCATTTCATCCCAGTTGACCCGGTGAGCCATTATGAGAATGAGGTACCTGAGAAAATGAACAATTTGTTAATTCATACGGAATTAAGGGGAATTAATCTAGAGATAATTTCTAAATGACTATGTCATCCCGAGCTCTACCCAATCTCTCATAGGTGGGAAATTTATTTCCTTAGTTCAAAGGTGTGGGTCCTAAATCCTTGGACTTAGCCTATGACATGACATTTTCCTAGGACTTACTTATGCCTAGGCTCTGATACCAACTTAACTATCACGCCCCGAGATATAGATACAGCGGAAGAATATCGGGAACGTGAACAGTTGGCAATACACCTCAAGCTAGCAATATAATCAGAGCGCAATCATTCACACATAAGATGAATGGACACAATGTGGGAATACTCAGAATTCCACTTTATTGAATAATAATCAAAGTTTTTACAATAGAGACTATGACTTGACTCCTTGACACACTTGAGTCAATAAAAATGAAAATTACAAAATATGACTCAATAAAGTAGAAATTACATGATATGACTCCAAACTAACGTAAGGACTCATGACACTATAAGTCTTCTCTCGGGCCTTTAATCATCACTCTCAGATCCATCATCGGAATACTCAGAATCTGTTTCACAAGAGTTTCCTGAAAAGATTGGAAAAGTAGGGTAATGAGCACACTTGCCCAGTACGTATCTTCGTATCAACATGAAGGCAAGTTTAAATAATTAACATTTTAGCTCTTGGATGTAAGATAAATGAAATGCGATAAATCATACGATAATAAGCCAAAGTAATAGCATAAGTATCAAGACATAAAAGATATGAGAGTTCATGTAGAATGAGAGCAACATCGAGAACGCATATAACATGAATATAACTTGGCCTTTCATGAATGAGAATGTACTTTTCATAACCATAAAGTTATGTACTAGAAAGTCATGTAACAAGAATGTACTAACAAGCATGTAATTTCACAAGATTACCTCATGATTTTCACCCGTTTATAAAAAAAGTACTCCCGGCGCAATGCAACGCCAGTGTTCATCATACCCCATGATTTATAGTATGTTTCCGGCTATCTGCTGAGGGGGCTAGCGTCGAGCCCTTGGACACTGTTCGTGCCCGCTCTTGCATCTTCAAGTTATAAATCAAGCTACTTCCACGAGATATAAATAAAGTTTCAGCCAATAATGCACAATTCAAATAATAGTTTTTTGACAACAATATCAAGGGAAGAACGTACCAAATCTGAAATATGAGATCAAGGATGATTTAATGACAGGGTTATGCCACGGAAGGAATCCGATAGCATAACAACACATTCTTCAAATTTTGATAATTCATTAATAACTTATTGAACAAGGTGTTACGTTTTAGACAATCAATAGACCATCTAGGAACATAGAAAAATCAACCTATGGGTCAAACCTCGGGTTAAGAACACTGGAACAGAAGACGGTCATGTCTGGGCCGTATCTTGAATAGGCGGTCAAGTCCTGGCTGCTAGTATGAATTTGTGGTCAAGTATGGACCGTTTCTTGACAAAGTCAACACCAGAGAGAAAAGAAGGGTTGACGCAGTGGAACTCTGAAAAGTGGCAGTCATGGTCGGGCTGCTACCAGAAGGTGGCGGTCTCCAGAGGGCCGCTATCTTGTCCAGAATGCAGAAAATGCTGGTAAACTTGAGTGCTTTCTAAACAAATGGGCTTTGAGGGTACAACCAGCTCGACGTCCTAGTTGGAATCTCAGGCTCGCGGAGACTTACGGAGGCCTTGAAACATGATCCCCTAGTCCGACAGAAGGAATATCCGGCAGAGAGGTTCACAAGTCCAAGAAAGTGCTCCTATCATGTGAAAAGTGTAACTAATGACATCATACCGGAATACGTGCCATATACTTAACAAAGACTCAAAGATGAGTGTGAATCGTGTAGAAAATAACGATCAAACCATCAACAAAACAAGTCCACAAAGCATGTAAAATATATTTTTAATACAAAATTATATGGTTTTGGCATGAAATTAGCATAAGATTAAAGTAAGTTCTTAAAGCATGTAAGTCATGAAACCTAGCATGATGGATGCACAATATAACTATTGACATGAATCCAGGGTCATAACTAGGAATAAGACCTAATTACCTGGGCTTAACATATAATTAATAGGGCTAATCTGCAATCTGTTTAGAGTTGACAAATTGTAAAAATCAGAAAGCAAATAGCGGTCCGATGAGGACCGCATACTGATGGTAGCGGTCAGTTGCAAGGCCGCTATCTAATTATAGCGGTCTCAGGGAGACCGTTTCTTTTCTGCTGTGAGCAGGAACAGAAATTGAGGTATAGGCCTAATCTAGGGCAATATATGCAAGGAAAACATGCAAGATAGAAGAATAAAACATGCCATAACAAAGTTAAATCATGGAGATGCATGAGTTATATGTATTAAGCCACAATTATCATCTTTTTGGTTAAGGGTATAGGGATATGATGCTATGAAAACTGTGCATGCATGATCATAGGAAAACATGAAATTCTCCAAGTAGAAAGCATGAAATCTAGCAAGACAAGAGGGCTTTTAATCCTAACTTGATATTTAAGCCGTTAATGAGATAACCTACCTCTGTAACAGGCTCTAGACTTCAAATTTTGGGCTGGGAAAATGACCTAGTTTCTGCAAGTCCTATGCCAAACCAGCAACTTATCGTCCCTCGCTCTCCTTAACCTCTTGACCTATGTTCACGAAATTTGGAGGGAAGTAAGAAGACATAAAGGGGAACAAATAACCCTAAAGGATCAACCTGAAAATACCTCGATTAGGGCTTTCAAACTCCTGATCTTCCTTGGACCGACACACTATTTCCTACCCGCTCTACAGAGGAACAGTAAATTCGGGGGCTTCTAGCTCTCCAACGGCTTGATCACCTAGCACGTGATTTGAAGAGATGTTAGGCAACACTAAGGGAAATAAATTCTTCTAAAGAACCTATATGAAATTCTATCATCTTACCATCGAACTAGGCGAGCCAAAAGTAAGGTTCATACAGGTGGAACTTGGGACTTATTTATAGGGTTTGTTAGGGTTTGAAAGATTAGCTCAAACTTAGAATCCTAATTTGGGGTAGGATCGATCCCTAAGAGTCCTAGACATATTTTCATGTCTACACACTTCGATTCATGGGGATTTGGATGTTAAAGAAACAAGTTTTTCCACGCTTCTACAACTCACGAAATCGGAAGGAGATAGCGGTCATGGTGGGACCGCCTTCATCAAGTGGCAGTCTTGCGATAGACCGTCATCTGATTTTTAATCCAAAAAAATTATATTTTTCTATTTATCTCCTATTATCCCCTTAATTGGCCTAGTTATCCAATTTAAATCCATAAATAGCCCAATTTACGTTTCTAGGGTGTGGTCTTGGGCCTAAAGTCACAGAATTGGGTTCATGGGCCTAATTTAAGTGGGCTAAACCATTTGGTTAATATAGGGCCTTTAAATTAATTTAATCAACCAGTAATTCCTTAATAGCCAATTTAATGCTAATAAATGGTTTTTAATTCTTGAAAATTCCTATAAAATCCTAGAAAATTCCAAGGTGTTACAGCCTTCGACTGAGTCGTGTGATTCTATGGCTGTTGGATTAGCCAGTCTAGCTAGTCATTCTGATCTTGTGGCAGGGAGCCGCCCTGTGTTCTATGATACTTGAGATGGGTGCATGCGTAGCCATTAGTACTTTGGTGTTTCCTCTCTACAGAGAGTTCCCATGTCGAGTGTCTTTCCCACTAGTCATAGTTTGCTTGGGCAAGCTTGTGCCGACCTGCTTGGGAGCGGTGGAGAGCTAGACTCGGGAGAGAGTTTTAGGCTGGTTGCCATAGGACCTCCCACTATAGTGGCTTGAGTCTGGGCTAAGAGGAAAACCAACTTGAGGGCCTGACATAGGGCAGTCAATCAGTGTGTGCACACTTGGTCGAGGACTACTGTAATACCCCAAAATTTTATATAAATTTTTTGATATTTTTTTGTAGATTAATGAAGTTAATTAGAATTTAAATAGATTTCTTTGGGTTAGATAAGTTATTATGGAAGCACAAATGATAACCAATTGACTTGGCCCATTTAAATAAGCCTAAGAGACATAAAAGCAAGCCCATAAGTTTTGGCCCATATTCTAGAAGCTTAAATTAGTATATTTATGAAATTTATGGGGATAATTACTCCTTATAAAATTATAAAGGGATAAATGATAGAAAGAGTTTGAATTTAATCAAAATTTGGCACCCAAGACCTAAGCGGTCTATCGCGCGACCGCTTGGGACAAGAAACGGTCCTGCCTGGACCACTTTTAAGAGTTCGAACGCGAGTAGTTTAGATCGCACAAAAACTCCATTTTCTACAGTCTAAATCCTCTGGGATTGATGCAATCTGTGGTCTAGAAGACTCTAGAATGTCTTTAGGATGGACTGGTGACCTAATTAGGACTCTAAGTTTATACAAATCCCTAAAACCCTCGCTAAACCTATAAATAGACCCCAGAACTAACTATGCGACCCTTACTTTTGGCTCGCATGGAACTAAGGTAAGGAGGACGAATTAGAGGTATGTTTTATAAAATATTTTGTTCATCATACTAAGGTCTAACTACCCTCCAAATTTCATCTTAGGAGATCAAGCCACCAAGAAGATAGAGGCGTTCAAAGTTGTTGGTTCGGTACAAGAATCTCAGGAAATTATGCGACCGGGCCAGATTGATCAGCAAAATAGGAGCCCTAAACAAGGTAATTAGATAAGGGTTTTTTAGAGTTATTTGTCCCTTTTAATACCATCTTTTTACCCTCAAAATTTCGTGGTCATACGTGAAGAGGATCAAGAGTTAGAAGGTCACGAAGTTGTTGTTCCAATTGAGGACGAGCAGAAAATAGGGTCAAATTCCAATCTTAAATTCGACGATTAAAGTCTAGTCTCGAGGTAGGTTATCTCATGAACGGCTTAAACTTGATGTTAGGAATAAAAGTCCCATGATTTCAGTCATTTTCATGTACTGTACAAAGAGAATTTTATGTTTTATTGGGACTGTGCATTTAGTGTAATCTCCATGCATGAATCTTAGCCCTAATTGAGTTAGAAGAAAATCTCTTCATTATACACAAACCCATGCATATTCTTGACCGATTTTCGTTCTATCATGTTTTACATATCATGTTTTACAGTATGTTCTAGTTGATTCCCATGCATAACATGCCCTAGATTAGTGTTTATTTTACTATTTTCTCTGTTTTCTATCAAATAGACAGAAACGGTCTATATGTGACCGCAAGAGATAGCTAAGCGGCCCCTCGATAGACCGCTAGACTCCTGTAAACGGTCAGCACTAGACCGCTTTTCGGTTCTGAGAACCAGCCCGAGCCTAATCGAATTTTGCCTAAGTATAATTCTATAATTATGGCATTTTTCACTCAAAATTATGTTAAACACCCTAATTTAGCATGAGCATGATTTTAAACTTTATTTTCATTATCATGCAATTTCATGCTTAAATGTTATAATTTTTGTAATTAAATATTTTCTCTTTTGTTTATGAAACATGATTCAATATGGTATTAGAACGTTGTTTTGATTGTTGTTTTCACACGATCCACTCTTATCTCTGGAGTCATTTTCTTAAGTACATGGCATATACTCCGGTATGTGACCATTAGTTACATTTTGCACTTATAGGCACACTCTCTTGGACTTATGAACCTCTCCGTCGGATATTCCTTCTGTCGGACTAAGGGATTATATTTCAAGGCCTCTGTAGGACTCCACGAGCTTGGGATTCCCACTAGGACGTCCAGCTGGTTGTACCTTTAAAAACCCAAATTGTCTAGAAGGCACTTATACCATCATTGTTTTCTGAATTCTGAGTCACAAATGGTCCTGACTCGACTGCATACCTCTGCCTAACGGTCCAGACTTGATCGCCTGATTCATGAAACGGTCCAGGAAACGACCGCTTATTTCCTGATTATGTCTAACCCGAGGTTGAACCTTTGGGTTGGTTTTCTTGAGTTCCTAGATGGTCTTAAGATTATCTGGAGTCCCAACATATACTTAACAAGTAATATTAAGATATGAAACTTAATGAATATACCGTTATTCTGCCGGAATGCTGCCGGAGTATAATATTCTTTTAATTCTTCCTTGATATCTCATGTCAGTTTTGGTACGTTCTATACCTTGGTTACTTGGTCATGAGAATTATTATTTGGAATTAAATTAGTGGCCGAAATTATTATTATATCTCGTGGAAGTAGCTGTATTTATAACTTGAAGATACAAGACCGGGTACAGATTGTGTCCCAGGGCTCCATGCTAGTTCCCTCGATGGATTGTTGGAAACGTGCTATAAACCATAGGGTACGATGATACTGGCATCGCATTACGTTAGGAGTACTTTCTTTTATAAATGAGTGAAAATCACGAGGCTCGTTATGGAAAATACATGCTTGTTAATGACTTTCTAGTACATACCCTTTACAAGGTTGTGTAAAGTACTTTCTAGATACTTACTCATACATTCTTGTCCATGAAAGGCCAAATTTGCATCTACATGATTAATCTTGCTTGTTCATGGTCTATACCTGCTCACATCTACTTGCTCAGTTCTTTCATGATTCTTGGTTATCTTGATTTATATCGCTTGTTTATCATGTTCTTATTATTATTTTTTTATCTTGATCCTATAGCTAAGACATTAATCACTTAAATATTGCCTTCATGTTAATACGAAGATACCTACTGGGCAAGTGTGCTCATACCTACTTTCTCAATTTTCCAGGAAGTACAGGTGAATCGGATTCGGAATATACAAGTAGTGGGTCCGAGAGTGATTGAAGGTCAAATGGATCGAGAGAAGACCTAGTTGTTAAGTGTCTAGTCGAGAGCTATTGTAATTTTCTATTTTCTTGAGTCTATGATGTAAGGATGTTTAAAGTCATGAATCTAATGTACTCTTGGTTACTAGTAGGGAATAAAGTTAGAATTTAGAAAAAATTTACATGTGCAATTACTTTTATGTGATTGTCTTGCGCTCTGATTTCTTGCTTGCGAGAGGCTTACTATGCCGGCTGTTCACGTTCCGATATTCCTTCCACTGTATTAAAAGCTCGGGGCGTGACAGTTAAAGTGGTATCATAGCCTAGGCCTAGAAGTCCTAGGAAAGATGTCGTGTCATAGGTTAAGTCCAAGGTTTAAGGACCCATGCCTATGAAACAAGGAAAGAAAATTCCCCACCCATGAGTGAAATTGGGTAGAACCTGGGTTGAGCTAGTAATTAGAAAATATCTTTAGGATTAACCCATCAATTCTGTTAGAATTAACAAATCTATTACTCTTCTCAGGTACTTTAATCTTATAATGGCTCACCGTGTTGATTGGGGTGGAATGCAACAAACTGTTGTGGGTCTCACTTAGGCCTTGCAAAATATGGCTCAAGCCGGCACAAGGGCAGGAGCTGGTGATCTGCACCGCAATTTTCGTAGTTTAAACACTCCACGATTTTTGGGTTCTTCTGATCCCGATGAGGTAGAAAACTAGATTGATGAAATGAACCGTATATTCGAGGTCATGCAATGTGCCAACCAAGAGAAAGTTCATCTTGCTACGTTCTAGTTAAACAAAGATGCACATACCTGGTGGAAGTCTATTCCGACACCGCCTACAGACGCACCACACACATGGGATGGATTTTTGACTCTTTTTAGAGCCAAGTATTTCTCTGAGCATGTCAAGGAGAGGAAGGGGGCTGAATTCACGTCACTACGTCAAGGCATGATGACAATGGCGGAATATGAGTTACAATTCTCTCGCTTGGCACCTTATGCTCAACATCTAGTGAGAATGGATCTTCTGAAAGCAAATCACTTTATGGACGGGTTGTGGCGCATTTTCATCCAGCAACTTGACCCACAAAACATTCGGACCTACACAGAGATGGTCCAATGAGCACACTTATGTGAACGGACCTTGGAGAAGGTCGATAAACTCAAGGGCAAAGTGGAGGAGCTGAGCCGAAAGTCTGATCGATGAGGTAAGAAGCAAGAAAAATTCAGCATCACATATAACTCTCGGGATAGCAAGAAAAGATCCCGGAATAGGGAGGGCAAGGATGATCGTCGGAACAAGAAGATTAAAGAAGAAGATAAGCAAGTCATGGCGGCTTGCTCGTTCTGTGATAAATTCGGTCATGCGACAGAAGAATGTTGGAAGCGTTTGGGTGCATGCCTAAGATGTGGAAGTCAGGAGCACCGCATGCCTGACTGTCCTCTTCTGAACGAGCAATCATCCACGAGGAGCAATGGTGGATGAAAGCGGCAAGCTAGATTGAATGCCATATTGGAGGAAGAACCAACCAAAGAAGGGGAGCTCATTGAAGGTACAATTCATATTTATTCCTATCCTACTTTTGTGTTATTTGATATAAGTGATACTCATTCCTTTATTGCTAGTTTCTTTGCAAAAATATTGCCTATTTCACATGTTCCCTTACCATCGGATTTAACCATAGTCACTCCGTTAGGGTCGGGAACGGAATTGAAAACCTATTTCCCCAATAGTGAAGTTACTGTAGAAGGGCATAATCTTCCCGCTAATCTTGTATGCCTTGATATGGAGGGCTACGATGCTATATTAGGAGTTGATTGGCTTGTAGACCACAACGCCTATATAAATTATCACAGTAGGATAATTTTCTTTCAAAAACCAGGTCTCCCACGATTTTCCTTTCTTGGCATCAAATACCGGAAGCATCCCTCTCTTATTTCATCTCTTCACGCTTGCAAACTCATTTCGCAAGGATGTGTAGCTTTTCTTGCCTCCATAGTAGTTACCGAGTCTAAGGAAATTTAGATAGAAGAAATCCCCGTAGTTAGGGAATTTCCTAATATTTTCCCTTCTGAGTTACTTGGCTTACCGCCCGAAAGGGAGGTTAACTTCACCATTGAACTCACACTTGGAGCAGCACCAATGTCAATAGCTCCTTACAGGATGTCCCCCATGAAATTGAAGGAACTAAAGAAGCAACTTCAAGAGCAACTATAAAAAAGTTTCATTCGACCTAGCACACCCCCTTGGGGTGCGCCAGTCTTATTTGTCAAGAAGAAGGACGGTTCCCTCAGATTATGCATTGACTACCGGCAGTTGAATCAACTTACTATCAAAAACAAATGTCCACTGCCACGTATTGATGAGCTATTTGACCAACTTTCTGGCACGGAGTACTTCTCCAAGATCGATCTCAGGTCAGGCTATCATCAACTGAGGATCAAGGATGAAGACATTCACAAGACTACTTTCCGAAGCTGATACGGACATTATGAATTTGTGGTTATGCCGTTCGATTTAACTAATGCATCTGCGGCATTCATGCAACTGATGAATAATATGTTCCAGCCTTATCGTGACCAATTTGTGGTCGTGTTCATTGATGATATTCTCATCTATTCAAAGATAGAGGAGGAACACGAGGAACATCTAATGGTTGCCTTGCAAACCTTGCGGGAACACCAACTTTATGCTAAGTTAAACAAATGTGAATTTTGGCTTAAGGAAGGCTCTTTCCTTGGCCATATCATTTCTAAAGAAGGCATTGCAGTAGATCCTTCTAAGGTTGAAGCTGTTAAGAATTGGAGCCGACCGAACACCATATCTGAAGTTCGAAGTTTCATTGGCCTGGCTGGTTATTATAGGCGATTTATCAAGGATTTCTCCAAAATTGCCGCTCCTTTAACAAGACTCACTAGGAAAGAAAATCCTTTCGAGTGGACAAAGGAATGTGAAAAAAATTTCATCGCCCTTAAAGAGCATCTCACCACTACACCTATACTGGCATTGCCCGTAGAAGGTGGCGGATTAGAAGTTTATACCAATGCATCTGCCGTTGGTCTAGGTTGTGTACTTGTGCAAAATGGCAAGGTGATTTGCAATGCTTCAAGACAGTTAAAGCGACATGAGGAAAATTATTCTATCCATGACATGGAACTGGCTGCTATTATATTTGCCTTGAAGATTTGGCGTCACAACCTTTATGGAGAGAAATTCACGGTCTATTCGGACCATAAGGGCTTGAAATATCTATTCTCTCATAAAGAGCTAAATATGAGGCAAAGGCGATGGTTGGAGTACCTTAAGGACTTTGATTTTACTATCTAATATCATCCTGGCAAGGCGAATGCTGTTGCCGATGCGCTCAGCAGGAAACCGATGGGAAAGCTATCAAGCCTCATGAAAGGTATGACCAATCTTATCTCTAAATTTGCTCAGTTAAATTTAGATATTAATATGAAGAAGAAAGAGGATTACTTTATAGCCAATATCTGGACACAACCCACATTAATAGAAGATCGGGTCAAACTCCAAGATAATGACCCTATGTTATTGGAGATCAAAGCCAATATGGCGTAATGGCCGGATTTCTCTATTGCAAATAATGGAAGACTATTATTTAGGGGACGAGTTTGTATACCGGATCATGTGGATACTAAGAAAATGGTCCTTTAAGAAGCTCATAAATCTAAGTACGTCATTCACCCTAATGCTACCAAGATGTATCAAGACCTCAAAAGGAATTATTGGTGGCCCAATATGAAAAGGGAAGTAGCGGACTATGTGTCACGTTGCCTCACTTGTCAACAGATTAAGGCAGAACATCAAAGGCCTGCTGGAAAACTACATCCCTTGACAATTCTGGAATGGAAATGAGAGAGTATAGGGATGGATTTTATCATGGGACTGCCTAAATCAAGAGGTGGACATAATGGGATATGGGTGATCATAGACTGTTTAACGAAATCGGCTCATTTTCTACCTATTAAAAGCTGATGGTTTGTGGATATCTTGGTTGCCTTATACAAGAAGGATATTGTTAAGTTACATGGTGTCCCTGTCACTATTATTTCTGATCGAGACCCTCGATTTACTTCACAATTCTGGAAGGGTCTACAACATTCTTTAGGGACCCGATTAAATTTCAGCACAGTATTTCATCCGCAAACTGATGGACAAACTGAAAGAACCAATCAAGTGGTAGAAGATATGCTAAGACCATGTGTTATAGACTTCGGTGGAAGCTGGCACGACCATTTACCTCTAGTGGAATTTACCTACAATAATAGTTACCAAGCTAGCATTCAAATGGCACCATTTGAGGCACTATATGGGAGAAGCTATCGCTCACCTATCTGCTGGAGTGAAGTTGGGAAAAGACAACTTCTAGGTCAAGAATTGATAAGGGATACTACCGAGAAAGTTAACTTAAATCGAGAAAGACTCAAGATGGCCCAAGATAGATAGAAATCATATGTTGATAATCGAAGGCGTGACCTGAAATTCCAAGTAGGCGACCATGTATTTCTCAAGGTCTCTGATGGGGGCATCCCTTGCCCCTCCACATTTTCAAGGCTCGGATTGTTCGTCGGCATGCATCATTGTGTTTGTCGTATTTTTCTGAGTCTATTCATGTAATTTTTATATTTTATTTGAGTCACAAACTATGTAATTTTCCCTTTATTTGAGTCCGGTACCTAGGTTTGAGAGTCATTTAACTAAGTTGAATGTCATTAGGTTGATTAGGTTGGTTAATGGGCCCAATTCAGTGGGCAAGGCCCAGGGACGCCCTCCCTTGGACTGCTTTGGTCATTAGTTGTTTAGTCATTGTCAATTTGGTCCTAGGAAAAGTATGGAGTCTATAAATAGCCCCCTCCCCTCTCTCATTTGTAACCTTTGACGATCAATATAATAGATAATTCCTTTGTGGAGTTTTCTTCTCTCTCTTGATATTTCTCTCTCTCTCTCTCTCTTTCTCTCTTATCTCTCTCTCTCAAAGGGGCTGCGCCCCCCCTATCTCTCTCCCCTCTCCCACCTACTTTCTAACTCCCCTCCCCTCATTCAAGAGCCTCTCCAACTACCTACAACCCCTCTTAACTCTATCCCAACCCCAAGGTAGCCTCCACCTATCCCCACTCCACCCTCCAACCACCAACCACCCACTCCCCTTCCCCAAGCACCTCTCTCATCTCCCAAGGGAGAATTCCCCACTCCCCGAGCACCCCTTTCCTTCCCCAATACAACCCTTCCCATCCCCAACTATTAACAACCCCCATTAAGTCACATTCCAACCTTGAGAGAGATCTCTCCTTCCCTCTCTCCTTCCCAACCCAAATTCATAGCTACCCTTTCCTCCACCTGCTAGACCACCTTCCAGCCCCCATTTTGCCCCTCCCACACCTTGGATCACCCCCTACCAGACCCCCTCACAGCCCGGGGTCGCCCCCACACCCATCCACCCCATTTCCCATCCCATCTACCCCATTTCCCATCACCTATCACCATCCTGTTCATCCTAGTTCGCAGGTAGCAGTCAAGGGTCAAGTTGCAGAGGCAGCCACATCTTTACCACAAATCTTCAGGTGGTGTACCTTATACTGCTGGAAAGCCTGGTGAGGCTGCTTCGTAGACGAGGTGGTCTCATCATCGTTTGACTTCGGAGCTGCTCGGAGGAGTCATCTTCGTCAGACTGCGCATTTCCTCCCAGGCAGATAACCAGCAGCGACTTTAAGAGACTCCCACGGCCAGCACCCTTGGCTTCTTGAGACGCCATTTGGCTGAGGGCTTCTCCTACAAGTCCCCTGCCATCTCCGAGAAGCAGAACAATTTTTGAGCTCGGAGTCAAGAATTCCAATTTTTTCCCCCGAGGTGCGCAAGGTCAGCTCCCCAGAACTTGGTCCAACCTCTTTCCACTGATCCAGTCATCGCGGTCAGCTCCAACCTCCAACGATGGTTCTGTTGCTCCCGGCTCAAAGAGGACTCGTCCATGATTGTAGTGGTTATGGTCCTGCATCATTTGGACCCCGGGACTGTTCGTGGTACCCTCGCCTTCCTGCAGCAGTAGTCTGGGAACAACCAGAACCAGAGTAGATCAGTCCTGTTCCAGACCCTATCCCAACCAGCGACGTCATCAGGAAATTCTCCAAAAATTCAGACATCCTCCTAAGTCAACTCAGAAAGTTTCGGCACTGGCCTCGACCTCTTCTGAGCTTGGCAGAGCTCGTGACGGCGCTATCATCGACTGCCTGTCAAGCTGTTCCTGAAGCTTGTTGAACCGACGGAGCTCGGCAATTCAGTTTCTAACTTAGCTCCCCCACCCCGCCTGGCCGGCTTACAGCCCCTCCCTACGTGGAGGTAGTGTTTGTTTTTAATTGGACTTCCCCACCCCTAGTACAACCCCTCTGCGAGGGAGTAGTGCATGTACTTGCAGGTCTTCGGCCGAAGCGTCACCGGCGTGGCGTGCTGGTAGCCCACGCTTCCCCACTCGCCCTCATCTTCAGTCGGGGTCGGCATCTTCACGCCGACCAGGTGAGCTACTGAACACTTTTCTTTACTGATTTCCTTTGCTTAATTAGTATTGCATCTTAGTGCTGTCGGTGGTGAGAGGGTGCCGGGTCCCAAATTGTCATCAAATTGAGCGACCACCGCGGAGCGAATTGTGAGAGAGACCCTACAACCCACGCCCTTGGCATGCTGGCCGCCCGTGAAATTGGGCATCCCGGGCCCTTAGGGGTTCAGCCTCAAGCTAGCTAAATCCCCTGGAGTGTCAAGGTCCCACCCTGGACCCTCTCTATCATCACCGGGTTGCCCACGGGCACATGTGTGCGTTACACGGGTGAGTCCGCTAGAGTGGGTTCGCCGCTTAAGGTTGATTGCTTGTAAGTCTAGGTCCAAGGTGCATTGGTCTAGTGGATATCACCCCTAAGGTGGTGTCACATCAATTGGTATCAGAGCAAGTTCTTAACTTGTCTCTACAAGTTGGTCCTAGGGTGCGCATATGCATTTAGAGTCTCCCAGTGCATCGCTCTTGTCCACTAGCATGGCCGCCTCATACCGACCTTACCCATCGGCCCTCTCCATGATTCCAAACCCCCAAGAGAAACCCACCACCAACACACATGGCCTCCACGGTTCTGTCAACTACCTAATTGGAGCCTTGGCCTATGCCAATGAGCGGCTTGATAGCCTATCAGGTCGACTCGACCAACTAGGAGACAATAGGTGTAAGATCAGATAGTTAATGGATTCTTAGCGGATCCTTATCGGTATTGAAGTGTGGAAAGAATCATGAATTTAGGCTATTTTATTGGGCTTAATGGGCCTAGTTTAATGGGCTCAATCAAATTATGTAAGCTTTTAGAAATCAAATAAGGCATATATACAATATCACTTATTTTAAAGCCATTTTGCAATATGAAGTTTTTTCACAAAAAAAATAAATATAATAAAATCATTTTTTGTGAGAAACTCTCATGGTTTCTCTCTCTCTTCTCACCCTCTCTCTCTCGCACGCACGACCCTCTCTCTCCTCTTGCTCCCTCGGTGGATTGATCACCCTGGGGTGCTGCAGGGTGCGCAGGTGGTGGTGTTGGCGAGCCTGAGGCATGTGGAGTGCGGTGGCGTCGTCCTGGAGGCGAACCGTGAAGCGTGGAGGCAAGAAAACCACGTGGAAGGCGCGTCGTTCTTCGTGTGGAACGGTGAGGGAACGTTGTTCTTGGCTTGAAACAAGTAGGGGGACGGATTCCTTACTTCGTTAAGATCGTTTCCCCACCCCTTGGCGTGCGAATGGCCAGCCGTAATGCATGAACATCATCATTATGTCTTCAGAGCATGAACATCATTATTTATGTTTTCAATCCATTATGGCCATTGTATTTATGTTTTCGGGGCATATAATTGTTGTATTATGGGTGTGGGTTGAGGAATGGCAGGTTCAGACATGTTTCCCATCGATTTGGATCGATTGGCAGGGGACTCATTGAGTTTCCCGTGTTTAGGGTTCTCTGGGCGAGTAGCGGTTGCTCCAGAGACCTTTTTTAGGACTGCTTGAGGCGGCGGACGCTCGCGGTCACCCTCTGACCATTTTTTTTATCGTTAGCGGTCTTAGACCGACCGTTTTCTGTTGTTAGCGGCCCAGCAAATGACCGCTACCACCCTTTGACTGAGTAAGGCGGTGGACGGCTCGCGATATTTGACCCGACCGTCTTCTGTCCGTTCGCGGTCTATCGTACGACCGCTTACGACCGTATTTACTTCCGTTTAAAATTATATGCAATATTTGTGCCTTAGCGGTCATGAGGAGGACTACTTAGGCCGTGTTCGCGATCGATCGGGTGACCATTTATGAACCGTTTGTGATCCTCCATTTGACCGCTAATGCCTGCAGCATGTTAATTTTAGCCTGTTCATTTAATTATGCATTCTATACTGCATATTCGCCATGTTTAATTCTTCTTATAAACTGTGGCATTTTTTTAGATCCCAATAGAATTATTTTCTCTTTCCTTGTGATAGAACCATTAGTCGTAGCCCAACGACCTCGAGTGTCGGCCCACCTGGGAGAGGTGGCAGGGTAGTCCCAGTTTACGATTTTTAACCTAGTTTCCGTGGGCCCCCTTGCTTGGCAGTAGCGTCCTACTGGGGGGGAAACTGGCTAGAGGCCTGGCTCAAGGCATTGATCCTGTGTGTGCACACGTGGATAGGGGCTTGGACTGACACTGACGAGTGTGACCCTGACTAGTACTTGTCCATGGTTACTGTTACGTGTCTCGCTTGCCGTGATCCAGGCTTGTGTAGATACTTGAGACGCAGTGTAAGTCGTCAGTGGACACGTCTGGTCTTCTTTCTGGTGGTCCTTTCTCTCTCCTGTCACTTGGAATGGTTGAATTATTATTTTATTGGTAGATTTCAAGTACTCATGTCTATATTAAATGGCATTTCTATTAGCTGCCTTTAATTTATTCACATGCATCTGTAGTTTTATTTCCTATCATTTCCTTTATGCTATTGCATGTTTAACTGCTTTATATTTTAGTTGCGAGGTAGGGATCCACGTGAACCCTACTGAGTCTTTGTTTTGAGACTCACCCTTCCTTTTCAGGTGAGACGGAGCAGCAGACCGCCAGTTTCTCTCGCGCTTTCGGTGGGAAGTCTTATACGCTAGCTGTGGTCGGTCCTTTTGTCTGTCTTTTGTTTTCTTTTGGCCGGGGTATGGCCCGTGTAGTTATTTATATTGTCTCTTGTACAGTGTCAGACGTGTGATGTTTGGATCTGGACTATTTTATGTAAATATATCACTCTGTTATTTTATTTTGCCTCCGCTTAAAATTGTCATTTTATAAATGCGCGTGTGATTCCAATCCATTATGCACCTCCTCGACCAATCCTCCCAACCCTTCCGGGGCCTCATCAGCCTCTTGGGTGGCCTCTCCGAGTTCTTGGTATCGGTTTACCGGTATCTGGATCTCCGGGTCGTTACAAGAGGCCCGCCCCAAGGGCGGATGATAGAAGGACATCTCCCCCACCTCCCACCTTTGATGGAACTCATCCTAATGAATATTTAGATTGGGAGGCTTCAATGGACCATTACTTCGAGTGGAATCCCATGTCCGAGGATAGGAAGGTTCGATTTTCCAAAATGTAACTAACCAAAAGGGCTCAAACCCATTGGTTCAAAATTGAAGGCTTAAGGATAATTAGAAGGGAAGCTCCCCTCATCACATGGGGGGACATGAAGGATCAATTTAGAGCTAGATATGTTTCCCCCTCCTACCTGGGTCACCATAGCCCAAGGAGCACTTCAACTCCTCCATCCCCACCCGGCCAACCCAAGACCCCAATCACCCAATCCCCACCGCCTCCCACCTCTCCTACCCCGGCCACTACATCTACACCCTACCTCCAAGTCCTCACCACAACCAATATCCACAAGCCCAAGTGGACTCTGTGTCCACCCCTCCACCGAGACCCATGACAGCCACCACCCCCAAACCCAAAATCCCTCACAAAACCCATACCCCACAAGCCCCCTTGGGCCCCACCACTACCCCTCCATCACCCCCCATAAGAGACACACCTCCCAAAACCAATCAACCCAAACCTCCTCACCCAACCAACCTTCCACTTCCAACCCCAATCCTACCACAACCTAGGCCTCCACTACTTCCACTCCCAACCCCAACCCAAGTCCGACCTCGCTCACCACCCCAGATGCGCCATGCACCGGCTATCACCAAACCACCCATCATAGACCTTCCTACCCCGTTGTCCTTGGAGGTTGTGGTCCACACACGCACCCAAGTGGAGATGGATACCAATCCGGATCCACCACCCACCATAGAGGGAACCCAAGAGCCTCAAACTCCTCCCACCCCTCATAGTCCGGACCTTCAAGAGCCAACCACCACCACTCATGGCACCCTCACTGTGAATGAGTCCATACTACAATGGCTCAAGCGAGGCCCCACCATCCCTAGTTCACCCCCACACCTCTCACCCATGGGACATCAATCCCAAATTGTTGCCCTCCCCTCCTTTCACACCACGATCCAATCCTACTATGAGGTAGAGGGTTGGGATGACCTCGTCAAAGGCCTACAGTGGCAACTTGAGCTGACGTGTTTGTTGACTCTAGGGACAGACCGACCCAAGAGCCTTGACCTCATCCACCCATGCATCGGGTCTATCACCTCGATTTGCACCATTGGTTACTACACTAGTGACCTCTTTCTCCTTCTCCCCATGGAGGAGGAACCCATCCCGGTCCATTCCTCACCCATACAGATCCCAAGGACATTGGCCAACCCACCCACTCACTACACCGGCCCAATCATCCCAATAGATGAGGATGACCCACCTTGTGAAGACCTTGAGGACATAGAGCACTTCTCCCTAGGGAACCCATTCCATGACCCCTTGTGACGTGATCGGCAAGTGGCTTCAACAAAATTATCAAATAGATATTCATGTTTTAGTTGTCTCATGTTTATGTTTTAGTTGTCTCATGTTAATTGGGCCATATGTATGGGCCTAATGGGTCATGTTTTATGTTTTGTAGTAATTATGTCTCCAACGATTATGTAAGAGTCTTTTTTTTATTTTGTGTCTTTTAGTCTTCCTAAGAGAGTTATGATGAGTAGGTGTTAGGTGTTAGGTGAGTTGTCTTTTGGTCTTCTTAGTGGAGTCTATATAAGTGTCATGTAACCTCTCTTTTAAAAAAATGAAGTGAATCAAAAATATTTGGAAAACTACCTCCAACATGAGGTCCCTTACCCTCCTTCTATCTCTCTCTCTTTGGAGTGGATTCTCCAATATTCTCTCTCTCTCTAGGAGTGGATTCTCCTGGGTTCTTTCTTTCTCTCTAACTTCTCTCTCTCTCTCTCTAAGGGGTGGATTCCCCTCTCTGTCTCTCTCTTTCTCTCTCTCATTATCTCTCTCTTTCTCTAAGGGGTGCGCCCCTTTCTCTCTCCTCCCCCTCCCAACCACTTTCTCTCTCTTTCCCTCCTCTAATAACTCTTTCCCTAGTTCCCACACCCTTCCATTAACTCACCCCAACCCCAAGAGCTCTCCTCCAATCCTCTCCTCACCTCCCAACCCCCAACTACCCCACTCTCCTTCCCCATGCATCCCACCACCTTCCCAAGGCTAAAATAACTCCTCCCAAGGCCCAAATTCGAAATTCCTTCCCCTCTCCCATTCCCCCCACACCCTAGGTCGCTCAACTCCAGCCCCAACCCAGCCAAGGTCGCCCTCCCCTTCCCTCCATCTCATTCCACCACCATTTGCCACCACAAGGTTTCAACTTCATTGCAGGTCGCAGGCAGCAAATTTGGTCCTAGAAGCTGCATCATCTCCGGCATTTCCCTAAATCTTCTAGTAGCAAGGCATACATCTCTGGAAAGGTCGTCCAGAGAGCTTTCCAAGAGAGGTGGTTTCGTCTCCATCCGAGTACTGGGCTGATCAGAAGGTCCATTCTCCCTCGACTGTGTAAAACTGCTCGGACAGAAGACCAGAGCCGGAGTGGAAGATATGCAGCGGCCAACCTCCTAGGAATCTGAGCAGGCGTTCTTCATCAAAAATCTTCTACTCTGAGTCTTCTTTCATCCCTAAGAAGCAGAGCTCTGTTTGGCATCCTGATCCAGAAGTTATCAATTTTCTTCCACCGGGCATGCATTTCTGCTTCCACTCTGTTGGCATCGACCACCTTCAGTGTTCAAGCTCTACCGGCCATCTCCGACCATATCTGGCAGCCCCGTCAGTTTCGTTGCAAAGACGACTCGTCAACGGAACCAACAACTTCAGCGGTGCCTGATTCCGAGCTCGGGAGCGGTCGCAGCATCCTCGTCTTCCCACTGCTGAGAACCTATTACAGTCTGCGCAACATACCTGCCACTCTGTTCAACCGTCTGCCCCGACCAGAATCGGCGTCTACAGAAATCAAGAAAATTTTGGTGTCTTCCCGGTCCAGCTACAAAGAGTTTCCCACTGGTTTCATCTTCAGCAAAAATCCGGAGTGGCCGTAGTGTCAAGAGAACCGACTGTCTGTTCTGAAGCACAGAGAGTGGACAACATCGGCATCGGTGGCCTTTTCATCACTTCTAGCTCGAATCCCCCTCCCCGCTTGGTGTCACATCAAAATGGTATCAGAGCAAGTCATCCGATTTGTCCCAACAAGTCGGGGTCCTGCAGTTTGAGATTCGAGAATCAAGGTTCGAGGTCGAACCTTCTCCAAGTGGAGGGGTTTGACGTGATCGGCAATCGGCTTCAATAAAATTATCAAATAGATATTCATGTTTTAGCTGTCTCATGTTTATGTTTTAGTTGTCTCATGTTAATTGGGCCATATGTATGGGCCTAATGGGCCTAATGGGTCATGTTTTATGTTTTGTAGTAATTATGTCTCCAACTATTATGTAAGAGTCTTTTTTTTATTTTGTCTTTTAGTCTTCCTAAGAGAGTTATGATGAGTAGGTGTTAGGTGTTAGGTGAGTTGTCTTTTGGTCTTCTTAGTGGAGTCTATATAAGTGTCATGTAACCTCTCTTTTAAAAAAATGAAGTGAATCAAAAATATTTGGAAAACTACCTCCAACACGAGGTCCCTTACCCTCCTTCTATCTCTCTCTCTTTGGAGTGGATTCTCCAATATTCTCTCTCTCTCTAGGAGTGGATTCTCATGGGTTCTTTCTTTCTCTCTAACTTCTCTCTCTCTCTAAGGGGTGGATTCCCCTCTCTGTCTCTCTCTTTCTCTCTCTCATTATCTCTCTCTTTCTCTAAGGGGTGCGCCCCTTTCTCTCTCCTCCCCCTCCCAACCACTTTCTCTCTCTTTCCCTCCCCTAATAACTCTTTCTCTAGTTCCCACACCCTTCCATTAACTCACCCCAACCCCAAGAGCTCTCCTCCAATCCTCTCCTCACCTCCCAACCCCCAACTACCCCACTCTCCTTCCCCATGCATCCCACCACCTTCCCAAGGCTAAAATAACTCCTCCCAAGGCCCAAATTCGAAATTCCCTCCCCTCTCCCATTCCCCCCACACCCTAGGTCGCTCAACTCCAGCCCCAACCCAGCCAAGGTCGCCCTCCCCTTCCCTCCATCTCATTCCACCACCATTTGCCACCACAAGGTTTCAACTTCATTGCAGGTCGCAGGCAGCAAATTTGGTCCTAGAAGCTGCATCATCTCCAGCATTTCCCTGAATCTTCTAGTGGCAAGGCATACATCTCTGGAAAGGTCGTCCAGAGAGCTTTCCAAGAGAGGTGGTTTCGTCTCCATCCGAGTACCGGGCTGATCAGAAGGTCCATTCTCCCTCGACTGCGTAAAATTGCTCGGACAGAAGACCAGAGCCGGAGTGGAAGATATGCAGCGGCCAACCTCCTAGGAATCTGAGCAGGAGTTCTTCATCAACAATCTTCTACTCTGAGTCTTCTTTCATCCCCAAGAAGCAGAGCTCTGTTTGGCATCCTGATCCAGAAGTTATCAATTTTCTCCCACCGGGCATGCAGTTCTGCTTCCACTCTGTTGGCATCGACCACCTTCCGTGTTCAAGCTCTACCGGCCATCTCCGACCATATCTGGCAGCCCCGTCAGTTTCGTTGCAAAGATGACTCGTCAACGGAACCAACGACTTTAGCGGTGCCTGATTCCGAGCTCGGGAGCGGTCGCAGCATCCTCGTCTTCCCACTGCTGAGAACCTGTTACAGTCTACGCAACAGACCTGCCACTCTGTTCAACCGTCTGCCCCGACCAGAATCGGCGTCTACAGAATTCAAGAAAATTGTGGTGTCTTTCCGGTCCAGCTACAAAGAGTTTCCCACTGGTTTCATCTTCAGGAAAAATCCGGAGTGGCCGCAGTGTCAAGAGAACCGACTGTCTATTCTGAAGCGCAGACAGTGGACAGCATCGGCATCGGTGGCCTTTTCATCACTTCTAGCTCGAATCCCCCTCCCCACTTGGTGTCACATCACCTTGGACCCCTTCCTTTGGGAGCTCGGGTACCCATGTCACCCACCCGCATCACCCACCACCCACCCTTTTCTACCCCCACCCACCATGTTGGGCCAAGCCCACCTCATCGATGACCCAGGTTACACCATAGGAACCATGACCTTAGGTAACACCCGCCTACAGATTGAGGAAGTGCCCCACCCCATATCCACCTTCCTAGATCCCTTCGACCCTTTCACATGGAAGTTCAAAGGTCATCCCACACCTATGCACATGGAAGTCATCTTTGGGATAAGCATGCATGTGTCTTGGCTTACCACACCACTTGGCATGAACACTATGTTGGGTCCATTCATTCACATCACCCACATGTCATATAGGAAACAAGAGTGGTCCATATTCGGATGTAATGGTCCTCCTTCATTCATCATGGGTCGTAGGCATGATAGGAGCATTCACTGATGTCCTGGTCCACCGGCATTTATCACCCCCATGCATGATTGGATCACATATGGATGCCCAAGTCCTCTTAAGTCCACCCAAGTCTACATGGCAGTATTGCATGATAGGTCCACTTATGGATGTCCCGGTCCTCCCAATTCTATAAAAGTATCCTTGGCGTCAAAGCATGACTGGTCTGAATATGGTTGTCCTGGCCCCCCTTGCATATCATACATTCCCCACTCACACCGCATCGTAGTACATGGCATGAGTATTTAAGCAAGCAACAAGCAATGAGCGGTGAGAACGACAAGAAGCGGGCAAAAGCTCACGAGCGCCACTTGGAATTCCAAGTTGGAAACTGGGCGATGATGACTTTGGAGTGGCTCTACCCTAGGGTCACCTCCAATTTGAGGGCACGAGGACTTGGACCTTGCCAAGTTCTGAGTGGCTTTGGCAACCCGGCTTACGGGTTGGACTTACTAATGGGTTTTGGGATTCACCCCATTTTCCACGTGGCAGATCCGGCACCCTCTATGGGCACCGCAGTAGATCCTAGTTAGTACCTCGAGCCTCTACCTACCTTTGAGAGTGACACCTTCGGAGAGCCTCCATAAATCAGCTTGAGAGCCCGATGTAAGTACACGGAGGCAATACAAGGCAAGCAGGGTACCATCATCGGCAAGAAGGTGTTCTTGGGCTACCTTGAGAGGCTAGAGATCCGTCCCCCGACTAGGGACGTGGAGTTGAGTTTGGAGATCGTGGCTCACCTAGAGCTGCATTTGGTGTACTACTTCCCCGATGGACCCATACTCGACGGGGTCGAGCTTTCCCCACCCCGGGGGTATGATCGGGGCATCCCTTGCCCCTCCACATTTTCAAGGCTCAGATTGTTCGTCGGCATGTGTCATTGTGTTTGTCATATTTTTCTGAGTCTAGTCATGTAATTTTTATATTTTATTTGAGTCATAAACTATGCAATTTTCCCTTTATTAGAGTCCAGTACCTAGGTTTGAGAGTCATTTACCTAAGTTGAATGTCATTAGGTTGATTAGCTTGGTTAATGGGCCCAATTTAGTGGGCAAGGCCTAGGGGCAGCCTCCCTTGGACTACTTCGGTCATTAGTTGTTTAGTCAGGGTCAATTTGGTCCTAGGAAAAGTATGGAGTCTATAAATAGCCCCCTCCCCTCTCTCATTTGTAACCATTGATGATCAATATAATAGATAATTCCTTTGTGGAGTTTTCTTCTCTCTCTCTTGATATTTCTCTCTCTCTCTCTCTCTCTTATCTCTCTCTCTCAAAGGGGCTGCGCCCCCCCCCCTCTCTCTCCCCTCTCTCACCTACTTTCTAACTCTCCTCCCCTCATTCAAGAGCCTCCCCCACTACCTACAACCCCTCTTAACTCTATCCCAACCCCAAGGTAGCCTCCACCTATCCCCACTCCACCCTCCAACCACCAACCACCCACTCCCCTTCCCCAAGCACCTCTCTCATCTCTCAAGGGAGAATTCCCCACTCCCCAAGCACCCCTTCCCTTCCCCAACACAACCCTTCCCATCCCCAAGACCCCCATTAACAACTCCCATTAAGTCACATTCCAACCTTGAGAGAGATCTCCCCTTCCCTCTCTCCTTCTCAACCCAAATTCGTAGCTCCCCCTTCCTCCACCTGCTAGACCACCTTCCAGCCCCCATTCTGCCCCTCCCACACCTTGGATCGCCCCCTACCAGACCCCCTTACAGCCAAGGGTTGCCCCCACACCCATCCACCCCATTTCTCATCCCATCTACCTCATTTCCTATCACCTATCACCACCATGTACATCCCAGTTCGCAGGCAGCAATCAAGGGTCGAGTTGCAGAGGCTGCCACGTCCTCACCGCAAATCTTCAAGTGGTGTACCTTATATTGCTGGAAAGATTGGCAAGGCTACTTCGTAGGCAAGGTGGTCTCGTCGTCGTTCGACTTTGAAGCTACTCGAAGGAGTCATCTTCGTCAGGCTGTGCATTTCCTCCCAGGCAGACAGCCAGCAGCGACTTTTAGAGGCTCCCACAACCAGCACCCTGAGGTTCTTGAGGCGCCATTTGGATGAGGGCTTCTCCTGCAAGTCCCCTGCCATCTCCAAGAAGCAGAACAATTTTTGGAGCTCGGAGTCAAGAATTCTAGTTTTTCTCCCCAAGGTGCGCATGGTCAGCTCCCCAGAACTTGGTCCGACCTCCTTCCACTGATCCAGTCATCGCAGTCAGCTCCGACTTCCAATGATAGTCCCATTGGTCTCGGCTCGAAGAGGACTCGTCCGCGATTGTAGCGATTCTGGTCCCGCATTATTTGGACCCTGAGAGTGTTCGTGGTACCCTCGCCTTCCCGCAACAGTAGTCTGGGAACAACCAGAACCAGAGTAGATCAATCATGTTCCAGACCCTGCCCCAGCCAGCAAAGTCATCAAAAAATTCTCCAAAAATTCAGACATCCTCCTGGGTCAACTCAGAAAGTTTTGGCACCGGTCTCGATCTCTTCTGAGCTTGGTAGAGCCCGTGGCGGTGCCATCATCGACTGCCTATTATGCTGTTCCTGAAGCTGGCAGAATAGGCAGAGCCCAGCAATTTGGTTTCTAACTTAGCCCCACCACCCCGCCTGGTCGGCTTACAGCCCCTCCCGGTGTGGAGGTAGTGTTTGGTTGTAATTGGACTTCCCCGCCCCTAGTCCATCACCTCTACGAGGGAGTAGTGCATGTACTAGTAGGTCTTCGGCTGAAGCGTCATCGGCGCGGTATGGGGGTAGCCCACGCTTCCCCACTCACCCTCGTCTTCGGTCGGGGTCGGCGTGAAGACGCCGACCAGGTGAGCTACTGAACACTTCTCGTTGCTAGTTTCCTTTGCTTAATTAGTATTGCATCTTAGTGCCGTAGGCGGTGAGAGAGTGCCCAGTCCCAAATTGTCATCAAATTGAGCAACCACCACATAGCGAGTTGTGAGAGAGACCCTACAACCCACGCCCTTGGCGTGCTGGCCGCCCATGAAATTGGGCATCCCGGGCCCTTAGGGGTTCAGCCTCAAGCTAGCCAAATCCCCCGGAGCGTCAAGGTCCCACCCCGGGCCCTCTCCATCATCATCGGGTTGCCCACGGGCATATGTGTGCGTTACACGGGTGAGTCCGCTAGAGTGGGTTCGCCACTCCAGGTTGATTGCTTGTAAGTCTAGGTCCAAGGTGCATCGGTCTAGTGGCTATCACCCCCAAGGTGGTGTCACATCAGTCTCTCCGAGTCGAGGTATTCGAAGGTTCGGCATCAAAGGCAAGCTTACATCAAGATTCATTGGCCCTTTTGAAATTCTTGAAAGAGTGGGAGAGGTGGCTTATCGTCTAGCATTACCTACACAGTTGGCTGGAGTTCATGATGTATTCCATATCTCTATGTTAAAGAAATATGTTTATGATCCATTCCACGTTATTACTTATGATAATATGGAAATCCAATAGGATTTGACGTACGAGCTAAAGCCAATCAAAATAATTAAACAAGAGGTATGTCAACTTCGGAATAAAACCATTCCCATGATCAAAATCCAATAGACCAAATCTTTCCCATATGAAGCAACATGGGAGACGGAAGAAGCCATGCACAAGAGATTTCCTGATCTGTTTGAATTTAAGTACACTCTCCCTTAAAATTCATGTAATTGAATTTGGGGACCGAATTCTCTTAAGTGGGG
This sequence comes from Amorphophallus konjac, assembly GCA_022559845.1. Taxonomy (NCBI): domain Eukaryota; kingdom Viridiplantae; phylum Streptophyta; class Magnoliopsida; order Alismatales; family Araceae; genus Amorphophallus; species Amorphophallus konjac. The sequence continues at coordinate 145,307,009 of CM040120.1, forward strand.
GAGGGTGTAATACCCCAAAATTCTATATAAATTTTTTGAGATTTTCTATAGATTAATGAAGTTAATTAGAATTTAAATCGATTTCTTTGGATTAAATAAATTATTATGAAAGTACAAATGATAACCAATTGACTTGGCCCATTTAAATAAGCCCCAAAGAGACCTAAAACCAAGCCCATAAGGTTTGGCCCATATTCTAGAAGCTTAAATTAGTATATTTATGAAATTTATGGGGATAATTACTCCTTATTAAATAATATACAGATAAATGATAGAAAGAGTTTGAATTTAATCAAAATTTGGCGCCCAAGACCAAAAGCAGTCTATCGTGTGATCGCTTGGGACAAGAAACGGTCCTGCCTGGACAGCTTTTAAGAGTCCAAACGTGAGCAGTTTAGATCGCACAAAAACTCCATTTTCTTCAGTCTAAATCCTCTAGGATTGATGCAATCTATGGGCTAGAAGACTCTAGAACACCTTTAGGATGGATTGATGACCTAATTAGGACTCTAAGTTCGTACAAATCCCTAAAACCCTAGCTAAACCTACAAATAGACCCCAAAACCAACTGTGCAACCCTTACTTTTGGCTCGCGTGGAACTAAGGTAAGGAGGTCGAGTTAGAGGTATGTTCTTTAGAATATTTTGTTCATCATACTAAGGTCTAACTACCCTCCAAATTTCATCTTAGGAGATCAAGCCTCTAGGAAGATAGAGGCATTCAAAGATGATGGTTCGACACAAGAATCTCAGGAAATTGTGCGACCGGGCCAGATTGATCTGTAAAGTAGGAGCTCTAAACGAGGTAATTAGATAAGGGTTGTCTTGACTTATTTGTTCTTTTTAATACCATCTTTTTATCCTCAAAATTTTGTGGTCATAGGTGAAGAGGATCAAGAGTTAGATGGCCACAAAGTTGCTATTCCAGTTCAAGACGAGCAGAAAATAGGGTCAAATTTCAATCTTAAATTCAACGATTAAAGCTTAGTCCAGTGGTAGGTATCTCATGAACGGCTTAAACTTGATGTTATGAATAAAAGTCCTCTGATTTCAGTCGTTTTCATGTACTGTACATAGAGAATTTTATGTTTTATTGGGACAGTGCATTTAGTGTAATTTCCATGCATCAATCTTAGCCCTAATTGAGTTAAAAGAAAATCTCTCCATTATACACAAACCCATGCATATTCTTGACCTATCTTCGTTCTATCATGTTTTACAGTATGTTCTCGTTGATTCCCATGCATAAGATGCCCTAGATTAGTGTTTATTTTACTATTTTCTTGATTTTTTGTCAAACAGATAGAAACGGTCTATATGTGACTGCCAGAGATAGCTAAGCGGCCCCTCGATAGACCGCTAGACTCCTATAAACGGTCCGCACTAGACCACTTTTTGATTCTGAGAACCATCCCGAGCCTAACCGAATTTTGCCTAAGTATAACTCTATAATTATGGTATTTTTCACTAAAAATTATGTTAAACACCCTGTTTTAGCATGAACATGATTTTAAACTTTATTTTCATTATCATGTAATTTCATGCTTAAATGTTATAGTTTTGTAATTAAATATTTTCTCTTTTGTTTATGAAACATGATTCATGGTGGTATTAGAACGTTGTTTTGATCGCTGTTTTCACACGATCCACTCTTATCTCTAGAGTCATTTTCTCAAGTGCATGGCATATACTCCGGTATGTGAGCATTAGTTACATTTTGCACTTATAGGCACACTCTCTTGGACTTATGAACCTCTCCGTCGGATATTCCTTCTGTCGGACTAGGGGATTATGTTGCAAGGCCTCCGTAAGACTCCGCGAGCCTGGGATTACCACTAGGATGCCGAGCTGGTTGTACCTTTAAAAACCCAAATTGTCTAGAAGGCACTTATACCATCATTGTTTTCTGAATTCAGAGTCACAAACGGTCCTGACTAGACCGCATAGCTCTGCCTAATGGTCCAGACTTGACCGCCTGATCCATGAAACGGTCCAGGAAACGATCGCTTATTTTCTGATTTTGTCTAACCTGAGGTTGACCCTTGGGGTTGGTTTTCTTGAGTTCCTAGATGGTCGTAGGATTATTTGGAGTCCCAACATATGCTTAACAAGTAATATTAAGATATGAAACTTAATGAATGTACCGTTATGCCGCCGGAATGCCGTCGGAGTATAATATTCTTTTAATTCTTCCTCGATATCTCATGTCAGTTTTGGTACGTTCTATACCTTGGTTACTTGGTCATGAGAATTATTATTTGGAATTGAATTATTGGCCGAAATTATTGTTATATCTCATAGAAGTAGCTGGATTTATAACTTGAAGATGCAAGATCGGGCACAGATTGTGTCCAAGGGCTCCATGCTAGTCCCCTCAACGGATTGTCGGAAACGTGCTATAAACCATGGGGTACGATGATACTGGCGTCGCATTACGCTGGGAGTACTTTCTTTTATAAATGAGTGAAAACCACGAGACTCGTTATGGAATTTACATGTTTGTTAATGACTTTCTAGTACATAGCCATTACAAGGTTGTTTAAAGTACTTTTTAGATACTTACTCATGCATTCTTGTTCATGAAAGGTCAAATTTACATCTACATGATTAATCTTGCTTGTTCATGATCTATACTCGCTCACGTCTACTTGCTCAGTTATTTCATAATTCTTTGTTATCTTGGTTTATATCGCTTGTTTATTGCATTCTTAATTTTTTTTATCTTGATCCTAGAGCTAAGACATTAATCACCTAAATATTACCTTCATGTTAATACGAAGATGCCTACTGGGCAAGTGTGCTCATGCCTACTTTCTCAATTTTTCAGGAAGTACAGGTGAATCGGATTCATAATATACAAGTAGCGGGTCCGAGAGTGATTGAAGGTCAAATGGATCAAGAGAAGACCTAGTTGTCAAGTGTCTAGTCGAGTCCTTTTGTGATTTTCTATTTTCTTGATTATATGATGTAAGGATGTTTAAAGTCATGAATCTAATGTACTTGTGGTTACTAGTAGGGAATAAAGTTAGAATTTGGAAAAATTTTACTTGTACAATTACTTTTATGTGATTATCTTGCGCTCTGATTTCTTGCTTGCGAGAGGCTTACCATGCCGGCTATTCACGTTCCGATATTCTTTCCGCTGTATTAAAATCTCGGGGCGTGACAACTACGGACATGTGCTGACAAGCACGACCCCGACTAGACCCTTGTCTTTGGTTACCTGGTATGGTGTCTTAGTTTTTGCCTAGGATGAGTAGAGAGACACCTGAGGCATGGACAAAGTCGTTAGTGGACGTATCCGGCCTTGCTTTTAGTGGACAATTCTCCCATCTCGTGGCATGTGACTCTCTTGAGTCGAGGTTTTAGTTTCCCGTCAGCAAGGATGTGGTTCTTAGGGTGGCTTCTGTGTACATTTCCTAACGTAAAGGTCTAGGGTTCCCATAAAGTTATCATGGTTTCACCTATAGACAGTGTAGGGTTCATGAAGGCAATGTCGTTCCTGTACCCTTGGACCACGTGGTCTTGGTCTGGGCCTCCATCTACGAGGACGGGCCTTCATGACAAGGATGTTGCGGTTTTTTCTTTAGTAGTGTAGCTGTGGTTTTACCGGTGGTTCGACGGTCCCAACTGTGAGATCAGGGTTTCCTTTCTGGTTCAATTAGGAGTAGCTTAGAGAGCTATGTTCTGCCTCCTTCTTCTATTTTTGTTGTTGCTACACTCGCTACTGATGTTATTGTTTTTATTTCTATCATCGCTGTTGTTTATTGCTGTTGTTTCGTGGTAGGGATCCGGGGGACCCCTATTGAGCCAATAAGATAAGGCTCACCCTTGTTTTTTCAGGTGTTGCAATTCCTCTTCGAGATTCAAAGGTGCAATGCGGAGATTCATAGTTGCCAGCTTGCTAGAGCCGGGGGCGTAGCCGATAATTGAGTATGTTCCCTTTCCTGTAGACTGTACTTTATGGACTGGACTCCGTAGTTAATTTATTAATTGAAAATATAATTTATTTCTTGTTATTTAAAAGTTAATTATGTAGTTATTTCCTATATTATTTTAAATTTTAATGTACCTCCACAACACTAATTAACCTTTTCGAGCCTTCCAACTCCTGGGTGGCGGGCTAGGATTCAAATGGTATCAGGTAATTCTTGATATCCGAATCTTGGGTTGCTCCAACTGTCATCCATTTTTTTGCCCAGAGCCTTTAGTTCATTCACTAGAGAGGTGAACCTAGCCTCCATATCTTTGATGGTCTCGCCCTTCTCCATCTTAAAATTTTCATACATAGTGACCAACAGGTTGATCTTGGTCTCCTTGACTCAAGGCGTACCCAGGGCGTGCCTTCATGCTCTTCCTCTAGCTTGTCTTAGACTTTAGCAGAGGAGCAGGTACATACTCTATGAAATTCTTCTAGGTCAAAGGTGCAAAACATTAGACTTAAGGCATGGGTGTTTAAAGATGACATATCTTTCTCAGCTCTACCCCATTGATCCTTCAGAGTGGTTATAACTCTATTGCAAATATCCGAGCAACGGAATACCAATGGCACGTCACTCGATACTACAACTCCAGAGTCCGAGATAGACATTTCCAGCCAGGGGACTTCATCCTGAGAAAAGTCGAAGCCTCTCAACTACTGGAAGCGGCGGGAAAGCTAGCCCCTAACTGGGAAGGCTCCTACCGAGTGGTCGAGACGCTCGGGAAGGAGGCGTATCGATTGTCCACCATGGAAGGAGCACCCATCCCTCGAACATGGAATGCGACAACACTACGCAAGTTCTATTTTTGATCATCTGGCAAACACGCACATGTAAGCAATGTAGAATAAACGACATTCCTCTCTTTTCATTAAACTCTGGTGTACATCAAGTAGGCCGCAGATATATAAATATCAGCAAATAAAAAATTACATCAACTGGTACTATGACATGAGCGGAACGCTCAACTAACTCGGGTGAGCACTCCTACGTCCAGCCACTGACTCTGCCTAGCGCAGAAACTGGCTCGGATAAAGGATAGCCGACCCTGTTGGTTCGAGAGGCTCGGAAGAAAGGTGCCAAAGATATCAGAGGAAGAAAAAGAAGGAAAATAAGAGAAGGCCTCCTCTGCCAACTCTTTGGAAGGAGGACGGAAGCCGAACAGAAAGCAAGCACCCTCAAGTGGTGCGAGCAAGGATAAAGGCATCCTGCGAATAGTGAAAGAAAGAGGAAAAGAGGGGAAACAACAAAAGCAAAAAAGGAAGAAGTCGACCCAAGATAAATGAAGAGGAAGCTTGAAGAGCTCCCCCTCTAAGCAATGGGATCGATGGCGGAAAAAAAGGAGGGGCTGGATAAGTAGTGAAAGAAGGAAGCTTGAAGAGCTCCCCCTCCCCTCAGGATTGCGTCGGCGGGTCGGGGGCACGAAGGTGACATGCTCCGGCATGTCGAACCCTCTTCAAAACCATCCACCGACTGTCGAACCCTCTTCCAAACTGGAGTAGTAGGAGCTTCCCTCCTACTGCTGTCCGCATCATCGTCTTCTGAAGCACCTTCCATGCTCCACTGAGATCGACAGCACAACACTTCGCGGAAAGGGAAGAAGGGGAAACCGTCAGGGATGGCCTTAAGTAATGGAAGGAAGAGGACACGCCCCTCGGACCTTTTATAGGCCGAAGGGGAGCTGATTACCTTAAATGACTTTCCCCTTAAAAAAATGCGAAAGGAGCCTTCCCTGAGACGGTTACCGCATTTACCAACATCCCCCTCAGCAGGACACGCGAAGCAGCAAGTCATTTAGGGCATGGGAAAGCGGAAAGGCGCCGGCGCCATGTCAGTTATCTGATAGATTAGCACGCGAGTTATCTGATAGCAGAAAAAATTGGTGCCTTCCCCAACAACTATAGATACGGTAGTCAACTCACACCAAAGGCGGTAAGGAATAGTCAATTCAACACATAATATCGCCGCTATTATACTTTCCAAAAAAAGGTTTTACGCAACTACATAAGGGAAAAGAAAAAGAAAGAAAGAGCTTGTACATCAGGCCACCGGCCCATCTCGAGGCTCGGTAGATGAGGGCCCCTCGACACCAGATGATCCGCCCCCGATACTCTTGACGACGGCCGACCCAGGCAGTGACCCCACCTGCGTGGGAACTGTCTCAGTCACGTCCCCTCCCAAGGTTGCTAGAGTTGGCGATCGCTCGGACGAGACCGAGGCCCCTCGACTCCCCTTTTCGCTTGACGTCTGGTGGGAGGAGTCGGTGGAACCCCAGTCTGAGTCATAGCGCTGCCCGATAGGGAAAACGAGCCTAGACGCTTGGGCCTCCGCCTCTATGATGGCCCGATGGAAGCCCTGGGAGAAGCCCTTTCGAAGGCCCCGACGGTAGCCCGACTCAAAGTAGGGGAAGGCAGTCTTATGAAGAACTACGTGATAAGCCTCTGAGCATTTATATTGCTTGAACGCTTCCACCCCAGCTAGCTCCGCCTTCCTCTCAAGCTCGGCTATCCTCTGTTCCATCTCAGACAACCTCCTCTCGGCCTCGTTCCGTGCATCCTTGGCCCCCGGACTCGATCCTCGAGTCCCTCACGCTCGGCCTTCCATTGCTCGTTGCGCTCGACCTGAACTCTGCGCTCCATCTCCAAGAGCCCATTCTTCAGATCGACCATACGACGGGCCTGGGCCAACTGCTCAGCCAACAACCGAGCCTCTACCTGGCTCGACCACACCTGTGCTCGGAGCGGGGCCACCTCCCAATGAAGGTCCCCGAGTTCGAGGGTCAAACGCTCGACCTTCCGATCAAGCGCACTATGGGCCCATGAAAGAGACTCCCGCTCCTACTCCGCCCGAGCATACGTGTCCACTACGTCAGCCCCTAGCTGGGCCAAGACTAGACCACCCTCCATAATCCGCTCGAGAAGCATGGAGGGGGGACTTTTCCTAAGTTCTCCTCGCGTGGCTCCCGAAGCTATGAAGTGGCACCTCCGGTATAGAGGGGCCCGGACACTAAAGGTACTGGTCGAGGGAGGGGAGACCCTCTCCAGGGCGACCGGGATTGGGGTGCCTCCCCTGAGCGACCTTGCCTTGAGGGCCCCACCGGTTGGCTCGGGCTAGGCTGCCTCGCCGCATACCTCCCCGGCCTCGGTCGACTGCGACTGAGTCGCTTCATCCTGCGACCCTCCAGCCTCGACAGGCTCGGACCGAACCCCTCCGTCTTGCGCCCCCTCTGTCTCGCTCGGTGCCCCGACATCGGCCACGACCCCTTCTGCATTGGCCCCCTCTTGCTCTATAGAGGGAGAAGCCAACAGAGGAGCCTCCTCAGCCGGGCGGGCGACCTCCACCTTTCTCACCCATTTCTTCTCGGCAGACAGGGCCTGCATCGAAGACCTTAGCAACTTCGCCACAGGATCCTTACGCTTGACCCCCCGACGCTCGGAAGCGTCATCCCTGACGTCCCACTTGCCCTTATCCCAGGCGTGGGATGAGCCCTCCGAAGCTTGAAGATCACTCAGAACCGGTGTATCATCCTCGTCGATAACCTCCAGCTCGGCTGGCAGTGCCTCCTCCTCAGCCGCTTGCCTCAGGTCTGAACGAAAGAGAGCAAATTGTGAGAAGGAAGGCACTTACCCGATAAAAAAAAGGGGGGGAACAAGCCTCTGAAACCCTTACCTGTCGACAACTGCGCTAGAGAAAGGTACTCCTCGATATTGGATGGGGTCACCAACTCAGCAGTCAACCGGCGATTCTTCAGAAGGATAGTAGCCTCCCTCTCCACCTCCGGGGAGACCTCCGTTTGCTTCGAAGGAACGTTCGGGTGAAAGTTGGGCACCGTCAGGAAATCCCAAGACACACCGACCGTAGACGCGCCCATCCAGAAGTACTAGCTCTTCCACCCCTTGTGAAAGGAATCCTTCTGGGAAAGGGACACGCAACTCCTTTTTCGCTTTGCCTGGATGAAGAAGAAGCCCTTCCCTGCTTAAAGGTTCTCTTTCAACTCAAAAAAATAGTGGAAAAGGTCCAACGAGGTATTCACCCCACTCTGGCCACAGAGGAAAATGAAGGAGAAGATAAGGGTATAGGAGTTGGAGACCAGCTGAACAGGAGCAAGCCGGTAGAACCGAAGCAAATCAGCAACAAAGGAATGGAGGGGTAGGCGAAAGCCGCATTTCCAGGCCAAAAGAAAGGAACAAAAGCAGTCAGAACTAGTGGCCAGGCTAGACTCGTGAGGTTCAGGCGCGGAGAAGTGGAACCGCCAAGGCAGCCTATACTGATTCTCTAGTCGCTTCACATCAACCTCACCCAACTAGCTGCGGAGAGGCTCTGACGGTGCCAAAAAAGCACTTGGGGCATGTTCTTCCCACCGCCCCTCGGCCTTAGGATTTTGGTCCGCCATAGAATAGATAGAAGAACTGGAGGAAGAAGGGGAAGGCTCCGGACCAGAAGACTCCGGAGGAGAAGGAAGCTGACGGATCACCGCCGCGGTAATCTCTTCTAGCTCCGCAAAAGCCGCTGCGATTCTCTGCTCCTCTGAACTGCTATCGCGGCGCGTGAGCCCCCCCTCAAATATCAATGCAATAGAAGGCAAAACCCTAAACCACGAAAACAAAGGGACGCAAGCAATGCGTGATGCTTATAACCCCCAGCCTGGAGCGGCACAGCGTTTCGATCTCCCGAAGAGGGGTCTTCTCACAATAATTCACCAGAATTATCATCATGACGGATGTATTTTCAGGACAAGCCACATCATGTTGCCCCTGCCAGAGAAAGATCTGCACCCAACTAGAGCCACGAAAAGTCCGGCCGAAATGCAACTCGTCCGAGCCTAATTTTAGCTCAGGAGTAGGAGGGGGACAAGTGGAGAGGGGAAATCTTTCAGCCCGAACGGAGAGGCCAAACGAGGTCCGACCCGACCCAACAAGGCCCGGCTCCTTGAAGTGATACCCCAGGGCCCACTCAATACAAGCCTAATAACTCATCCGGATCAAGCACTTCCTAGGCGGCCTTCAGGTTGGGAAGTTCGAGCATCAGATCGATCGGGAAAGCTCCTTCAGAGCCTAGTATTCCCTGCCCAAGCCACCCACATCTCCTAGGCCAGTGCCTCGCGCCCAGGCCAACTGATGGCAGCTTATCTATATGGCCGTTACGAGTCCTTTAAAAGCTAGGAGCTCAAGGGGATAGGGGAGACCAAGAGTTCGTGTGCTATGAAGAGCCCACAAGGAAGACGTAACCCCCCCCGAAACTCCTCAGCTCATAGGGATCATACACTAAACGAGCCACTATTTAAGTCGGAAGAGCCCTAGTGTGAGGAGGTAAGCCAGAAACCCTGAGCAAGAACCACTTCACCTCTTGGTGGAGAGGGATCTCGCGCCCCCATCTCCCCCCTATCTCCCCCCTTCGCACCAGTACTCTACTACACTTGCTGACTTAAGCATCGGAGGGTTTTCCGCAGGGATCCATCCCTGGGCACCTCTGACTTGTTTCCCTTATTGCAGTTCATGCTTCAAGTGTATGTGGTTATTCTCTTCCCCGCTCAGGAGTAGCGCGAGATCGCCCCTCTTCAATACCCTACTGATTTCCTACTTTCTCTCATGATTTGGAGCTGAACAGTGTGAGTTTGAGCGTATTTTCCTGCTTTAAGGGTGAAAGCATGTTTCGGGGGTGTGAGTCGAGATCGCCATTCTAGGCGACTGTTTTTAGTTTAAATGGTATCATTTGAACCCCTGGCATGTTGGGATTAGATTCTCGCCAATTTAACTCCATTTGGTTGTAATTTGGGGCCAGTACGAGGCTGTTTGCCCTCGTGGCTCATTTTGGGTCGATTCGTGGGAATCGCCTATTTCTTGCCATTTTATGGTTGTTTTGATCCCTTTTGGTTTGTGGGAGGTTGATATCGACTCTAGGTATGTTTCCCCATCGTTTAGGAGCGATTGGGGCGTGGAAAGATCGAGTTTTGTACTTTCCTATGATTTTCGTACCAGTAGGAAGTAGCGGTCAAACCAGAGACCGCTAGTTGGAGAAACGGTCCAACGAGCACCGCTATCTGGCTTGCAAAATGGTTTCTATGTCAGTTTCTAGTTGCAGTCTAGAGACCGACCACAACTAGGTAGTGGCAGCCCTAGGAGGATTGCTACTTCCTAGAAATGGTCCCAGGGAGACCATTATTTGATTAAGTCGGTTCCTAGTAGCGGCCTTGTGGCTAACCGCCTTATGAAGTGACGGCCAGGCAAAGGACTGCCACCAGGATGGCTTATCGTGCTTTTTCGAGAAGCTTTCAAGGCGGTTTGGAGATGGCAGTCTCGCCAGGACCGCTAACTTCAAGAGACGGCCATAGGAGGACTGTTACTTCCAAGAGACGGCCCTGGGAAGACCGTTTCCTGCCTGTTCAACCATGCAAATAGCGGCCCTACTGAGACCGCCACTTTCTAGTAGCGGCCAGGGTTAAGACCGCTATTTGTCTGGGCTTTTTTGTAGCAGCCAGGTAGATGACCGCCACTTGCCCAGAGCGTTCTTTCGCGTTGGTTTGGTTTCCGGTTGTTGTGGCCTCGACCCCTTGGTTAGCCCAATGTTCCGTGGATGTCTTGGATGTGTTATGAGGGCTGTGACCTTGTTATAGGGTGTCTGAAAGTGCCAATGTATCGAGCGGTATTCCGTGTTATTTCGAGAGTCATTATGGTTTCCGGTCAACCCGGTTATGACCCAGCAGTTGACAAGTGACCTCGTGAGTGTCTCAGCTATCCTGTGAGGATCGAGACTGTGTTTTGGACGCTTGGAGGTATCATATTACCTCAGTTTGTGTGTCCATGTGGTTGGAGGGCTTTGATAATTTCTCATGTTCCGTGTTTCGTGTTATGCAGAATTATGAGTCCGTTGAGCGGCCTAGGGGCCGAGGACTCCCAATTGATGTGGATCCAGCTATTGTGTGCTGCTTCCATATGTTTTATCGATATTTGACTTCGGGACTAGGCTGATTGGTGGCATGTTACCGCTTTGTGCGATGATCTTGACCCGAGTCTTGTGACTCAAGGATCGTTGTGTTAGCAGGTCTAGTTGGATGTCCAGAGTCTGGAGGTAGTTATGTGTGTTGTCTTGTGCTTCGTGGTACTTGTGACAGGTGCGTGTTTAGCCTATCCGTACTTCACTATTTTGAGTCTCTATGTCTAGTGAGCCTCCACTAGTCGTAGCCTGACGACACAAACTATGTGTCGGCCCACCTGGGAGTGGTGGCGGGGCGAGTTCCCAATTGAGACGGTTTGTAGGATGTTGTCGTGGTCCCCTTTGTCTTGCCGTGAGAGTCCTACGGGAGGGGAAAACCAGCTAGAGGCCTGGCTTAAGACATTGAGCTTGTGTCTGCACACGTGGTCAGGGGCGTTTGGACCAGCGCCGATGGGCGTGACCCTGACTAGTCACTCATTACTATTGTTCCTTGGTTCTTATTCAGTGTCTAAGTTGCCGCATTCGAGGCAAGTGGGAGATGCTTGACGTGTAGTGTAAAACGTTAGTGGATGCATCTGGCTTTTCTTCTAGTGAGGAGGTGTTTCTGTCACATGACACATGACTTGTGGCTTTTGTGACTATTTTCCGTCACTGTTGACATGACTTACCGGGTAGTCTGTGTTCAGCTTTACCTGAGGTCAGTGTAGTGTACATGACGGTGAGATCGTGTATGCGTTGGTGCTTTTAGACCGTGTGGTCTCGAGTTGGGATTTTGTCTCTGTAGACGATCCTACACGACTGAGGTATCGTGATGTTGTCCTTGCTATATAGCCAGAGTTCCTTGAATCGGTTTAGTGATTCTTGACTATGTGTCTGGGGATCCGTGTCTTTGTCGATTAGGAGTAGTTAAAGGGTTGAGGTCTTATCAGCTACCGTGTTTCCATTAGTACAGCTGTTTTCCTCTTTACTTTTGTTGTTTCTACTCTTGTTCCTGCTTTGGTAGTTGCTTTTGTTGCACTACTGTTACTGCGTGTGTTTCATGGTGGGGATCTATGGGACCCCTACTGAGCTAGTGAGATGAGGCTCACCCATGACTTTTCAGGTGTAGCTGTTCTTCCTCGTGCTTTGGAGGTGCAGTGCGGTGGTTCTTAGTTGCCAGCTTTGCCAGTGTCGGGCTTCCCCCGACTTGAGAGTACGTTCTCTTTTCTTTTGTATTGTACTTTAGTTGGACTGGACTCTGCTTGCTCTGTAGTTTTAATTTGTTTAATTAAAAATATAATTTTATTTCTACTATTTTAGCAATCCTGATCGTAGTAATTAATTGTTTACTGCTTTGTCTAAAAGTTCAATGTACTTACACACACCCCTTTTATCCCTTCGGAGCTTTCTCGCTCTTGGGAGGCCTCTCAGAATCCAAGTGGTATCAGGTTTACCCGGTATCCGGAGTCTGCATCGTCATAGTTGGTATCAGAGCGTTTGTTTGTGAAAGTACATGGGAATTCAAGATATTGCAGTGCTCAGAGTCCATAAGGTCCAGTACAGTCGGCAGCTGGCATAGGTTTTGTGTTCCTTTACCGCTTTGCTTCTCGCGTGAGAGCTTGCGTGCGCTATGTTGTGCTACGAGATGGTTTTTATTTTCATCAGAATGTTGGCGTATGACCTGAGGATTGTGATGGAGCGTAATCCTTCTTCATGGCCATGGTCTCGATTGTGCTGCGCTGGGCAGAGTTTACCGGTAGGCGTAAGTCTATGGTGCAGTGTTCGAGTTTTTCCATGGCTTGATCAAGTGGTTGATGGGAATTATTTTTGGTGTGATGGCCGTGCATGTTCTCCGAGGAGATTAATCTTGTTTGGGCTGTCCCAGCTTGAGGTTTGGTCAGCCCCTGAGGTGTTAAGGTTGTGTTCAGGTGGTTGTTGGATGCCATGATTGAGAGAGTGCTCGGGCGAGCCTAGGATTTTCTTCCTGGTGAGTTACTGTTAGTCGAGCTTGGCTTTTCTCATCCTGTCTTGTGGCATTGTTTCAAGGTAAGCTTTGGAAGTGCTGTGATGGGGACATCCCCAGTCACTCCATCTTTTTTCGAGACTTCGGTTGCTTGCCATCGGTGCATCATCATCTCCATCACTTAATTTTGAGCAGTAGCATGTAATTTTCATTTTATTGGAGTCATAGATGTGTAATCTTTTTTTATTTGAGTCAGTTAATAGGTTAATGGGTCAGTTTGATAGTCATTTGGGCCCAACTAGTGGGCTAGGCCCAGGGGCGCCCCTCCCTTGGACTTGCTTGTCATTAGTGCACTTAGTCAAGGTTAGTTTGGTCATATGGAATTATGTAAGCCTATCAATAGGCCCCCACTCCCCTCATATGGAACAACTTTTGATGAATCATTTGAATAGAAGAAACCTTCAAGTCTCTTTCTCCTCCACCAAATTTCACTCTACTCTCTCTCTCTCATTATCTCTCTCTCTCTAAGGGGTTCGCCCCATTCTCTCTCTCCTCCCCCTCCCAACCACTTTCTCTCACTTCCCCTCCCCTAATAACTCTCTCCCTAGTCCCCACACCCTTCCATTAACTCACCCCAACCCCAAGAGCTCTCCTCCAATCCACACCCATCCTCCCAACCCCTAACTACCCCTCTCTCCTTCCCCAAGCATCCCACCACCTTCCCAAGTCTGAAATAACTCCTCCCAAGGCCCAAATTCGAAATTCCCTCCCCTCTCTCATCCCCCCCACACCTTAGGTCGGCCCAAGGAGATCCCTTTAGGTCTGGTCGCCCCCCTCCACCTCCTCTCCATCCCACCCCTCTCTAGTGCACATCCACCCCTATCACCACCAACAGCAGCTCTAGCCCCCCCCTCAACCCCATCCCTACCACCCCAGCCTCCTTGAAGACCCCAGCCACATCCTCCCCTCTCCCATATCCATCATCCATCATCCCCTTGCTGCGTTACCCCCCCTCCTACTCCATTTGCCATCACAAGGTTGTAGCTCCGGTAGCAGGTCGCAGGCCACAAGCATTGGTCCTAGAAGCTGCATCGTCTCCAGCCCTTCCCTGATTCTTCTGGTGGCAAGGCATATACCTCTGGAAAGGTCGTCCAGAGAGCTTCCCAGGCGAGGTGATTTCGTCATCGTCCGAGCACCGAGCTGCCCGTGGGAGCATTTCTTCCTCGACTGCGCAGAACCACTCAGGCAGAGGACCAGAGCTGTAGATCCGGTTCGACCATGGCCTCTCCCTTGCAGATCTTGGCGCAAGACTTGGCTGAGAGCTTCCCTCTCAAGTCCTCTTTCATCCCCAAGAAGTAGAGCTAAGTTTTGACATCGGCATCAAGAGTTACAAATTTTCTACTTCAAGTGTGTCAGGTCAGTTTTTGGGAGCCAGAATTGATACATCTCTACTGTTCGGGACTTCACGATCATCTCTGACATCTGCCGACAACACTGCTGGTACCGACGGAAAGAGTACTCGAGCACGATCGCATCGGTACCTGCCATGCCTCCAACAGAGTTTGGATCATCTCGTAGCATCCCCGTCTTCATGCAGTAACACCCTGAGAGTACCCAGAGCCAGCGAAGACCACCCCTGTTCTCGGCTCTGCCCCAACCAGCGACAGCGACACAAAATTCCAAGAAAAATCCGGCGTCATTCTGATCCAGCTACGAAGAATTTCCAATAGGTTTCATCATCAACAAAATTCTGGAGTGGCCGCAGCGTCAAGAAAACCAACTGCCTGTCCTGAAGCGCAGAGAGTGGTCAAAATCGGCATCGACTACCATTCTTTGCTTCTAGCTCGAGTTTCCTCCTTTTGCTTGGCCGGCTGAAGGCCCCTCCCTATGTGGAGGTAGATTTGGATGTATTAACAGTTAACCCCCACCCCAAGATCCCCCTCCTGCGAGAGGCGTAGTGTTGTAATCACTTAAACAGGGTCAAGCAGCATCGGCGCGGCGTGCGGGTGCGTATCCACGCCTCCCCGCTCGCCCTCGTCTTTCGGTCGGGATCGGTGTTCTCACACCGATCAGGTGAGCTCCGAGACACTTCCCTCGCTGGTTTATTCGTGCTTATTAAGTATTATCTTTAGCTCCGTCGGACGGTAAGTGAGTGCTTGATCCAAATTTCCCTCCAATTGAGTGGCCACCGCGGAGTGAGGTGAGAGCGACCCTACAACCCATGCCTTTGGCATGCTGACCGCCCACTAAATTGGGTATCCCAGCCCCTTAGGGGGTTAGCCATAGTGAAGCCTAGCCTCGGAATGTCAAGGTCCCACTTTGGACCCTCCCCACCATTGCCAATTTGCCCACGGGCAATAGTGTTCGCTAAGCGAGTGAGCTCGCCCGAGTAATTTCATCATCAAAGTTGCTTGCTTGCGAGTCATAGGTCCAAGGTGTATTGGCCTTGTGATTACCACCCAAGGTGATGTCACATCAAGTTGTATCAGAGCAAGTTCACAACTTGTCTCTCCACAAGTTGGTCCTATGGCATGTTTATGCATTTAGAGTCCTCAATTGCATCTCTTTTGACCACTAGCACGGCCGCCTCATACCAACCTAACCCATCGACTCTCCCCATGAGTCCCAAACCCCAAGGGAAACTCACCACCAACACACATGACATCCCCGGCTGTGTTGACTACCTCATGGGGGCCATGACTAATGCCTTTAATCGCCTAGATAGCATAAAAGGTCAACTTACCCAATTAGGTGACAATGGGCCCACCCCAAGGGTGGACGATAGAATGGTCCCCCTCCCACTTCCCACCTTTGATGGAACCTCTCCTAGAGAATATTTAGATTGAGAAGCTATAATGGACTAGTACTTCACTTCGTATCCCATGTCCGAGGATGAAAAGGCTTGGGTTGCCAAAATGCAACTTACCCAACGGGCAAAAACTCATTGGTTGCAAATTGTCGGGTTACGGATACTTAGAAGGGAAACTCCCATCACCACTTGGGGGGAAATGAAGGAACAACTTAGGGCTAGATATATTTTCTCCTCCCATTCCGAACACCGAAGCCCAAAGAGCATTTCAACTCCTTCATTTCCCCTTGGCCAACCCAAGACCTTAATCACGCATTCCCCACCATTTCCCACCTCTCCTACCCTAACCACCACATCTACATCCTACCTCCAAGTCCTCACCACAACCATATGTCCACATACCCAATTGGACCCCATGTCCACCCCTCCACCTGGGCCCATAATGGCCACCACCCCCAAACCCAAATCCCCTCACCAAACCCGTACCGCACAAGCCCCCTTGACCACCACCGCAACCTCACCATCGTCCCCAAAAAGGGACACATCTCGCAAAACCAATCAACCCAAATCTCCTCACCCAACCCACCTTCCACTTCCAACCCCAATCCTACCCCAACTTAGGCCTCCACTACTTCCACTCCCAATTCCAACCCACGTCCGACCTTGCTCACCTCCTCGGGTGCGCCATGCGTCAACTATCACCAACCCGCCCACCATAGACCTCCCTACCCCATTGTCCTTAGGAGTTGCAACCCACACACCCACCCAAGTGGAGAGGGATACCCATCCGGATCCACCTCCCAAAATAGAGGAAATCCAAGGGCCACACAACTCACCCACCTCTCCTATCCTAGCTCCTCAAGAGCCACACACCCTTCCCCATGACACCATCACCATAGATGAGTCCGTACTCCAATGGCTCAAGCGAGGCCTCACCCTTCCTAGTTCACAACCATGCCACCTACCCATGGGACATCAATCCCAAATCATTCCCACTCAGCCTCATGTCACTTATCAAACCTCCTATTGTGTGGAAGATTTGGGAGACTTAGTGGACTACCTACATTGGCAAGTCCACTTGACCGATATGCTAGCCATGAGGCCATCGGAGCCTAGCACCATTAGCCTAGCTTACCCCGCTATTGGCTCCATCACTTCCATCTACACTAATGGCCAATTTACGAGTGAGATCATCCTCTTTCTTCCCATGGAGGAGGAACCCATCCTAGTCTACTCCCCAACCATTAAGATCCCAAGTGCTTTCATCGACCAACCCATTAGCGACCTTGGCCCAATTATTTTGGAGGAGGATGACTCACCATTTGAGGACCTTGAGAACATGGAGTACCCCTATCTAGGTGACCCTTACCATGATCCCTTCAACCCCTTCCTATGGGAGCCTAGATCTCCATGTAACCCACTCACCCTATTCACCCCCACCCACCTTACCCTACCCATATCGCCCATGTTGACCCAAACTCCTCCCTTCCTAGAATCGGGTTACACCATGAGAGCCTTGACCTTAGGCAACATACACCTTGAGATTGATGAAAAGCCCCACCCCATAACCACCTTCCTATATCCCTTCGACCCATTCACATGGAAGTTCGAAAGCCATCCCATATCTATGCACATGGAAGTAACCTTTGGGATAAACATGCATGTGTCTAGGCTTACCACACCACTTGCCAAGATTCATGAGTCGGGTACATTCATTCACATCACCCACATGTCAAGTAGGAAGCATAAGTGGACCGTATTCAGATGTATTGGTCCACCTCCATTCATCATGAGTCTTAAGCATGAAAGGAGCATATATGGATGTCCGGGTCTCCCGACATTTGTCACATCCATGCATAAAAGATTCCTCTATGGACGTCACGGCCCTCCTAAGTCTGTCACAGTCTTCATGGCATCAAAGTATGATCAGTCTACATTTGGCTGCCCCGGTCCACCTTTGCACACCATACTTTTTACACCAAAATCGCATCGTAGTGCATGGCATACGCATTCTCGCAAGCATCTAGCAACGGGCGATGAGGATCACAAAGAGCGGGCAACAGCTCGTAAGTGGCACTTGGGATTCCAAGTAGGCAACTTGGTAATGATGACATTGAAGTGGCTCTACCCTAGGGCTAACTCCAAACCGAGGGCACAAGGACTTGGACCTTCTCGACTTCTAAGTGGCATTGGCAAACATGCTTTTGGTCTGAACTTTCCAAAGGATTTTGTGATGGGAATCAAGCAAGCTGCCAGGCCAAAGCTGATCATGGAAGCTGCTGGGCCGAAGATCAATGCGCTACCTTTGGGTAGCGCGACCTGGAAGAAGGCACTAGGTTTCCCTAGCGTGATATCAGACAGAAACGGAGTTGCTGACGGTCCAACTTTTCGGCACGTGGAACTCCCAAAAGTCTTCAATGTTAGCTATTTTCCATGGTTGTAATCAATGTTCTAGCGTCATTTTGTCTTCCCCTTCCCCTATATATGTATCCCATCTCGTTTGATAGAAAAGAAGAAGCAATGAATCTATGAGTGTTTATGAGTATAGCAATGGCTATCTCCCCCAATCTTTGGAACCCCCTTTCTTCCTCCCCTCTCCGGATGCGATGCCCAATCTTCTTCTCTTGATCCTCTCTCTTTTCCCCTTCAATGGACGATCGAAGCTCTGGATGCACCGGCTCTGAGACAGGGTCGGGTGTGAGGCCCCATTCAGATCTCTGTTCTTCCTCCACCGCCGTTCACCTTCCTCCACCGCCGCAAAGGATGCTACCAAGGCCAAGATGGAGCTTGGTTGCACCGGTCCTGTGATGGGTCCGGGTGAGAGGCCCTAGTCAAGCCCCATCAACGGCCCTAGTTCGTTCCATCACATCCTCTTTATCCCCCATCACCCACCCCCGTAGCCGCCTTCACCAAGTTATCCTAGCTAGTATTAGGTTAGTTTAATCCCTGTTTAGGGTCCCTCATGTGTCTGTTTAGGATCCCTCGTGTAATACCCACCTTCCAATATGTTTCTCCCCTGTGATTCATTCCCCCCGAAGTCTTCTACGGGCGCCTCAATGTCGAAGTTCGTCATTCTGCCAACTTCTGTGAACGCGCTAGGACGATATAACACGTTCTTCAAGAAGGTGCTAGGCATGTATAGCGTGACCATGGGTAGAATGAAGAAGACCCCCACTTCTATCCCACGTCAAATGGTATCAGAGCTTAGGGAACCAGGCTGTTCTCACAGACTGGGATCTTGAGCTACAAGGTTCGAGGATGAACCTTCCCAAGTAGAGGGGTTTGATGAGAATCAAGCAAGCTGCCAGGCCAAAGCTGATCGTGGAAGCTGTTGGGCCGAAGATGAACGCGCTACCTTTGGGTAGCGCGACCTGGAAGAAGGCGCTAGGTTTCCCTAGCGCAATATCAGACAGAAACGGAGTTGCTGACGGTCCAACTTTTCGGCGCTTGGAACTCCCAAAAGTCTTCTATGTTAGCTATTTTCCATGGTTGTAATCAATGTTCTAGCGTCGTTTTGTCTTCCCCTTCCCCTATATATGTATCCCATCTCGTTTGATAGAAAAGAAGAAGCAATGAATCTATGAGAGTTTATGAGTATAGCAATGGCTATCTCCCCCAATCTTTGGAACCCCCTTTCTTCCTCCCCTCTGCAGATGTGATGCCCAATCTTCTTCTCCTGATCCTCTCTCTTTTTCCCTTCAATGGGGGACGATCGAAGCTCTGGATGCACCGGCTCTGAGACGGGGTCGGGTGTGAGGCCCCATTCGGATCTTAGTTCTTCCTCCACCACCGTTCACCTTCCTCCACTGTCGCAAAGGACGCTGCCAAGGCCAAGTGGAGCTCGGTTGCAACGGTCCTGCGATGGTCCGGGCGAGAGGCCCCAGTCAAGCCCCATCAACGGCCCTAGTTCGTTCCATCACATCCTCTTTATCCTCTATCACCCACCCCCGTAGCCGCCTTCACCAAGTTATCCTAGCTAGTATTAGGTTAGTTTAATCCCTGTTTAGGGTCCCTCATGTGTCTGTTTAGGATCCCTCGTGTAATACTGGTGAGGACACCCGAGCTAGAGATCGGCGTGATGCAGCAGAGCGACATTCCAGATCGCGTAGCACTGTTCGGGACTCGTGGACTTCGCTATGGCTTGGATATGGCATGGAGATCTAGCCAGGAGCTTTGGATCTTTTATTTACTTCATTCTGGATCTTTTGTAGGCCATTTTGAGGCCAATCATACTCCATTTGGACCTTATTAGGCTTATTAGGCTAATAGGGAGGTTAGTGGGCCACCTTGGTTCACTCTTCAAGCCCATTTGGGCTGGGCGCCTAGGAGAAAGCCCATACTGGGCCTTTTCCTCCTTGCTCCACTACCCAGGCCCGTTATCTGGGGATCCATTAGGGTTGGAGAAGGAGGAGGGTGCACCCACCCTTCCCACCTCATGGGAGGTGCGCCCCCCCCCCCCACCTTCCCTCCTTTCTTTTAGGAGGCAAGTGCTCCCTGTGAGCGACGTCACGCGGTTCGGAGTTCGATGGTGCGAGGAAGAGGATGCGGAGAGCGCGCGGGCTCCTCTTTTTTTGTTTGTTTTGTTGTTTTGCTGCAACACAGAAATGATAGAGAAGAGAGAAGGGGCCACCACGGGAGATTGCTCCGGTGGGGCGAGCGGGACAAGTATAATATAGCAAGATATGGGGTTCAAACGGCCATAGCGGGAAGTGACTCGCCGCGGCCTCAGGGGGACGGGAATGGTGCAGAAATTAAATAACAAGAATTGAAACGGCCATTGGGGAAGTGACTCGCCGCGGCCTCGAGAATATGAGCAGAATATAGCAGAATATAAAAGAGAATATAAGAACAGAGATTTAAACGGCCATTGGGGAAGTGACTCGCCGCGGCCTCGATGATATGAGCAGAATATAATAGATTATAGAGAGAATATAAGAACGGAAATTTAAACGGCCATTGGGGAAGTGACTCGCCGCGGCCTCGATGATATGAGCAAAATATAATATAATATAGAAAGAATATAGGAACGAAAATTTAAACGGCCATTGGGGAAGTGACTAGCCGCGGCCTCGATGATATAAGCAGAATTTAACAAAATATAAAGAGAATATAGGAAACAGAAATTTAAACGGCCATTGGGGAAGTGACTCGCCGCGGCCTCGATGAAAAGATGTGATCGCCAGGGGCCGAAAGACCCCAAAATAAGAAAGTGATCGCGCCTACCTCAAGAGCGGGACATGGCGGGTTGCTTCTTCCTCTCCTTCCGGCCGGCCGACGGAGAGGGCTTTCCTCGGGTACCCTTGCAAAACAACGACAAATAAATGACAAGTGGATTAGAAAGATGGAGGTGTAGTATTCAAATCCTCGTGGTAAAAATAACGAAATGATGGCAAGACACACACCTGGTTGGTGTTATCTTTTAAACCCCTCTCGGACTCGAGTAGGAGGAAAATGAGATGATGGATGCAAGAAGTATAAGAGAAGAGGCGCCCTTGTGAAGGGGGATAGAGGATGCAATATGATGAATGTAAAGAACTATGGAGAAAAAGGGGAAGAAAAAGCTTATTGGATGAGCCGAGGGTGAAATCCGGCGGAGCTCCGGCAGCGTGGGGACGACGGGGAAGCGCGGTGGATGAAGACGACCTTCCTCTCGCGAGCGTAGGCACCCGAGAAGCCGGCAGAACCTCCACCTACAAAAGACCCCACGGGTTAGAAAAATGACTCCGTAGCCTCTGGGCTCCGGCAGCCTATCGGATCACTGCTTAGCTCCCCTAGAACTGAGGGGGTGGGCCTCTATTTATAGAGCTCCGGAAGGTGGAGGCATCCAGGACCCTGGACACCTCCATCAGGGCCGAAATAATATTTTATTCTATTTTTATTGATTTTTTTAGAATACTTTTATGGGGGCGTCCAGGGTCCCGGACGCCTCTAACAGGTCCACCGAAAACCGACGACGGCCACACGCGGTTTGGCACAACGCGTGGTTTTGTGAGCGGCGCCTCGTGATTCAGAAATGGGCGCGTCCAGTCAGCTGGACGTCTCTAAATTTGGCTTTTTTCACGCACGACAAACCGTCGTTCGGTGGGCGGCGCCCGTGAGGGAATTTATGGAGGCGTCCAGGGTCCTGGACGCCTTCAAATATATATTATTTTTATTATTTTTTGTCTTTTATGCCAGGGCTGGATTTTTTGATTTTTTTTATAATTTGTTTTTATGGAGGCGTCCAGGGGCCTGGACGCCTCCAATAATATATATTGATTTTTTTGTTTTTAATGCCAAGTGGCATTTTAATCATATTTTATTTTTATTTTAATGGAGGCGTCCAGGGGCCTGGACGCCTCCATTAATATATATATTTTTTATTTATTTTTAGGGCCCTGAGAAAATATTAAAATAAATTAAAAAGATGGGGGCGTCCAGGGGCCTGGACGCTCCCATTAAGACCCACCCGGGTCTTTAAATCAGGCGTCGGCGGGCGCCCGGCAGACACCCTTCTTGGTCCCGGAACCTCTTGATGCGTCTGACTGGTGTTGATGCCGTCCGAATGCCGTGACGAGATGATTCCGGATGTCGAAAAAGGCGGAAGAAGACTCAGGAAAAGGAAGCACTCGAGCGATTCGAAATGCGTAGGCCATCGCGGGGCGTCGTATAGTAATATGAGACTTTCTCATGAGACGTCAAGAATGGCGTGTCTACAGCTGCCCCGCCTTGGCGTCTGCTTTGCAAGGGAGCGACACGTAGTGGAATGGTATCGAAGTGGACTGAAATGAAGTGGGAGCGGACTGATAAGTTGATGCCAAGGTGTGATGAGACATGCTTGTGACGTTACTGTTTGGAATCTTTCCTGAAGTTTCAATGAGGCGACCTTGAAGGAGGTCTTTCAAATTTTGACGATTGCTTGGACGGATATCAAATAAGGGAGGGTGAGATGTGTACTCAGGCACGAAACAAAAGAAGACCAACTTCTCGGTGTGGAAGTACCTGGGTCATAAACCGGAGGTTTCACCTTTGGGGAGTGGTTACCAGCCAATGTGGAAGTGCTGCGGCCAAGGTGGGTCAAAAAGGTAAAGGAATATCTGAGGGTCTGTCCAAACAAGGGTCTCCTTTGGAAGAGCAGCGTAGGGCTGTCTCAAAGAAACTCAGTATTTCATTCAGAGTGGAATATCTCATATTTGTAGGAATTGAAACACAACGGCTTTCACAATCGAATCGCTTGAATGATCTTCCGCAATAAATCAAAGTCCTATATGAATGCATGCTGAGTTTAAAGAAAAATTTAAAACAAACTAAAATAGAAAATAGCCAAGGATAATATTGTCAATTTGTGAAGAACGGGTCAGGATACCGACCCGGTGAGCTGATACTGGGCTGGGGCCCGTTTATCCGCGTACCAACTCACTGAATGGAACCGTCGTCCCCATTCTATCACAAATTGACGGCCTATCCGTACAACCCAAACTCTTCCGGGATCATCACCGTTTTTGTTGAAGGGGAACTCAAATCCCAGATTCGTTCGGGCCGCAAGGTCCTTGACATGTTCTAGTAGCGTAGGTATCATATACTATGATGCATGACATGGTGGGACCAACCAAATGAAAGGTGGGACAGGAGATAGGACAAAGACGTCCGTTAGTAAAACCTGCACAGGCCAGCAAAGGTTAGCAACATCAAAAGGTAGCAGAATCGCACCACAGTTCAAAGGAGATCCAGACAAAATCTTGACAATGACCACTGATGTGACATGTTCTGTCCTGTAGCACCCTTCCCTTCCTATAAGAACTCCCCTTAGGCTAGTTCATTCAAATGCACCAAGGTGGGTTTTGGAAGCTCAGGAGAGGAAGGAGAGGAGAATCTAGAGATCTTCAGGATGGAAGGAGAGTCTTCCCGCGTTATGAAGAGGAGCAAGCCTAGCAGCGAGATTAGGCGACTTTCCGATCTCGAGGGTCATCTGAGTGGGACGATCATGTCGCATATGGTAAGCCGACTCTTTTCAAATTTCTACACGTGAACCTTCTTCTTACTTCCTTTATTTCTTCCTCTTTCCTCTCCCAGCCATATCCACTCTTCCCAGGCCCGAGGAAGTTTTCCAAGTTGCCATGGCTTTCAAAGCTGACTTCCAATATCTCCATTGGTATGAGAGCCATACTCTCGAAGTGGCATCTGCAGGGGCTCCTTATTCACGCCAAGCATTACGAGAAGATTCGTATGGACTGGGCGGCTATGGGCGCGCTAGTGGAGGTCTGGCATCCCCAGACCCACACTTTTATCTTCCCGACCTTCGAGGTTACCATCCTCCTCGAGGAGGTGGAACTTCTGCTCGGATTGAAGAAATTCAAGAGTGACGGGAAGGTGAAGGCTATGCGGATGCTGACACGGGGGACTTCTGAAAGCGTTCTTGGAAGCTTCATGCCGCCCGACGCAGCCAGAAAGGTCCGTACTCAAAAGGGGATCGATCTTCAAAAGCTCGCGGAGTGGGTCATGGACGCCCTGAGAGGGTTACCAGACGATGACTATTTGGAGGGAATCATGAAGGGGTTCACTATCTGTCTGGCGGGTGCTCTCTTGTTCCCTTATACCGACAACATAGTGGAGGAAGACCAGCTGAGTGCTATCTGCGGGATCTGGCGTGGAAAGAGGGTGGGACCCGCCGTCCTTGCCTATCTATACAGCGGCCTTACCGCCTCGAGTATGGGTAAGCCTCCTTTTGGTTGCGCACTTGTCTTGAATTGCTGGCTTGATTTGCACTTCAAATTCGACCACCGCGAGGGGATGCCAACTGCTTCGAAGCTCTTCCAACAAAGCCCGCTTCACCACATAGCCGACGTGTTAGGCTTTAGTGGTACTGTAGTGAATCGCGTTCCGTGGCTGAAGAAACGTGAAGACTGGCGGTCTCACTTCCGCACCGTGACACAAGGCTTCTTTACTTGCGCACCGGCATGTTTGCTTTCGCTTGATCTTCTCATGAGGCCTTCTCCCGAAGTCGATCTTCAACTGATCGGCGCGACCGAGTTTGTTCTTTACAACGCGCATCGGTGCTGCCTCCAGATTGGCATCCCACGCCATTCGTTCCCGCCACCGACTGACATTGTTCCTTTGAAGAAAAGGGAGTTGGGCACTGAAGCAGACGCGAAGGAAGCGAAGGCCATTAAAGCTCCCTGGAAGACAAGTGTTGCGGGAAAGGCCTTAGCGCACGTGGTGGAAGAATGCGAGCCATGGAGGGCTTATGTAACCGAACTGGGGAAGTTAAGGCCTAAAGCGCCTAAGCCCCTGATGTAGTTCACTCTACTTTTCTGATGGAATAAAATTTGGCATTTGGATGTTTCGGACCCCCGTCCCCTTAATTATTATCTTTTTTTATGGTTTTTCTTTTTCTTTGTGTTTTTTATTTTGTTTGGATTATATACATATTCTTATATAAATATATTATATTTTTTTTGTTTGAAAATTTTTTATTATGGGGGCGTCCAGGGGCCTGGACGCCCCTAATTTTTATTTTATTTTTATTTTATTTTTTTGTTTTGGGGGCGTCCAGGGTCCTGGACGCCCCACCTTTTATTTTTTTATTTTGTTTGATTTTTTTTGTTTTGGGGGCGTCCAGGCGCCTGGACGCCCCAAAGAAGCTAATTCCTATTTTTAAGGGTTGCCCCCCCCCCTTTTGCTCATTTACTGTTCAATCTGACGACCCAGTCACCCAGACGACCTATTCTTAGTCCCCATGGAGCGAGGAGGATCGAGCCAGGTTCCAGGGAAGCGAAAACGACTGGCTCGTCGTGCGAGGAGGTTGAGGGATGATGCCGAGGAGGCTGCAGCAGAGGAGATTACTGCGGAGGAGGGGATGGAGGTGCCTCTCCTGGCCGCGGAGGCTGCTGCGGATGCTGGTGACGCGGGAGAGGACGATCACGACCCGGTAAGTACCTCGGAATCCTCACTCTGTGGTTCAATAGGCTAAAACGGGTGTGCGAGAGGCCGTGAGAGAGAGGCGGGTAGTGAGAGAAGGAGGCGTCCAGGGACCTGGACGCCTCCATGTTTTCTTTTTCTTTTTTTATATTTATTAATTAATTTTCGTAAATAAAAAAATGAAATAAAATAATATTAAAAATAAGGAGGCGTCCTAGGCCCTGACGCCTCCATAAAAATATATATATTATTAATAATTTTTGTTTTGGCCATTTTTGGGTTTTTTCTAAAAAAGAAAAAAAAGAAATTGGGAGGAGGCGTCCAGGGCGTTGGACGCCTCCACAAGAAAATAGAAATATTTTTATTTTTTTTATTTTTTTTATTTTTAAAAGAAGTAAAAATAAAATAAAGAGAATAGGTAGTATATATATACAGTGTTATTGTTTATTACTGTTCATGATGCTGATGTGTTCTTTGTTGGTTTTGTGGTTTGCAGGGCGTGATGAAGGGCCGGATCAGCTGGTCCTTGGTGGTGGCAGCATACCGTGGGCTGCCGGATTTCCAGAGGGCGCGTGTGGACGCCATGGGCTTTGGAGCTTTCCTTAGGATCGAGCCCTTCCGGCTCGACCTTCCTCTTATCCAGGCACTGAGAGAGCGGTGGCACGCACCGAGCCGGGCGTTTCTGATGCCCTGGGGGCACATGGTGCCGACGCTGGAGGACGTTGCTCGGATCACCGGGCTACGAGTTGACGGAGAGGCAGTCAGCGGGGTTACCTACCCCGACTACTGAGAGAGTGCCCTGGACCTGCTGTGGTTAGAGACGAGCGTGACTGATAGAGACAGTAGGGTAGTCGGCCGAGTGGAGATCATGGAGGCGCTCGGATTCGTCGACCCGCGTCAGCGGGTTAGCGAGACTGGAGCAGAGTTCTTGGCTCGACTGGAGGGGGATGCTCGTGCTGCTTTCACCCAGGACCCGAGCGAGCGGGAGCTGGTGGATCTAGACCTTCGGAGGTTTCTTTTCTTCTTCCTGGGCCGCCTTCTGCTGGGGACGAAGGGGGATGGCATCCACTGCCGTTTCCTCGGGATCTTAGCGGATCTGGACAGAGTGGGACACTATACGTGGGGGGCGGCTCTGCTTGCCCATTTGATTGCTGATCTCTCCCAGACTTCGGCGAAGGAGACGACAGTCAGCGGCTTCGCACCTTTCCTCCAGGTAAACATTTTATTTATGCTTTCCCACAGTTAAAAATGCAATTATTGTGCTAATGATGTATGATGGATGCAGGTGTGGACTTATTACTATTTCCCGATGGGGAGGGCTAGGCATGGGAACAGGAGGGCCGTGCCTCTGGCACGGCAGTGGAGGCCGGTCGTGGTTGCAGCACCCCACGGCTACCAGCTGGCGTCACTTCGTCGGGAGCTGAGCGAGTATCCTGAGGCCATGGTATGATGCGTATGATTTTTTTGTGTTTATGCATGTGACTGAATGGTAACTAACATGATGTATGTATGGTGATGCAGGTGGTGTGGAGGCCCTACCTGGGCATGGGCGATGCTGGCCAGCCCTGGGTTGTAGCGGGTCTTCCTCGCTTCAGGCGGGACGTGTGGGTCCATTGCCTGAACGAGATTGAGCCGCTGCGGCTTAGACTGGTCATGAGGACGTTGGGGCTGGCCCAGGAGTGGGTAGACGTAGATGCGCCGGCCCGCATTGGGCGGAAGACCAAGGGGAAGGCGAAGATTGTGGACTGGCGTACGCGCTTCCCAGCACAGTACCAGGACTGGCAGCAGGGCGGGGTCCCAGTGGTGTCCCATGTACAGGACAGCACAGACTACATGAGACGGTACCGAGCTACGTACGGGGACCGCCTCTCCTTGGGTGGTATGGCAGGGGTAAGTGAAATGAAACTGCTCCACCTTTCTATATGTATATGCATGGGATACTAACTTATGTGTAATGCAGGATGCTCGTGATACCATGATCGCCGACCTGCGGGCCCAGTTGGCGGACGCCAGACGACAGTTGGTGGCCATCCGACAGGAGTTGGAGATCCTGGTGAGTTTATGCAATGCATTTTTTGTGACCTGGATTTTTGATGCTTAGCCTTTGACTGACGTTTGCCCCGTGTTTCAGCGGGCCCACCAGACAGCGGCAGCCGCGATGGCTGGTGGAGCGGGTTCCAGTTCGCGGGGCCCTCCTCCGGAGGTTTCTGCCCTCCAGGAGCAGCTGGCGTACGCGGTGGCTCGGGCTGAGGAGGCCGAGCGTGACCGCGAGGCTCGAGTGAGTGCTTGCTTGGCCGCGACCGTTTTCTAGCTACTTTCCTTCTATCACTGTTCTCTTACGGTGCATGCGTGCCTTGACAGGTGGCCGAGATCCGAGAGGCCCTGGTGCGTGCTGTTCGTGCTGAGCAGGAGCGCGATGCCCGGGTGGCAGAGCGTGACGCCCGGATTGCGGAGCTAGAGGAGGAGCGGCGACGGGAGGCTGAGGAGCTTCCTCGCGACGTAGTGGATCTGCGGATCGCCCTCGAGCTGTCGAGGAGAGAGGCGATGAGGGAGAGAGAGGAGAGGGAGAGGGATAGGGAGAGCGTGGAGAGAGAGAGGGAGAGGGATAGGGAGAGAGAGAGGGAGGAGCGACAGCGGGATCAGACCGAGAGGAGGGCTCTAGAGGCCCAGCTGCTGGAGCTCCGATTGAGTCTTGGCACGGCGGAGGGGAGGCTTCGGGAGAGCGAGGAGCGGTACCAGAGGGCGAAGGAACGCGGGGCGCGACTTCGTCAGTCTGGTTCTTTTTCCATGGGCAGCTACCTGGTTTCTTCGGCCGAGGAGCGTCGTCGCGCCTTCGAGGCTGGAGTGCCACCGCAGGGCGAGGCGAGCACGGCTTCCCAGGGTTCACAGAGGTCGCGGAGGCCCCCTAGGGATCTCCGTCAGAGGAGGGAGGTAGGAGATGACCAGGAGGGTGACGGTGAGAGTTAGAGAGTTGCTTGTACGTCACCCTTCTCACTGTATGATGTACTTTCGGCTATTATATGAAATGGAAATGGCTTTTGTGTTGTGTGTACTTCTCTCTCTCCCACACTTTCTTTTTTTTTTTTGCACTGAGTTGTCCCTTGAGGCACGCTCCGCGATACCTTGCCCTGAACAGCGGGGAACTATGTTTTGCACGGGGGGATTTTGTTTCCTTTCCCTCCTTTTGGGCGCGTCCAGGAGCGAGGACGCGTCTTAATCCTTGATTTTAAATTTAAAGCGACGGGTGGTCCTTTCTTCTCCCGTGCCTTACCCGCAAACGAGCCCGCCTCCCGTCGAAACGCGCTTGCCCCTTTTCGTCTTCCTCCTCTTTTGATCGATGGAGTTCGGTGGGCCCGACCGTGGTGAAGGTGGAGAGGGACGAGGAACTCCTCGCCCAAGGAGGGACGCGCCCGAGCACGGAACGGCGTCCATGGAGGAGGAAGGGCCGCTTCGGGCCCCCGAGGGACCCGAGGGGCCCGATGGCGTGGGAGGAGGTGAACACGGTCCGGTAGGTCCTCCGATCTCTTCCTCTTTTAATTCATTTTGGGTTTTGAAGCGAGTCGGGCGAGGAGGAAAGGGTTCGGAGAGTGTTGCACTCAAATGATGGACGCGTCCTAGACAGGGGACGCGTTCCTTTTGACTGATATGGGACCCCTTTCTTGGTGCAGGACATGGCAAGGACCCTGGGCCTGGCCGATGAGTGGGCGAGTGCGGACGAGCCGAGCCGCGTCAGGAAGGAGAGTCGTGGCAAGGCGAGGCTCGAGGACTGGCCCGTACGTCTCCCTGGACAGCAAGGGGGTGTACTGGTGCAGGACAGTGCCGACTTCCTGCGGCGGCAGAGAGAGAGTTACGCGGGGCTTCCCCAAGCTGGGGACACGCGTGGCATCGGCGGCTCGCGCGCCCAGCTGTCAGAGACTAGGCGGCAACTGGCCGTCGCTCAACATGAGCTGTCGCTCCTGGTAAGTTACGTGCCGCACTTTTAACTTCAGATTTTGGAGTTTCACTGACGGCCGTTGTTTATTTTGTTCCAGCGTGCCCAGCAGACAGCGACGGTGGGAGCGGCTGGCGGATCTTCTAGCTCCTCGGCCCCTTTTCTCGAGATTGCTTCCCTCCGGGAGCAACTTGCCGGTGCGGTGGCCCATGCGACCCGGGCGGAAGAGGAGCGTGACGCCTGGGTGGCGACTGTAGCGGAGCTACGGCATCGTGGTGAGGAGAGACCTTCTCCAGACATCCTGGAGTTAAGGGTTCTTCTGCAGATGATGAGGAGAGAGGTAGAGAGAGAGAAAGCCGAGAGAAGGTCCGAGCGACAGCGGGATCTGACCGAGAGGAGGGCCTTGGAGGCCCAAGTGAGGGAGCTCCAGCTGGGCCTTCAGGCCGTCGTGCAGAGGCTAGGAGGGATGGAGACGCGCTACGAGAGAGCGCGAGAGTTCGGGGAGCGACTCCGCCAGTCCGGTCGCTTTGCCGCCAGTGGCTTCTTCGCCACGCCAGGGGAGGAGCAGCGAGTCACTGCTGCGGAGCAGGCGCCCAGAGGCGAGGCAGGTGCTACTGCACGGGGATCCCGGAGGCTTCTGAGGGACCATCACCTCGGGGGAGAGGAGGAGAGTGCCCGGAGAGATGAGTGATGGTGAGGATTGGCGGGCTAGTGGACCCGCCACCTCTCTATGATTGTAGTGCTTATGACAGCTTATGTAGAATTATGAATGGAGTGATTTGATTTTCTGCTGTTTATTTGTTCTTTTGTGCGTTCCTTCTTCCCTACGCTTCTTCTCCTTTGCACTGTTCCCATGTGATAGGTCTGTCGAGACTCCGCCCCAAGCAGAGAATCGCATCTTGTTGTGACCATTTTCACGGGAATCTGCCGTCGAAGTCAATACTAACGGCCCTAGTTCCTTTTCCCGGATGTTGTGCCAAGTTTTGTGGGCGTCCTCCGAAACATGATAGGGTATCCCTAGACAACATAGGGGCTATTCGTCCTATTCTTCGTCCAGTCAATCACCCTGTGCGAGCGGTGAAGCGACACATGGGGCCGCTCGGCCGGTGTCTTATGGCGAGGGCTATCATCGACAGGTGATGGAGGTAATCTTGGCCCGCACTCCTTCCATTTCTATAAATTCTTGTCCCTTGTATCTTCCCAGGTATATCGAGGAATAACTCGAGGAGCACAAGTTCTCACGGGAGAGGAGGAGTTCAAAATTCTGAGAGTTGGATGGAGGGCGAATCTTCCCATTCCTCGAAGAGAAGCAGGTCCAGTGGTAGTAGTTCCAGGAGGCTTTCAGACTTTGAAGGGCACTTCAGCGAAAGGGCCCAATCACAACTCGTAAGCCAAGTTTTCTTGCCCTTTTCTCATTTTTTCTTCCTTTCTTCTGACCAAACCTCACCCCCATTCCTTGTATGTGTAGGTTGTGATGAAATCACAAATCTTATGGGAGTTGGTAGTAGCAGCGTACAGGGGCCTCCCAGATTTTCAGAAGGCGAGGCTAGACGTGATGGGATTTGGTACCTTCCTTCGGATCGAGCCGATCCAGCTTGACCTAGTCCTGATCCAAGCCTTGTGTGAGAGATGGGACCCAGTGAGCCGGGCATTCCTGATGCCCTGGGGGCACATGGTGCCCAGCTTGGAGGATGTGGTCCGGATCACAAGCCTGAAGGTAGAAGGTGAGGCAGTGACCGGAGTCACTTACGCGGACTACAGAGAAGGTGCCCAGAAGTTACTGGGTTTGGACCTAGATGGTCGGAAGAACAGGTCGGTAGCTTGGGCGTCCCTCATGGATGCATTAGGGCTCACCGACACTCGTCGGCGGGACAACGAATCCTCAGAAGAGTTCATGGAAAGGATGGAAATAGGATGCCGTGCCGTGTACTGCACAGATTTCGGCAACTGGGAAAGATGTAACATAGATTTGAGGAGATTTCTCCTCTTCCTTTTGGGGAGATTGGTACTGAGCTCGAAAGGGGATGGTTTCCAATGTTGCTTCCTGGAGCTGCTGTCAGACCTTGAAAGAGTAGGGTATTATGCCTGGGGAGCCGCCATGCTGGCACACCTGTTTGCAGGCCTATTCCAAGAAACGGATCGTGAGATGACTGTGAGTGGTTTCACACCATTCATCCAGGTATTTTTGGTTTTGCTTGTTTTGTATTTTTTTTTTGTTGTTTTCGCAAGGTGCTGATGACCTGCGCCGAGCAGTTATGGAGCTATTATTACCTCCCTATGGGGAGAGCTCGACATTGGCGACCCGTGATGGTGCCGCTAGCCAGGCGGTGGGAACCCGTCATGAGTGCGGCACCCCTAACCTACCAACTGATGGTGTTAAGGCGGGAGCTACAGGAGTTCCCTACGGCGATGGTAAACTGGAGACCCTACTCAGACATGGTCGATGCCAACCAGCCGTGGGTTCTAGCAAGTCGTGCCCGGTTCGGACGGGAACTATGGATGCACTGCCTGAATGAAATCGAGCTGCTTCGGCTACGATTAGTTATGAGGACTTTAGGACTGGCTCAAGAATGGGTGGATTCAGCTGCGCCACCTCGTGTCGGGAGAAAGACGCGGGGACCGGCGACTTGCATTGACTGGCGCGTGCGATTCCCCGAACAGTATGAGGACTGGCAACGGGGTGGCACGATTGTAGAATCACAGGCGCGGGACAGCGAGGACTACTTGCGTCTATATAGGACAAAGTACGCAGAACGGTTCCAACCCCGGGGACTTGTGGAGGTAGGTTTCCCCTTTTTCTCTTCTCTTCTTTCTCCTTTTCTTGGTTTTCTGGTGGAAATGCTGACTTGTAAGGCTGCAGGATGTCCGGGATGCCATGATAGCGAATTTACGAACTCGCTTGGCAGAGATGGAACAACAGTTGGGTGATGCCCGCGGAGCTACGAGCGCCTTGGTAGGTGTATAGTACATTCCTAGTTAAAACCCCCAGATTCTAAATGTTGGCTGCTAATTCACATGGTCGCAGCATGCCCAGATTGGCGCAGCCTCCCCAGCGATGGGAGTAGGTGGTGCCTCTTCCAGCTTGTGGATTCTCACCTCAGAACTTGACTCGCTTCATGAGCAACTTGCTCACGCCACGCAGCGTGCTGCGGAGGCAGAAAGAATGCTCCGTATACAGGTAAAAGTTTCAGCGTTGAGTTCTCTTTGTTTACGCCTTATCGCGTATCTGAGATGGTATACTCGGCAGGAAAAGGAGACGGAAGGAGCGCTTGCCCAAGCTGCGCATAAGGAGGCTAGGATAGCAGAACTGGAGAGGGAACTGCGGCGTCATCCTGATGACGACTCATCCAGGGATGCTATGGAACTGAGGATCACTCTCCAGTTAGAGAGGGAAGACCGTGAGAGAGAACGGGCAGAGAGGGAAGGAAACGCAGAGAGAGAAAGAGCCGACAGTTTGGCTGAAAGGGAGGAGCGAAGGGCCATGGAGGCCCAACTATTCGAACTCCGAATCGGTCTTGGTCTTGCTGAACAGTGGCTGAGAGATGGTGAGGAGCGCTACCGAAAAGCACGAGAGCGTGGCTTTCGTGTTGGTAGCTTCTCTGCTGCTTCCGCGGATCAACGCCGGGATGTGGGAATAGGAAGAGGAGTACAGAGCGGCAGGAGTACCGCTTTTCGTAGTTGGGTAGCACCTTTGAGAGTGTTTTGCCCGGAGAGTAGTGGGACGAGTAATGCAGAGAGAGAGGGCGGAACTTGATGTAAATTTTTTTGGTTTTTTTGGAATAAAACACAAGGTTTGGTTTGTTTGTTTTTTCACCTTTGCTTCAGTTACCTGAATCCCTGCACATATCACTGAAACAAACAAATCAGAATTTCTGTTCTGACTTGGCCCCTTGCTCAATAAGCAAATGGTCACTGTGACTGTCCTTGATAACTGGTCAAGGGGCCAAGCCTTTATTTAACGAAGGCAAGGGAGAGATGCGGTGATGATAAATGCGACAGGCAAGCACACGAATGCAAGCGATATTAAAAAGTGAGATGCTGCACGCAAATGTAATCATGCAAAATTGATTTGTTTTCTCTTTTTTTTTTTTGATATTTTTTTGTTTCATCATAAAAAGATTTTTTTCGTTTGCAAATACGTACATTTCTCTTTTCCATTTTTTTTGTACTTTTATCATTTCAATTTTTTTTTGCTAACGCCCGGCAAGCACCCAAATGGCACCTAACCTACGTGAGACAGGGGTTTCTTACTAACCTCCCAGGTATCTTAAGTGCACATCTAGGTTGATTTGGGCCTCTAGACCCCTCGAATGACGATCCCGCCGGCTAAGACTTACCCTGATGACAATACCGTCATGCCATGCTTAGGCTCCCAGTTGCTTCCGACCACAGGGATTCACCCAAAAGGTGTTTGAGGTAGATGATTTGCCCGACCCGGGTCTGTTTCCTCACAACTCTAGATGGTAAAAGATAGAACACCCTGGAACCCTAACGACCAACCGCGCGACGCTGACCCGGAATCAGACGCCGTCGCACCCATAGGTGACGCGCTTGCATTGGCCTAAGCCCGAGGTTAAACAAGAAGACATCAAGGTGGTAAACATGGGTCTTGACCAGCCAGAAACACGGAGACTCCTTCGCAGCGATAGCTTTTGCTTTTTCAAAGTAGGCAACCAAAATGTGTATATTAAAATAAGGTCGCAGACCCTGGGCAGTTTTCACCTTTCAGAAACTCCATCGAACCTTCATCTTTAGAGGGAGAAGGAAGAGCGTAGGGGATAAACCTCCTGAGAGGACCGGCAAAGCCGTTAACCCGGCGAGCGAATAAGGGCCCATTAACTCTTTCCTTTCGGACAACTTCGGACCAAATCTCGAGCATTTACATTCCACGGCCCCCCTTTGTGGATTCAGACTTTTGCTTTGAGGGGTTCCGTTTATCGTACCAGGCACGGTCACGACCAGGCTTTTCTCTTGATTTTGATTTTGTATTTCTTTCTGTGAGGGAGATATAGTCGTTTGACGTTGGTGGGCTCCCTCTTCGTATGCCTGCGGGGACACTGCCCTCTTCTCGTGCTCTGATCGATGCTCGAGGAAATGGGTCCTACTCTTGCCTTTGGGGTTTGAGTTTCGGTTTCTCATGCTCAGCGTTTTAAGGGCGCCGACTGTCTCATTTGGTCGAAGAGAAAAGAATAAAGATTACAGCTTCCGGAGATCTTCTGGGTGGAGCCCCACCGTAGGTGATGCTACCGATTTTTTTTGAATAAAATACATAAGTGAGCACATGTTAGCTTCCTTCGAGCGAGCATAGGCCGACGTGGCCGGACAGGGATCTCCACGGTTCTGGCAAACCAAGACTCGGTGCCTACCAAGCCTTAATGGGCCCTACCCTAACATGAAGGTTAGATGCAGGGACTTAACTACATGGTGCCTGCCAGGCATCGGCATTTTGAATTTTCCATATTTTTAGTGGTTTTCAATATTTCCTTTTTTTTTGATGTTTTTTATCTTTTCATCATTTTTTTTTGTTTTGTGCTAAGGGTAGTATTTCTTAAGATAAAGCCCATTCCAAGGGTGGGATAACTCGGTCCCTTCGGCGTTGACTAGCTTGTAGGCGTTGCCAGGGTACACGGCTTGAATTACAAATGGTCCTTCCCAATTGGGTTGGAGCTTAGAACGCGGCCCTCCAGGTTTGACAAAAATTCTTTTTACGACCATCTCACCGACTTTGAATTTTCTCTCAACGACTTTCTTTTGGTAAAAGCGAGCGAGTCTATTTTGATACACACGCGCGTGTTCGGCGGCGGCCAGCCGCTTCTCATCCAAGAGTTCCAACTGGGCGAGGAGTGAATTACGACGATCGTCGAGGGGAAATTCCTCATCCAATTGTACCCTGAGAGAAGGGATCAGAGTCTCGTACGGGACTACCGCTTCCATACCATAAGTGAGGGCAAATGGAGTCTGCCCGGTGGGGGTACGGATTGAGGTGCGATAGGCCCATAGGGCTTCGATAAGCTTTTCTGGCCAGTCTGAAAACTTACTAGACTCGCAGGTTTTTTTGATGATTTTGAGCAATGTTTTATTGGTGGCCTCCGCTTGGCCGTTACCTTGTGGGTAATATGGCGATGAATGATGCAATGCAATTGCGTACCTTTTGCAGAGGTCCTGTAAGTCCTGAGAAATGAATTGTGGCCCATTGTCGGTGACGATCGTGCTTGGGATGCCGAATCTGGCGAGAATGTTCTTCATGATGAACTTGCAGACTGTTGACGCCTTGATTTCCGCGTAAGCTTCGGCTTCGGCCCATTTGGTGAAGTATTCCGTCGCAGTAAGGATGAAAGATTTCTGTTTGGTGAGGGAATTGGGATCACCTAGGGGACCAATGATGTCGAATGCCCACATGGAGAAAGGCCACGGGGAGGATATTGGATGAAGTGAGGAAGATGGTGAATGGATTTTATCGGCGTGAAGTTGACACTTGACACACCTACGGACATAGATGGCACAATCTTCTTCCATGGTGGGCCAATAAAAGCCTTGCCGAATGATCTTCTTGGCAAGCATCTGACTATTCACGTGGCCACCGCACACACCCGAGTGCGTCTCTTCTACACATTTCCAAACCTCATCGTCACCAAGACATCTTAACAGAATACCAGTAAGGCTCCTCCTATAGAGTAGACCTCCAATCAATGTGTATTTCTGAGCCACCCTTCTTATGGCTTTCTTGTCCTCTGCGGTGGCCCCTTCAGGATAAGACTGATCTTGGCAATATTTGACAATTTCATAGAACCATGGTTTCTCTTCATCAGCCAGTTCTTCTTCGGCCTCTGCCAACATGAGCTCCCTCTTCTCAAGGATATAGAGATTGT